>CM018035.1:37407057-37842057 GCA_008638375.1 Nyssa sinensis
GATCTACACCCTCATAATGAAAAGCACCATGTGCTTACCCACGCCATGTTCTCAAGGA
The DNA here is from genome assembly GCA_008638375.1 of Nyssa sinensis. Classification (NCBI taxonomy): domain Eukaryota; kingdom Viridiplantae; phylum Streptophyta; class Magnoliopsida; order Cornales; family Nyssaceae; genus Nyssa; species Nyssa sinensis. Next base: position 37,407,116 of record CM018035.1, read on the forward strand.
ATTCATCATATGCCAATATGCCAATGCAATCTCAATGAATGTGGATCTCAATAATATAACATACTCTGACAATAATAAATAAATCTCCAGTCAGTTTCACATACATGCATATCTCATGTGTTCATACATCATAATTCATGTTCTTCACTTTATTAAACTTGCAAGTAACACATAACATGTGAACAACCAATTCCAAATAAACAGGTAAACACATTACAGATAAACACATACAGCATTCCAGTCATTCACAAATATTCCTAACTTAACTTCATTTCTAACACTAGCAAAACACCATACCTGAAGGGTTAGTCACAACCCTAAGAAGATCGTGCACTATATGTAACTGAGCCGGCGGATGAAAATGCAGGAGATCAGATCGCCCCCTCCTGTCCTGTCAGTGTCCCTAAAAGTAGAAATTACAACTCAGTCTATTGTTATTTGAATTTATGCTATTCATCAAATTTTATGTCTTTGATTCATAAGTTTCTATTCTGCTAAATTAAGTTCTACCATTGGTTCTAGGATGTTGAAGAAAATAAGTTTAGGTTCTCGTAGAACTCCATTCGGACACCGGGGTTCAAAAGGGCAAAACGGTCATTTTGCACTTTACACGTGTCCTTATATTTCGTGACCTCTTTTCACAAATCGGACTCCACGGTTGAGTCCGGAATGTTTGAGATGATAAAATTTCACTATTTGTTTACCTAATTCGGAGTTCGTTTGACTGTGTTTCAATCTAGGGGCATTTTGGTAATTTTAAAGGTTATTGCGGTTCTTTTATTTTTTGGGACCCCGTCTCGTAAAACGGACCTCACCATTGGTCTCAGAAGGGTCGAGATAGTCAAAATACACTAATGACTTGTCCCATTTGGACTCCGGGATATTTTTGAATATTTAATTAATTAAATTAAATAATTAATTAATTAATTAATTTAATTAATATTTTATTAATAATTTAATCAGGTGGGTAAAAGTGAAATTTCTAACAGTTGGGGGGTCAATTTGTAATTTCTGAAAGTTCAGGGTTAAGGTTCAAATTCCAAAAGGTTCAAGGTTCAAATTGAAATTAGTTTAATTTGCTATTCTCAATCAGGTTAACCAAACAGGGGCTAATCAGAGAACAGGGATAGGATATCCCTATTTCAATTTAATTTCAATTCTTAATTTCTTATCCTCGCAACCAAACGGGCCAAATTAGGTTTTTAATTTAAAACTGTAGGCCGACACGTGGCAGGGGCGGACCAGCCCCGCCCGACCCGAATCCAGATCCGACCCGGAACCCGACCCGGTCACCCCATCTTCTTCCCCGATTTTCCGGTAGGGCAACAGTAGGTTTCCGGCGCCGGCGACCGATCTCCGGCGAGTTTTTCAACTCTTCAAAATGTCATTTTCTAGAGTTTTTCAAGTAGGCTCCATATCTAACCTCTGTTTCCCTCCAAACCTTCCCCATCTCCACGAAATAGAGGGTCAAACCCTCGGTCAACTCTCCGGCCGAACCTTCCCCTTTCATTTTTGTCACCATTTGGTCACGGTTTTTCTCCCATTCTCATCCTAATGCATTTCTGCACTCAAGAGGACTAATTTCCCAACAACCAAACAAGTTTTTGCACATAAAATGTTAACACCCACATACTATGGCCGTGACCTGCAACCTAAGATCTTTCCCTAGTTTCTCACCCATTTCTTCTCATTCTTTTTGCCAAATGACCCCTACATTATGCTCTCTAAGATCCTACCACTTGAATCAATTAAAATGCTTTAAAAAAAATTGAAACAGAAGCAGCCCACTTACCAAAGATTTCGGTTGTTTCCCCTTTTGGTTTGCTTCCCTTCTCCTTCTGTTCCTCTTGGTCACTTCTGTTTCCTCAGGACTCTCTCTCCCTTGCTCTCAGTCTTTCCTTCCTTCTCTTTTCTTCTCCAACCGAGACTAACTCTTTTTTCTCTTCACTTTCTCTCTCTATATCTCTCTCTCTCTAACCCTCACGACAGATCTGCCCCTCCCCACTCTCTTCACTCATGTATACCTACAAAACCCCACTCATGCACTCACCTAACCCCCCTTACACACCCACTGCCATACACCACCTCCCTTTGAGTGTATAACACTCCACACATGCACCCACACGGCACACACACATACACACTGTTCTATACACATATATATATATACACATATATATTTACACATTTAAATACACATACTCATATGTACACTCATATATACACCAACAATTTAATTTAAATAATATATACATATATACATACATCCATCAAAATAATAATAATAATAATAATAATAATAATAATAATAATAAATTTTTATTTACAAAGAATAAATAATAATAAAAAATAAAAAAAAAAATTTCATGTTATAACATACGGTTGCTCAACTGCTGCTCTATCCCACACGCTAGTAGCCTAAAGCTATTTCTTGCGCCCAAGATCTAATCTCTGCGGCTATATAAATTTGCTGGTTTACAATATATCAATCGTCCAGCTTGACCAGCCCTCAACGATTCTTCAGAGATCTATCAGTCGGCCAAACAACGCCGTTGATACAAGGAAGAATACAACGCAAGGGAGTATGGAAAGAATTAAGGGGTAGAAGCAGGTAAGAATCAGGTAGTGTGGGTCAAATTGTGCAGATCTGGAAGTAAAATCCTTCCCGTGCACTGTTCAGTGGCAGTTTATAAACAATGGAAGGATCTAGAAAAGGGTATGTCGGTTACCCTTTGTTGGTGTCACTAGAATGTTCTACAGAGATCTTGATCCTTCCCTCTCACGTGACTTAATCCTCACTTCCATATATATATATATATTAGTTTTTATTTCTTTATTGATTTATTTACTTATTTTATTTATTTTTAACTTATTTAATTGTTGTTTTGGGCACACATTTTGTACACACTATTTTCAAACAAAATAAGACTTTTTATTTATTTTTAAATTTTCAGGATATTACAGTGATATTCCTACTGATCACTATTATTCTAATCCATATTTTGAGCTGACCTTGACCCATGGCAGAGTGAGGAGTTTACTTACAGAGCTAAATTAGCTCACTCTATATTTATATTTATTGTTTTCCAGTAGCTCTATAAGAGAGGAAACAAAATGAGGCATCTAGTGGGGCTAGTGGCGAGCATGTAAACAATATTAATGATGTGAACTCCGTCATGATTAGGAATGCGTATTCTGTAAGGCTGATTAGATAATAGGTAATTATAATGTTGTATCATAGGTACAGGTGTTAAACTTGATTAGTAAATCAGTTTTAAAATTGATTAGTAAATCATGATGATCTAAATAGGACTTGGCGATAATTGATTGATGATTATTGGAGTTGGGTTTATGATAAGATGAATTGAATTTGGTGTAGCTTTCACATTAAATAATGTACTGATTTATGATTTAGTGATATGATTTATTAGTCTATGCGATTCATTTGATTCTGTACGGCCTGTCCGTGTGGTAGTTTCGGTCGTTGCCCTTAATTCGCATAGGGTGGGTTTCGGGTCGCGACATTTTCTCCCTCTTTCTCTTTGTTTCTAGGCTTTGTATGCTCCATTCGAGCTCCAACAACTTTAATAGCCTTCATGTTTTTGCTCCAGACCTTGCATGCAACATGCAATGGTTGTAAGTCTTCCACTCTTCACTTTCTCTATCTATATTTTTCTATCTCTCTCTCTCTCTCTACATTCTAAATTTGAGCAAAATGATCCTAATATATTATTAATGCCGGATTTGTGCTCAGTCAAAAACTCCATCTGATGCTTACTACGACCTAAGGGTTAGGTTCCAAAAGGGGAACACCAGTTACATTGCTATGCGAGGCATGGGATGTAGGGTTATCACAGAGCTCTGAGTGCTGTTTGGGGGCCGTGGTTAGGGAAATCACTCGAATGAGTACTCTATAGGGGCAGCCAGGCCCCGAGTTATAGTGCATCCACTTTTATTGATATCACTATCATTTATTGTATTTCATAGATGATCATATTATACCATTATGAATGATCATGAGGTTACACAATTTTTTTATTAAGTATATACGATTATACTTGAGACAGCTCATGACTGTAGCAGTATGATATTTGTTATCGGATCAGATTCCCATTGTGATTATCATTTATGCTTCTACCATTTGATAACTATTGATGAGTTTTATATTTCTTGACTGGCAATCATGCTTGCATTATCCTAGTTCTTTATGGATTATGCCTTTCTATATTGACCTATGCACATGGTAGAGTAAAGAAGAATTACTTACTGAGTGTCGTTAGCTCATTCCAAACTTACTAAAATATATCAGGAAGTTGTAGAGGAGCAGTAGCAATCGACTAGATAGTAGTGGATACTTTTGTAGATAAGTGTAATGTATAATATTCAGTACAGTCTTGTAGCTCTCCCATGTCATCCACGTCTTGGGGATGTAATGTATTAGACTTTTTAAAGTCTGTATTTTGAGAATAGATATATATATATACATGTAAATTTTATTTTAAAGTCTTCTGTTGTTTATATTATGTTATGATAGTTGTTGTATGTTAGTAACACTGATTATGTAGCAAGTTTCAGATGAGATCCGGTTCGGCAAAAGGGTCGGACCGGGGTTGTGATTCGAGATTCGCAGAGGGTGGGTTTCGGGTCGTGACAGCTTGGTATCAAAGCATTAGGTTTAAATGATTAGGCTCAGCTGGTATCAAAGACTTGGTATCAGAATAGCCTAGATCATAAGTGGTTCATGGGAGATAAGACTAGAGTACTAATATTGTTAATGTCCAACTAAAGTGAGTCAGTAGATAAATCCTGAAATGATAGATAAACTCTTATATGAATTTTAACCGTTGATCTTTTACAGTGAGTAGTTTTGGGAGATGATCAGGCTACTGTACTAGTAGTCGCAAGTATTTTTCTAGTTAGTTATGGCATACCAGCATGCTAGCTTTATATATTGATGATGCTATCCGCATTCACTACTAGATTGATTTAGAAATTAAACTGCTAGTTGAACATAGAAACAGAACTCCTAGAATATATGTTAACTGTTCAATTTCCACCAAGAGAATGATCGACGAGGGATATTATGCATGAAATAAGTAGAGTAAGTAACATAGATAAACGATTGTTAGTCGGTCTAATACTCGTAGAATTTTAAAGACATTGATAAGTTAAATGATTAAATGATTGATAAACTTCAAAAAACAATAATAGGTATTACTACTAAGATTTATAATCTTTAGAATGAACTACATGCTATTATAGATATGAATGATTACTTGATAAACGAGATAGAATGAATACCAACTCTTGGAAGAGTCATTATCAACGAATGTATACATTCGGGAAATCATTAGTAATGAATGATATACATAGAGTATATGAGGTACAGATCATAAGTGTACAGTCATTAGCTGATCTGAGAAAGAAATTGATGATTTAAAAATGATTAAATGGATAGTGACTTTTAGAAGACAAAAGCAAGTCCAGATACTAAAGGTAACTAGTTTTTGGAAAGATACTATATGTTATGATGAAAGTTAATGATTCTTGAACAACTAAGATGAGCAAGTAAATAGTGATCCTTAAGAATAGTAGTATATGTAAAGGTAAATGATGAGGATGCTTAAGATTATGACACTGAAAGTACTGAAGGAGGTTTTGATGAATGATATAGACAGATAAACAAGGCTTAAATGGGAGATGGTAGTTATACTTAAGAAAATTTGGAAGAAATCATAGTAATATTGAAATTAATAATCCTTGATGATTGTTCTATCTTATGGAAGCATGTACTTGATATCTATTAGGTTACAAGTTGATGATTGTTCTATATTGAGAGAACCGTTGAGAATTGAATTACTATATTTAGACTATAGACTTGATGTTTATGGTTAGATGATTGTCCTATATTGTGAGAATTAGTGAGAATTGAATTACGTTCCATAATGAACGAGGAAAATGATTAGTTCGCATTGAAAGATAGAAGGTAACATAGAGTTGGAAAATGGGTCGGTTGAAAAGTAGTGAATTTTACAGTAACCTCTAGATAGAATAGTAACACCTTGAAAGACAGTATTTATGACAAGGGACATCTAAGTAGAATACTTACACTCTGAAAGGTAATTAAGATAGCAATGAATCAAAATATGAGCAATAGTCTAAAAGAACCTTAATAGATAATTATAAGAGAAATTGAGGAATTGATAACATACCAGGATTATGAAAAGTCGTGAGTAAGTTATAGATAGACCCTGATAAGGTAAAAGATGGATAGCATTTTGAAGACATTTACTAAATGAACAAGACTATTAGAATTTGATATTATGAAATGTGATGATTCTGAAAAGAGACTGACATATGATGAATAAAGTATTAGAAAAGATTTGATAAATCTTAGAAATGATCCTAGTAGTAGATTGATATGAACAAATGATGATATTATGTCAAACTAATTGAAAGTTAGTGATAAATAACTTGAGTAAATTTTAGGGATTAATGTGATCTAAATAATTGCAAAAAGATTGAAATTGTAGTGAATCATTTAGAAGGAATCATAAAATAAAATGATATATGAAATTGTAAAAAATACTACTAGAATGCTTGCAAGTATAAAAGAAAGTAAAGATCGGTGAACAGTAAGGAATTATGAACTGTATTGATTTAAGAAAGCTTAAATCATTTTTGATAAAGTCCCAAATAAAATGAACCATGTGATTATATAAACTTGAAAAGATAACGAAGTATATAGGAACTTCTTGTGTTATTAAATGAAATGCTCTAAAGAAAGGAGTTGGTTAAATAATGATTAAAGAGAAACGTAATGTATGATAGAGAACAGAAACCATGATCAGTGTCAGACTTCATACAGGAATATAAGACAGTATGAAAGAGAGTGGAGTACATGACTAAAAGTAGTAATTACAAAATGAGATTCAAGTGGAATAGTGTATATCCAAAAGACTGATGAAAACGAGAAAAGAGATTTCTAGATTATGAACATTCGAGTTTTGCGGATAAAACTCAGTTTAAGGGGGGTAGAATGTAAGACCCCGACCCAAATGAAACAGAATAATTCCATTTATGTCCTAAGAGTCAAATAATAATATCGAGATCAGACCAAACCCATGAGCGTAGTACCAAAAGTAAACTGAGACCAACTCAGATCGAGAATAGTAGATCGCAAATATACCAAACTATTATGATAAGTAATATACAATGATGGGTACAAATACTGAGGTGAATAGTAGAAGTCTAACATATTCTCCAGGTTTGGAATTCCAAGAGCTCTAATAAGTGATCGAGGCACTCATTTTTGCAATCGAACTGTGGAGTTTGCTGAGAAAGTACCATGTGACCCACAAAGTGTCAACTGCCTATCATCCACAAACTAGTGGACAAATGGAAGTGTCACAACCCGAAACCCACCCTATGCTGATCTCGTGTCGCGAAGCCGACCCTAAGGTCGTCCCTACTTTTTCAATTCCTGTATTATAGTACTAATATGCAATGTACTAAAAATTTAAAACAATAATAAGTGGAAGTATTTTCAATATAAAAATCAGCGGAAGTCTTTTCAATACATAATATGGTTCTACAATAATCAAAATAAGAACCAGGCATAACCAGCACCCGTAGGAGGTGAATACATGGGAGAACTACATCATAGACTAGTACATTTTCTCAAAATGTCCCTCCTACACTCTCAAACTCCTACTGGGGTCTTGCAGCGTCACAACCTAAAAAGTAGTAAGTAAGGTAGAATGAGCTACAAAAGCTCAAAAAGTAATTCCCATCTCCGACTACTGGTATCGGTGATCATAAAAGAATATGAATCCATGAATAAGAATATGATAGCCAATCATAAGAAATGAGATGATGTGATAACCAATGAGAACAGTTGTCAGTAATGGCCAATGGACAGTGGGGTCACAATGTACAATTAGGAGTAATGGATATAACATCAACATGGAACTCTCAATAACAATGTATCACATGAAAGTACTGCCACAATAAATCGATCACAATCAACACAATAAGCAATGTTCTCTCACTATAAGATAAAGCATAGCGAATAGTGTTATTCAACAATCGTAGTCATATCAATCATATAAGAGATTCCTTTACTCTGTTTCTCCAATGTAGAATGCAAATGAAATATACCATTCTCGCTACCTGTCCGTTCACGGACTCGACCCTTAGGTCCCCAATCAAGTCAAAAAGCATCGGAATGGATATTGTGACTGAGCACAAATCCCGTATTCATAAACATATTATTATCATAAGTGATTCCATAAGAGTATAAAAAATGGAATATCATATATATAGTAAAATATAACAGTAGGCCTTTCAAGGCATGGTTCAACATGAGAACAATGATTTAGCAGTTAATCAATGTCCACAAGATAGAATAATATCACATTGTGGAAAACAATAACATCAGGTACGTTCAAGAGTACAAGTTCGGCAGTAATGAAATAAACTTGGCTTGGAAACACCACATGGAAGAGAATAGGTTTTACTTACCTCTAAATGCAGTCCTAGATCAGTATTCCGTGAGTTTGCCTTTTCCTTTCGAGTTCCCAATATATTAGTAGATGCGTCTCAGAATTAATGCTATTCATCAAATTTTATGTCTTTCTATCATAAGTATCTCTATCACTACTTTAGACTCTACCATTGAGTCCGGAATGCCAAAGAAAGTCAGTTTAGGCTTTCACAGAATTCCATTTGGGTTCGGGTAGTAATAGGGGTATTTTGGTCATTTTAGTATTTCTACGAGTCTTTATTTTTTGGAGTTCTGCCTCGCAAAACAGACCTCACCATTGGATTCAGAATGTCCAAAATAGTTAAAATACACTATTCACATGTTTAATTTGGACATCAGGTCAATTTACTATTAATTAATTAATTAATTAATTATTACATTTATATATATATTGTGCCCAAAATTCTCAGAGGCTTGCCTGTCCAAGTGATAGAAATGAGGGGTTTGGTTTGAGAGGTTGGGCGTTCAAGTCACAAGGCTGCGCCCCTTTTAATTTTTCATATTTATTAGTTAAATATATATATATATATATATATATATATATTTGTGATATTTTATAGCATGGGCGTGCCTGTCACAGTGGGTTTAGGGTCTTGGGTGTCACGACCCGAGATCCCACCCTATGTAGATCCCGTGTCGCGCACCCGATCCGACGCTGTTTATCGAATCAAGGGTCTTAACTTGTTACACAATTAGTGCTACTAACATGCAACAACTAAAATGTGGAAGAAATGAATAAAAGGTACATGTGATATATATAATGTTTACAAAATGCAGAATATAAAATTTCTGAATACAACTGTTCATCTCCAAGACGTGGATAACATGGGAGAGCTGTAAGACTATCTGTACTAAGTATTACACTGCAGCTTCAAAAGCAAATGTCCACCTACTAGCTATCAGACTCAACTGTCTGTCCTCGATATCTGTGCCTGAAAGTCAAATGTTGTGTAGTATCTGATGAGCTATGAAATCTCAATAAGTAGTCCTTTACTCTGCCATGTGCACACGGTGTAAAAGAATGCTAGCTAGTCAATGAATAAATATAACTCAATATCAGATGATGGAAGTCAAATGATAAGGGACTGAACTACTATGCTAACAATATCATACTGCTACAATCATGAGCTATGTCAAGTATGAATTGTAAGCACTGTACTGAAAGTTGTAAAATCTCATGATCATTCAATAACAATATAGCATGATCAAGCTATGAATATCAACAATAAGGAATAGTGATATTAACTAAAACTGAGATGCACTGAGCTCGTATTCAGTTCCACTTGGCTGTATGAATATTCAGCTCCCGTCGGCTGTGTGAATATTCAGTTCCGATCGGCTGTATGAATACTGCTCTGCATGCAATGTGACATAACAATAGTGTTGGAGGCTACAATTACTAGACTACTACGAATATAACTATCTGGACCTCACGGCCTTGGGTACAAGTGCACATAAAGGAATTTGTGCACAAGTGTACAATCATGCTTGAGATACATATAGAGATCAATAACTGTCTCTCACATGATAGGGAAATATCAATGTGGCTAAATAAATACTGGTATAGATATATAGAGTACAATAGACAATATATATACAAAAATTCTGACATGGCTTGGAATGTAACACATGCAAAGATCGAATTTTATTTACCTCTTACTGTCTCTATTTGGAAGGTTTAGACTGCCTTCTCTTTGCCCTTTGGCGTTCTTTATTTTTTGATTTTCCTCTTGGTGCAGGTTCCTCCCTTCACTTCTGGTTTCTTCTACTCTTCTCAGTTCCCTTTGATTTTCTTTCTTCTCTGTTTCCTATCCAATACCTCATGTAGGTATACATAATATATAGACACACACACCAACCGCCTTAATTTCTCTCTCTTTCTCTCTCTCTCTCTCTCTTTTTCTCTCTCTCTCTCTCTCTCTCTCTCTCTCTCTCTCTCTCTTTATCCCTTCACTTGCAGCCTTCCTCCTTTTGCCCCATTTAATTTCTCTTTTTCTCTTTTCCAAGAATGCAGCTTTGCATTCAATTCACATAAGATATTTGTATATTATATGTATATAATATATACACACACTAACACACACTTAACTACACACACATTCATACACAGTGAGTCACACACACTTACTACCGACACACACACCCTTGCATGGATGCCTTTAGCATGCTTTCTCTCTTTTTCCTTTCTTTGCATTTTATCACATGTATATATATATATATATATATGTATAATGCCATACTATGTATACACACATGTATGATACATATTTTATACTTATCTTATATATGTATAAATACTCAACTATACACATATATACTAGTTTTTAATGCCGTATACATACACTCATTTTTCGAGGCCTATTCATATGTACGTACGTATTCATGCATGAAAATACGTGCGTGCACGCATTACGATGCATAGTCTGGGTCACTTGGGCAATGCCCGACACTGACTATATAGCTAACACTTTATATTCCAAAACTATGCAATACTTGTGATATTGAAATATAGAGCTTAACAGCTCGATTACAATTGATAGTACACTACCTGACGCGGTCTACCTCGGTATACGTGCTAACCCGGGTCAGGGTATTACATTGGGCGTGTGGAGGTTGGCCGTTCGAACCCCAAGGGCTGCGGCCCCTTTTATTTTTCAAAAGATTTTTAATCCAAACGGCGGACAAGGCACCCATTCAGGGATGAGATATCCCAACCGGTTTTAAATCAATTTCGATTTCTTAGCCTTATAACCAAATAGGCTCAATTAGGCTTTAAATTTTAAAATAGTTTCAATTTAAACGACGCAGTCTCGGTCTTATTTAAAACCAAACGACATCGCACGCCAAGTCACTGTTCATCGCCACCCTCAATTTTCAAGTGAGGGTCTGGTAGGGTTCCGTCGCCTTCTTCGGCGACGACTACCATTTTCTGACCATTTTTCCACTTATTTTGATTGCAGTTTGCTTCCATTTTTCATAAGGATTACATATCTAACATTTATTTTTCATTTGGACCATTAAATCTTTACGAATCAAGCAAAAACAATGGCTTCGGCCAACTGTACATTTGCAATTTCGTTCCAATCTACTTACTATTTTAATTCATTTCTTTTCTAGTTTTCTTCTTGCATCATTGAGGATTAGTTCCTCATTGATTTATCAAGGTTTTAAATCATAAATTTCACAACTCCAATTATCACCCTCCACCTGCAACTGCCTTGTTCTAGTTCATTTATAAACCTTTTTCTCTAATTCTTTTTACAAATTTTTACACTTTTCATGCTCTTCTAGGCTATCTGTTTCAATCTATCATTCATGCTAAAATTCTCATAAAACAGATTGAAATTTTACTCACCTACTTGAAGTTAACCCTCGGTTTCTCTTCTGTTCTTCCTCTAATTCTCCTTCTTTTCTCCTTCTGAGTCCAAAACAAATCCCTAGTTTCTGTGTTTTTGCTTCTTTCCATTTAACTCTTGGTATACATGTATATATAAAAGGCAGTCACTACCTTTTTCTCTTTCTATTCTCTATCACTTTTCCCCCTTACTGCAGTCTTCTTTGACTCCCCTCAACCGCCCCTTTAATCCTCATCTTCCAGGCATCAATCTACACTTTATATATATATATATATATATATATAACCTTCAACTTGGTTCCTTGATGTCAGCAGCCTTGCTGCCTTCATCATATCCACACAGCACCCACACATAACCATATGTGCATAGCACATGCAGTCTCCTTCCCTTTCCTGTTTCCTTTTTCCTTTCTTTTATTTTTCTAATTAAAAGATATACGTATATATATATATATATTCTTTTATACATTATACAATACTATACATTTATTCAAGTATATTATACTTTGTGTATACATATTTTATACATCCATATATACCCTTATATATACATGTACACCAAATTATATACACATATACATACACTCATATTTAATAGACTACGCACCCATGCAACGTACACGTGCATGGGAATGCGTGCATGCATGCAGTGCGAGGCTCGGTCTTGAGTTGCTCAGGTGTCACTCGGCACTAGCTACACAAAATGAACTGTAATATTCTAACTTGGGATATGGCACGTATACTGAGGTAGACCCGGTCGAGTAATGTAACACCAGTTGTAACCCGAGCTGTTTAAGCTCTATATCATGATATTTCATTAGACTGAACGATTTTGAATATGAATGGTTTGTTTTGCATAGTCAGTGCCGGACAACACCCGAGCAACCCATGACTAAGCCTCATAATGCATGCACACACGTACTTCAATGCATGTGAATGTTTGTATGCATGCGTAACTTAATTAAAATGAGTGTATGTACGCGTGTGTAGAAATGTGTAGATACGTATATATAAGAATATATATAGATATGTATACATGTATAATTATAGTGTATATATATATATAAATACGATATAATATAGTATGAATATATATATATATATATGTATATGTTATGAATGGAAGGAAAAAATGAGGAAAGAGGGTTGTGTGTGCTGTATGAGTGAATACTGTGTGTGAGGTATGTGGCTGTAGTAAGGGCAACAAGGCTGCCGACCTTGATGTAAGTGGAGAGTGCAGGGTATATGTATATATATTGTGTAAGTTGTGCGTGGTTGATGGAGGATGAATGGGCGGTTAAAGGGCAGTTAAATAAGGCTGCAGAAAGGGAGGAAGAGAGAGAAAAGGTGGCTACAAGTCAAAAAATTTTCCCTTTAAATACCGAGGTCTGATTTGAAGAAATCAAAAACAGAAAGAATGAAACCAAAGAACTGAAGTGTTTCTGATATTCAAAAGTGAAGGAAAAGAGGAATAACCAAAAGAAAATGAGGAGGAAACCGCGAGCCAAAAGCTCACACGGGTGAGTGAAATTTACCTTCTGTTTTTAGTTTTTCAAGCATGTTCGTTTAGTTCTGAATATAGGGTCTAAACAAGCATGAAGTATGATGAAAATAGGAAGAAACCGAGGGTCATTTGGTGTAGAAACAGAAGAGAAAAATGAAGTTTCAAGTTTTATGGATAATTCGGGTTCCGTAGATTTTATGCTCAAAACTTTGATTTAACTTTAGGGAAATGATCCTCAATGGTGCAGAAAACATTTAGGATTAAAATGGAGTGAAAACAGTGATCTAGAATCCACAAAAATGGAATTGTAGACTCGGCCGGAAAATCGGTCGGAGCTGTTTGACTCACTATTCGTGAGGTTGGGAAGGTTTAAAAGAGAAACTGGGTGTGGGTTTGTGATCTCCATGGGAAAGGGGTATAAAACTGCATTGGAAATGAGTAAAAATATGAACGAAAGTGGGTCGCCCTCGCTGGAGAAGGTGACAGAACCCTACTGTTGCCTCAACAGAAAGACGTGGAGAGAGAGATAAGGAATAGTACCTAGACGGCACCGTTTTATTAGGGATTGGGTCGAAGCTACGTCGTTTGGTTTAGGTTCTGTTTTAAATAAAATGGAAATGGGGCTGTTTGGTTTCGGGTGCTTTTAAATTGAAATGAGAATAAGGAAATTTGGGGATATCTTATTCACGGTTTGGGACTGGCCACTATTTGGCTTAGAAAAGGTAAGAAAAAAATACGCAAGGGCTGCTGCCCCTGCAAATCGAACTAAGGACCAAGGGTGGAACTTATATGCGTGTGACCAAGTTGACAGGCAAGCCCGTGTCAACTGATGGACATAAAAATATATATATTATATAACTAATAAATAAAAATAAAATAAAACAAAGGGTTGTGCCCTTGGAGACTCGAACCAGTGACCTCATGTATGAAACCCTCAACCCAAATCAATTAGACAAGCAAGCCCGTACTATCCAATGAGCATAAAAAATATATATATATATATATATTATGTACAAATTATATTTAATTTAATTAATTAAATTAAATATAGTGAAATAATGCGAAGTCCAATTACTATTAATGAACAGTGTATTTTGACTATCTCAGGCATTCTAAGTCCAATGGTGAGGTCTGTTTTACGAGACGAGACCCCGAAAAATAAAGACTTGTAGAAATACTAAAATGACCAAAATACCCCTATTGCTACCTGAACCCAAATAGAATTCCGTGAAAGCCTAAACCGACTTGCTTCGGCATTCCGGACTCAATTGTAGAGTCTAAATTAGTAATAGAGATGCTTATGATAGCAAGGCATAAAATTTGATGAATAGCATTAATTCTGAGACGTATCTACTGATATAGGACTGCATTTAGAGGTAAGTAAAACCTATTATCTTCTATGTGGTGCTTCCAAGTCATGTTTATTTCATTACTGCCAAACTTGTACTCTTGAACGTACCAGATATTATTGTTTTCCACAATGTGATATTGTTCTATCTTGTGGACATTGATTGATTGCTATATCACTATTATTATGTTGAACCATGTCTTGAAAGGCCTACTGTTATATTTTCACTATACATATGATATTCCATTTTTATACTCATATGAAATCACTTATGATCATGAAATGTTTATATATACTGGATTTGTGCTCAGTCACAATATCCATCTGATGCTTTCTGATTTATATGGAGACCTACGGGTCAAGTCCATGAACGGACATATGACACAAGATGTTGGAGTTTCATGGGGGTATGCCAGGCCCCAAAAGACCGAGGGTTCTTGCCAAGCCCTACACAGTATAAATGCATCTCTTATATGATTGACATGACTACGATTGTTGAATGACACTATTCCTTATGCTTTATCTTATACTGGGAGGACATTCCTTATTGTATTGATTGTGATGAATTTATTGTGGTAGTACATTCAGGTTGATACATTGTTGAGAGTTCCTTGTTGACGTTATATCCATTACTCCTAATTGTACATTGTGACTCCACTATTCATTGGCCATTATGGCAACTGTTCTCATTGGCTATCACAACATCTTACTTCTTATGCTTGGCTATCATATTCTCATTCATATATTCATATTCTTTTATAATCATCGATACCAGTGTCGGAGATGGGAATTTACTTGCTGAGCTTTTGTAGCTTATTCCACCTCACTTACCACTTTTCAGGTAGTGACATTGCAAGACCCCAGTAGGAGTCTGAGAACGTAGGAGGACATTTTTCAAGAATGTACCAGTTTATGTTTAGTTCTCCCATGTATTCACCACCCACGGGTGCTGGTTATGTTAGTTTTGTATTAACACTTGTAAAACCATATTATGTATTGAACAGACTTCCGCTGATTTTATTATTGATAAGACTTCCGCTTATTATTGTTTTAAATTTTTAGTACATTGCATATTAGTACTATGATACAGGAATGGAAAAAGTAGGGACAGCCTTAGGGTCGGCTTTAGGGTCGGCCCCGCAACACGAGATCCTCATAGGGTGGGTTTCGGGTCGTGACATGAACCGTTCACATTCTAATACCATTTAGTCCTTATGATATTATGATATAGAGCTTAACAGCTTGGTTACAACTGGTGTTACACTACTCGATCGGGTCTACCTCAGTATACGTGCCATATCCCAGGTCGGGATATTATATTCTTACCCTTCAAAAAGAAATTTGTACCCAAACTTAGCATTTCTAACTCTGATGGTTCCCGTGGTTTTTCTAACATTGTTGGATAATTTGAACAGGTGTTTACATTAACTAGATAAAAATTTTCTATTGAGAATGAAGTTTTACAGTCATATCAGATCAAATTTTACAATCATATCAGATCAAGTTTTATAGTCACATCAGATCATTGTTCTACTTTTCTAAAATTTCCAAGTGTATTTCGAACCCTCACGTGAATCTCAATTCCTTTCTATGGTTCTCCTAGTTCTTCGTAATTTTAAGGCATCATTTGGTGAACAAAATTATGAAATTTCCTAAAGTCAAATGTTTAAGAATATCTGTGTCCCTAGCCTGTATTCCATGTGTTCTGTATCTAAAATGGTTCAGTAGTAGTTCCCTTGACGGACATGTAAGCCATGAGTCAAATAGTCTAGGTGTTTAGTCTCTACATTCAGTTAGCAACCACATGGGGACATAATCGAATGTGTAAAAAGAATATGAAATGTAACAGGTCGTAAGTAACTAGAAGGGTACCTTTGGCCACTGATGTAGTACTAGAAACATAGAAATTCCCTGATTCCTAATTTTTTAAGGAAAATACTTCGTATTGAGGGTCTCTATAACTATTGCGAATCCCTGTTAGGTTCTTTTAAACTATCTTTCATCTCTCAATTCATTGTTACGACCATTCCCTTTCAATGTATAAGTATTTTAATTAACTGTTACTTGTCACATGTGTCACGACCCGAAACCAACCCTATGCGGATCTCGTATCGCGACCGCCACCCTTCGGCCTAGAGGCCTTAGGGCAAGGCTCACATAAGCAATAGTATCGAATGGCGATGCAGCCTTGGTTTACGGAAGCGTGAAAAACTTTTTCTTTTCTTTTTCTTATTTAAAACTTTCGCACATCCGTCTGGTACTGCTGCTCTTTATAGCGGTACACATGATAATAAAATTAGAGCATAATAAAACTTTCTAAAGTTTTATATACAATACATTTTCAGCCGCCCCTCAACCTCCCCTTTAATCCTCATCCTCCACGCATCAATCTACACTTGATATATATATATATATATATTAACCTTCAACTTGGTTCCTTGATGTCGGCAGCCTTGCTGCCTTCATCACATCCACACAACACACACACACAGCCACACATGCATAGCACATGCAGTCTCCTTCCCTTCGTTGTTTCCTTTTTCCTTTCTTTTACTTTTCTAATTAAAAGATATACATATATATATATATACACTTTTATACATTATACAATGCTATACATATATTTAAGTATATTATACTTTGTGTATACATATTTTATACATTCATATATACCCTTATATATACATATACATCAAATTATATACACATATACATACACTCATATACATACACTCATATTTAATAGACTACACACCCATGCAACGTACACGTGCATGGGAATGCGTGCGTGCATGCAGTGAGGGCTCGGTCCTGGGTTGCTCGAGTGTCGCCCGACACTAGCTGTACAAAATGAACTGTTCACATTCCAATACCGTTTAGTCCTTATGATATCATGATATAAAGCTTAACAGCTCGGTTACAACTAGTGTTACACTACTCGATCGGGTCTACCTCGATATACGTGCCATATTCTGAGCCAGGATATTACAGGAAGTGTCAAATCGAGAGATCAAATCCATCATTGAAAAGATGATCAATCCAAGTAGAAAAGATTGGAGTTTGCGCTTGGATGATGCCTTGTGGGCGTATAGGACTGCATATAAGATGCCCATTGGTATATCACCTTATTGATTAGTGTTTGGGAAACCATGTCACCTTCTAATTGAGTTAGAACATAAGGCTTATTGAGCTATCAAGAGTTTCAACATGAAGATGGATGAAAGTGGAGAACATAGGAAGTTGCAACTACAAGAGTTAGAGGAAATTTGCAATGATGCCTATGAGAGTGCAAGGATTTACAAGGAACAGACGAAGGCTTTTCATGACAAGATGATTTCTAGGAAGGAGTTTAAAGTTGGTCAAAAAGTCTTTCTATACCATTCATGGCTTCGTTTGTTTTCGGGTAAGTTGCATTCTCGTTAGATTGGACCTTTTGTTGTTACTAATGTTTTTACTCATGGTGCAATTAAAATTCAAAGTTTAGCAACTTTCAAAGTGTTCAAGGTGAATGGCCATAAACTTAAGCCTTTCTATGAAGGTTTCCAAGTAGAGAACGTGGAACAATTGGACCTTGAGGACCCGATTTATACTGATTGAAGAATGAAACATTGAGTCGAGCCCACGACAATAAACAAAGGCACTGCTTAGGAGGCAACCCAAGGGGAGTTCGTTCTTTTTCTTTTTATTTTCGCCTTTTCTTTACATTTCACCCTAGATTGGGGACAATGTAAGTTTTAAGTGTGGGGTAAGGGATTTAGGTTGTGTTTTAAAAAAATTTCAAAAAAAAAAGAGTTTTGCTTTTTGTTTTTATGGTTTTCAACAAATTAGGATGTGTATGTCATGAGCTAGATTCAATTAAGCTTGAAAAATTCATAACATGATTAAATAAGCAATCTTTAAACTTAGAATTAATTAGTCTAGTTATTTTTCTTGAGAATGGTAGTGACTAAATTTGGTAGACAAAAGCCAATGAGATTTTGAGCCTTAAGACTGACTCATCCATATCAGTCTCACTATTTTCTTTCATGTGAGATATTCTTCCATGGATTTGTTTCTTTAGAACTTGCTTTGATTCTCTTCAAGGTCATATTGACACATGCATGCATGAACAGGATTAAGGCCCTCTTTGTTATAAGCTACATAAGCCAAATAGCCTACATTGTAATTAATTTTTTCCTTTGTTGAACCCCTTTGAGCTTTATTGGTTTTTTTTTTTTCATTTATTGTTACAAGCTTTAAACTTGAAAAACAATGCCTTTACCTGAACTGTAGAGCTAGATGAGCATTGTTCATCATTATGATATGTATGGGTGTGCAAAAAATAAGTGTGGGGGCGTCTGGGTTTGTGGTATGGCTATGACTGGTGAAATGGAACATATTTTCATTCTCAATTCCTGAGTTCCATTGTTAATGTAATTTTGGTGAAAAAAAAAAAAGAAAATAAGAAAGGAAGTGATGGAGGAAATTGCTTTTAATGTTACAAACGGTCCATGTTCATAATTCCTCTTAAAATTCCAAGAAAGGGGTCTGTTTATATGTGATATATACAAAGGTGAAAGCCGTTGTCACGACCCAAAACCTACCTTGTGCGGATCTCGCATCGCGACCGTCACCCTTAGGCCCGGGGACCTTAGGGCGAAGGCTCACATAAGCAGCGGTATCGAATAGATGTGCGACACGTGTTTTGCGGAAGCGTGAAAAACTTTTTCTTTTATTTTCTCATTTTAAAATTTGCACATCTGTCCGATACTGCTGCTCTTCACATTGCGGTACACATGAATATACATTCAGAGCATATCTAAAAACTTAAAGACTTTATAAATAATACATGTTTAATTGCCCTGTGGGGCTTATACATAACAGGGTACTACTTTACTAATACAAGATTTCATAATTAATGTTCGTAGTGCTAGACAAAAACTACTTGAACATAACTTCCAAAAATGGCAGGCTCTTCATCATCGTCTTCTAATCCAAGCTGCCCTTAATCACCTGAAAGGGGGATCCGAACAAAGTCCGGGTAAGCTAATCTAAGCTTATGAACAATTCTAGTATTCGTCATGGGGTTTTCAATTAACAGTGGTTTTAGCTCATAAGGGTTTATAAATCAATCACTGTCAATTGTTCGTATCTTTTGAACATAGAATATATGCATTCATAAAATTCATAGCTTTGAAACATTTAAAACGTTCAAGCTAACATATGCTTTTTCATATAAAACTTGTAACTCTGAATACAAAATATATGCATTCTATAAAACTCATAGCTCTGAAACATGTAAAGTGCTCAAGCTAAAAATATGTTCTTTTTTAAATAGAGTATATATAAACTCAAACATGTAAATATGAAAATGAGGATTTAAAATCTGCTTTCATTTTCAAATATCTCTTCTTCTCACTTTAACTCTTGGAATCTGTTTCGAACCAGACTCCCATTTTACTCTTGTCGAGATACCTCTTTGCCTGTGGGATTTGATCCTGCTACCAGGCATTTGACAATCCATTGAATTCCGTAGAACCCAAAAGCTTGTCGGCTCTACAGGATAATGGAGTCCCTTGCGAACCCCAATACCCTGTCTCGTGCTTATGCACAGTTATCTTGTATTTCAAGAAACTACTTTTATCTCATGACTTCTTCTCATAAATACTATTTAAGAGTATTCAAACACAAAGTATATAACTTTATAATAGAACTTCCAATTCTCAGAATATACGAATTCAGAATATATCTCAGAGATTTTGCAATTTAAAAAACTCAAACATGCTAAGGCATATTTAAAAGAAACTGTAAGTAAATCTATTATCTGAACAGAGTAATTTAAAACAGAAAGCATATGAAAACTGAATTCGATATTCAAATACTTTTCATGACTTGAACTCAAAACTTCTTTGAAATCTGTGGAATTAAATCTCCACTTCGAATGCAGGGTTACTCACCTTGGTCCTTTAGGGTTACTGCTAATAATGCGCTTTCCCACTTTCTTTGTAGTTCCTAAGAACAATTCATAAATATCTCATCAACTTCACATTCATTGTAAAATCATCTCAATGTTCCTTAACTTTTGCTTAAATCGTATTAGATCCTAAAACGATTTCATAAATTCATATGTACTTAACTTAACTCGTAACTCGTACTCTTAACCTATGACACAATTTAACCTGTTAGAAATTTAATTATTTCAATTTATACTCTTCTGGTAGCTCCATAAACTTTAAATTAAAGTTATTTAAATTCATATGTTTACGTGTCGTGTCTTTTCGTATTTCATTTCTCGTACTTGCCTTAGTTTAGTTCTTTGGCAATATTCCAGTTCATAGTCATATAACAGATGCTATTCAACAAATTTTATGTCTTTTTTATTTTAGACATTTCTTTTGGTCGAATAGACTCTACCATTGAGTCCGGAGCGTCGAAAAAAGTCGGTTTAGGCTTCTCTAACATTTAATTCAGACTGTTATATGTAAAAGGATAAAATGGTCATTTACCGTTTTACGTGTCTCATTTTTCTGTACTTCGTTTCAAAATTTGGACTCCATTATTGAGTCCGGGCTGTCAAAGAAAGTCAATTTAGACCTTCCTTGGTTTTAATTTGACTTTTGAGGCACTAGGGGTATTTTGGTCATTTTACCCCTTTACATGTCTTTATTTTATTTTTTTTTGGAACCCCGTCTCGTGTCGTGGACCTCACCATTGGACTCAGAAGGTCCGAGTTAGTAAGAATACACTAATAACTTGTTAATTTTGGACAAGGGATATTTTGGTCATTTACCCCTTTCCGTGTCTCTATTTATCGGGGCTCCGTCTCGCAAAACAAACCCTATCATTAGTCTCAGAATATCCAAAATAGTAAGGATACACTATTCATATGTTTAATTTGGATCTCATTTGCTCTATTTATGACCTAGGGGCAAAATAGTAATTTTACTTTATTTATTAAATAATTAAATTAATTATTTAATTATTTTTCCAGGGGTTTAATTGCATAGAATTTCCTTTAGTTGGGCCACAGTAAAATTTCTCATAGTTTTGGGGTCAATCCGTAATTAATAAAAGGTTTGGTTTGGTTAATTAAATTAAAACCAGAAAACCAGTGGGTTCGGTTCAACTTTAAGTGAACTGGTCTGGTCCGTTTGTAAACCAACCGGTTTAGTTGGTTTACACGTAATGCTGACGTCAGGATGACGTTAGCCCTAATGTTTTAAATTTTAAAACCTAAGGCAAAACGACACCGTCCTACTCACCCGTTTTATGCCATGGGTCAGGTTCCGACCCGAACCCGATTTGACCCGTTTTGACCCGAACCGTCACTATTCATCTTCTTTCCCATTTCTTCCCCAGTGTTGCCCTAGTTGCAGGTATTCATTTCTTTTAATTTCGTGAAGTTGGGCTCACTGTTTTCTCACTGTTTTGATGGGAAATCATTTCTGAGTCATCATTTAAGAGTTTGACATTCATTTGGAAGATCAAATTGATCTCTTTAGCTCGTTTCAAGGTTTGATAATCCGAACTGCAGGTTGATCGTAAATGCTCATTTTTGAGCCAAAATCCTTGGGATTTGTTTCATTGTGATCCCCTCTTCATGGGGTTTTATTTCCCATTCAAAAAAATGGATTTAAAGGTAGATTTGTGAGGTTGGGTTTTGAAACCCGTACCTGCAAGTCAATGTTTGGAGGCCATTTCTTGTAATTTTTGGTTGCGGAATTATGTTTTTGGGATGCTTATAATGTCTACCTGAAGTCCCTATACACCAAACTGTCACGACCCGAAACCCACCCTGTGCGGATCTCGGATCGTGACCGCCGCCTTCAGGCCCGGGAGCCTGAGGGCAAGGCGAAACATAGGCGATAGTATCGGATAGCGATGCGGCCTTGATTTGCGGAAGCGTGAAAACCTTTTTTTTTTTTTTTTCTTTCCTTATTAAAAATCTGTTTAAAAACTTTCGCACAGCTGTCCGGTACTGTCGCTCTTCATAGCGGTACACATGAATAATCACATCAGAGCATACTAAAACTTAAAGTCTTATACATGATACATATTCGAATGCCTCAAGGGCTTAAGTACATATTTGGTTGCCTCTTAGGCTTAAATACATAATTGTCCAAAAGTACGACATCAAAATTCGATCAACCATAGGCCTTAATACTTCCCAAAATATCTCCAGATCCTATTGGAGCTGCCTATCATTTCTCCCCAAATTGGGCAAGGGTCCACCCATCGCCATCACCTGAAAAATGTTAGGGAATGGGGTGAGCTTCGAGAAGCCCAGTGAGTAATTCTAACATCTATCATAGGGTTTCAATTGGTAGTGGTTTCGCACGTGAGAATTTTGTAAAATACTCACTACCAATTGCTCGTATACTTGGAACATAGAGCACATGCATTCTTTGAACAATGGCTTTGAAACATTAAAGTATTCAAGCTAACTTGTACTTTCGAAATAAAGTATATGAATTTCAAATCATGTAAATATGCATGGTGAAAATGAGGAAAAAAAAAAAACCTGCTTCCATTTTCAACACACACCTTATCACTTTCATTAACAGAATCCGTTTCGAACCAGATTCCCATTTTACTTTTCGTGGAGATATCTCATATGCCTGGGGGATTAGATCCTGCTACCTGGCATTTATTCATATCGTAGTTGGGTTCCTAAGAAACCCGATAGAAATCCATGGTGCTTATGCACAATTTATCTTGCATTTAAAAGCATTTAACCCATAATTCCTTCATGTTGATGCATTTAAAAGCATTGAAAACATACAGTTCATAATCTCATGATAGGGTATTGAAATACGTGAATCATGTAAATTCAGGATATATATAATAACATTTGAAATCAAAATTTTAGACATGCTGAAGTATACCTCAAAGAACAGTAATAAATTATTCAGGAAGCATGTCATAACAGAATATTTAAAACGGAATTGTGTAAAGACAGAATTTGATATTTAAAACATCATTCAAATCCGTGGAATTAAATCTCCATTTCAAATGTGAGGTTACTCACCTTGATTCCCCGGGTTTGCACTACTGGTGGGCTTTTCCCTTTCCTTTGTATTTCCTAAGAAAATTATAAAGAACTCGTTAACTTCACATTTACTTTAAATCGTTACCTATTCATGCTCTTTCATTTAATTTTAGACCTGACGTAACCTAACTTCCTAGGATTGGTCTTACTAGTCAACTCGCGGTGACTTGATGAGTTTTATTTTTCACGTGACTAAATTTTCAGTACCTATTTTGGTGTTATGGACTTCACCGTTGGGTTTGGAATGTCCGACATAGTCAAAATAGACTATCTTTTAGTTTCATTTGGGCTTCGGGCACCTTAGGGGTAGTTTGGTCATTTCGCACGTCATATTTTTCGGAGTCCCGTCTCGTGAACCGGACCTCACCGTTGATCTCAGAAGTGTCGAGATAATAAGAATGCACTAATAACTCGCCTTATTTGGACATCGGGCATATTAGGGGCAATACAGTCATTTATACCTACGTGTTTGTATTTTTCGGGACTTGGTTTTCCGATTCGGACTCTGCCATTGAGTCCAGAATGTTTGAAATAGTGAAAATATACTATTCATTTGATTTATTCGGACTCCGTTTGACTTATTTATGACCTAGGGGTAAGTTGGTCATTTTTATTTAATTAATAAATTAATTAAATAATTTAATTTATTATTTATTAATTTACCAGGGGTATAAATGGAATAAAATTCCAAAAATTGGGCCAGAGTTAAATTTCCTAAAACTGTTGGGGCTGTTTCGTAATTTCTAAAAAGTATAAACTGAACCAAGGGGTTCAGTCCACATTCAATTGAACCAGACCGGTCCAGTCCGGTTCTAACCGGTTCAAGGTAACGTGCTGACATCAGGCTGACGTCAGCCCTAAAATTTAAAAATTTAAAATCAGTTATCAAAACGACACAGTTTGGTTTAATGGGTTTTATCCATTTTTTTTCGGGTCGGGGCCCGACCCGAAGACCCGATCCAGAACTGGTTACTGTTCATCGTCCCCACCCGTATAGGGCTACTGTTGCCCTAGAAAATTGTAGAATTTTCTCCCTCTATTTCGTGGAGTTTTAGGTGCTGTTTTCAACAGGTTTCGATCCTAAACGACTTCTGGGAGTATAACGAACCTCTTGGCATTGGTTTCAAGCTTCGGATTCATCCATGGTGTTCTGTTTCGGCCGATGTTCATGGGAAATTTCAGTTGGGTTCTATGGCCTCGTTCCTTAACCATTTTGCATGAGGTTTGGTCCTCTGCAACCCTTACAACATGAGCTTCCATTCCCAACTCATCAATTTCGGTTTAGGTGTCAAAATCAAAGAATCCATCTTTGGGCCGAAAAGAATAATGCCATTTTTGGGGGTTTAAACCTAGGTTTCTAGGTCGCAGTTGGGGTTTTCCAAGGTCCTAAGAGGTCCTATTTTATGTTTCAACCCTCAAAAGCTCAGTTGGTTGAGGTCGGATCAGACCTGCAACCTCAAGGTCCATCAATGGCGGTCTGTTTCCATTTCTGTGTTTTAGGGCAGGTTTGTTAGTCCAAATCAATCATAAACAACCCAAGTCTCATTGTTAAGTTATTATACATGCATCAACAGTCTAAACAACAACAAAACAGTAGCCATATTCAAGAAGAAAATTTCAGAAAAATTTTTTTTTTGAACAACTCACGTGTACAGTGGTTTCCTCACTAGTTGTGCTCAAGCAGAAGCTTCAAGAGCTGGATTGGATCCTCCCCCAGTCGTGCAGCCCTTCAGTTCCAATCTTTAGCTTCCTCCAATGGATTTCCAATGTACACCCTTGTGTATCTCTCACTCTCTCTCTAGGATTTCTCTCTCTCTCACCATTTTCTCTCTCTATAAACAGTATAT
The DNA here is from genome assembly GCA_008638375.1 of Nyssa sinensis. NCBI lineage: Eukaryota > Viridiplantae > Streptophyta > Magnoliopsida > Cornales > Nyssaceae > Nyssa > Nyssa sinensis. The sequence continues at coordinate 37,432,743 of CM018035.1, forward strand.
CAACACTCTCTAAATGGCAGATCTGCATATATGGAGAATGCATATATGGAGATATACATATCTTACATTTCTCTTGCCCTTTCATCTCCCCAAATGCATGATTATTTTGCATGCAATTTGGTTGGGAGAAGGGTTCCATCATTAGGCTGTAGGCATGATGGCTTATAGCATGATGCAATGTTGAGGTGTTGCATGTGTGGGTATTGGTCACTTTGGGGAATGGCCAAATCTGAGTGCTATTTAAATATATATCTTTGCACATATATACACAAAAGTGCTCCTAGCCTAGATGGTAATTTTTTTTTGGTAAAACAGATTCTGCCCAGTTTGGTCAAGGGATCAAATCCTCTTGGCCACATTTTTTGGTCCTTTTTCCATATTTTGGGCTTAGGCCCTGTTTGGCTGCGCATTAATGCAGTTTCACTATTTCCTACTTAACTTTTATTCTATAACTTATTTTTCGACGCCGTTTCTTCTGGTCAACTCCTAATTAGGTTAGCTTCTTAATTATTCTTTATGTTTGGTTCAGATAAATGATTAGTAACTAATCATTACTTAATCAGGGTCGGGCTGTTACATCCTTCCCCCCCTTAAAATAGTTTTGTCCTCAAAACTCGAGTGTTCTTATTTCTAGGGTTCTAGTCTCTTTACGTTATTTTGGTCTATCACATTCATGTGTTAAGTAGTCGAAAATAAGCTACAAGTCTATATGCAGTATTGTAAGCATTAAGATATGTACCTAATTGACATGTTGAAGGTTGTGCAGCATTAGAATATATGTTGAACACTCGCCCGTACCTCATAGGTTCTTTGCCTCCTCTTGGTTTTTCAATAGTTGTAGCCTGTACTTGTGGCGTAGTAGATGAAGCTATCGTGGTAGGCTTCTTGACCGCTGAACTTCCTTGGGGACAATCTTTGATAAGATGCCCACGTAGGCCACATCTGTAGTAGACTCCTGAATACTGTCGACAGGGCGCAAAGTGCTTCTTCTGACAAGTAGGACCGGTAGGAATCTCTCCTGACTTCTGGCTACCGTCACCTTTCTCATTGACAGTAGTCATACTCTTGGTTCCTGCCTTTGTCTTTTTCATTTGTTGGGAAGTGGCGCCTACTTTATTTTTGTCCTTCTTTTGAGATAAGGCATTACCCGCTCTCTCAAAAATCTTAGCACGATCTACTACTGCATTATATGTAGGGAGTTCGAATGGTTCAAGTCGGTATCTGATACTATCCTTGAGGCCAGCTTCAAACTTCCTAGCCTTTAGATCTTCAGTTTGGACCATGTGGGGTGCAAATCGGGCTAATCTCATAAACTTAGTCTCGTATTCCGCCACTATCATTGTTCCCTGGGTCAGAATTGCAAACTCTGTTATTTTTTGGTTTTTCAATGACCTTGGAAAGTATTTGTCATAAAACACTTCTAGAAATCTTGTCCAGGTCATTGGCGGCTCCCTTTCTTTCTCCAGCAGCCACCACTCATGAGCTCCATCCTTAAAGGTAAAAGCAGCAAAAGAGACCTTTTGCTCCTCAGTACATGTCATAACCGTAAATATACGTTCCATCTCCCGAACCCATGATTCTGCATCGATTTTCGTATCTAGACCGTCAAATCTAGGGGGTTTAAAACCCTGGAACGTTTTATAACTCGTCGTGTTGACTGTTTCAGTAGGTTGTCCTGGATTTGGTTGTGGCTCAGGATTTTGCATCGGTTGTGGCGCTCTGACTTGTGCTTGCATGTTAACTATGTTCTGAGCCATTGCCTCCAGAATATGTTCAACTCGGTCGAGTCTGTCATTTGAATTCCTCACGTTTCTTCTGGTGTTTACCATTTTCGCTGAAAAACACATATTTCTATTAGTTTTTCATCATCGCATAAGGTTTTCATTTACTTATCTCATGTTTCGAGGTTTATTATATCACTATCTTTGATTCTGTGGTGTTTTATAACCTACATTTATTTCTTGTCTTCATTACACTACCTTATCTAACTACGGGTCCTATACCCCGTCTTCGTTTCGTATCACATACTTCACATCTCTATTTCATGTACTACGGGTCCCATACCCCGCCTTTACTTCATGTCACATACTTCACATATCTGTATCCTATAACGCGGGTCCCATACCCCGCCTTCACATTTCGTCACACACTTTACATATCTTAGGTAGCCTAAAGTCTACCTAACTTATGGTTCTGTTCCTAATTCCTCTAATGTCACTAAGTTTGTTTTAGTTAACCTAGTGCTCTGATACCACTCTGTCACGACCCGAAACCCACTCTGTGCGGATCTCGGATCGCGACCGCCGCCTTCAGGCCCGGGAGCCTGAGGGTAAGGCGAAACATAGGCGATAGTATCGGATAGCGGTGCGGCCTTGATTTGCGGAAGCGTGAAAACCTTTTTTTTTTTTTTTTCTTTCCTTATTAAAAATCTGTTTAAAAACTTTCACACAGCTGTCCGGTACTGTCGCTCTTCATAGCGGTACACATGAATAATCACATCAGAGCATACTAAAACTTAAAGTCTTATACATGATACATATTCGAATGCCTCAAGGGCTTAAGTACATATTTGGTTGCCTCTTGGGCTTAAATACATAATTGTCCAAAAGTACGACATCAAAATTCGATCAACCATAGGCCCTAATACTTCCCAAAATATCTCCAGATCCTATTGGAGCTGCCTATCATTTCTCCCCAAATTGGGCAAGGGTCCACCCATCGTCATCACCTGAAAAATGTTAGGGAATGGGGTGAGCTTCGAGAAGCCCAGTGAGTAATTCTAACATCTGTCATGGGGTTTCAATTGGTAGTGGTTTCGCACGTGAGAATTTTGTAAAATACTCACTACCAATTGCTCGTATACTTGGAACATAGAGCACATGCATTCTTTGAACAATGGCTTTGAAACATTAAAGTATTCAAGCTAACTTGTACTTTCGAAATAAAGTATATGAATTTCAAATCATGTAAATATGCATGGTGAAAATGAGGAAAAAAAAAACCTGCTTCCATTTTCAACACACACCTTATCACTTTCATTAACAGAATCCGTTTCGAACCAAATTCGCATTTTACTTTTCGTGGAGATATCTCATATGCCTGGGGGATTAGATCCTGCTACCTGGCATTTATTCGTATCGTAGTTGGGTTCCTAAGAAACCCGATAGAAATCCATGGTGCTTATGCACAATTTATCTTGCATTTAAAAGCATTTAACCCATAATTCCTTCATGTGGATGCATTTAAAAGCATTGAAAACATACAGTTCATAATCTCATGATAGGGTATTGAAATACGTGAATCATGTAAATTCAGGATATATATAATAACATTTGAAATCGAAATTTTAGACATGCTGAAGTATATCTCAAAGAACAGTAATAAATTATTCAGGAAGCATGTCATAACAGAATATTTAAAATGGAATTGTGTAAAGACATAATTTGATATTTAAAACATCATTCAAATCCGTGGAATTAAATCTCCATTTCAAATGTGAGGATACTCACCTTGATTCCCCGGGTTTGCACTACTGGTGGGCTTTTCCCTTTCCTTTGTATTTCCTAAGAAAATTATAAAGAACTCGTTAACTTCACATTTACCTTAAATCGTTACCTATTCATGCTCTTTCATTTAATTTTAGACCTGACGTATCCTAACTTCCTAGGATTGTCTTACTGGTCAACTCGCGGTGACTTGATGAGTTTTATTTTTCACGTGACTAAATTTTCAGTACCTATTTTGGTGTTATGGACTTCACCGTTGGGTTTGGAATGTCCGACATAGTCAAAATAGACTATCTTTTAGTTTCATTTGGGCTTCGGGCACCTTAGGGGTAGTTTGGTCATTTCGCACGTCATATTTTTCGGAGTCCCGTCTCGTGAACCGGACCTCACCGTTGATCTCAGAAGTGTCGAGATAATAAGAATGCACTAATAACTCGCCTTATTTGGACATCGGGCATATTGGGGGCAATACAGTCATTTATACCTACGTGTTTGTATTTTTCGAGACTTGGTTTTCCGATTCGGACTCTGCCATTGAGTCCAGAATGTTTGAAATAGTGAAAATACACTATTCATTTGATTTATTCAAACTTCGTTTGACTTATTTATGACCTAGGGGTAATTTGGTCATTTTTATTTAATTAATAAATTAATTAAATAATTTAATTTATTATTTATTAATTTATCAGGGGTATAAATGGAATAAAATTCCAAAAATTGGGCCAGAGTTAAATTTCCTAAAACTGTTAGGGCTGTTTCGTAATTTCTAAAAAGTATAAACTGAACCAAGGGGTTCAGTCCACATTCAACTGAACCAGACTGGTCCAGTCCGGTTCTAACCGGTTCAAGGTAACGTGCTGACATCAGGCTGACGTCAGCCCTAAAATTTAAAAATTTAAAATCAGTTATCAAAACGACACAGTTTGGTTTAATGGGTTTTATCCGTTTTTATTCTGGTCGGGGCCCGACTCGAAGACCCGATCCGGAACCGGTTATTGTTCATCGTCCCCACCCGTATAGGGCTACTGTTGCCCTAAAAAATTGCAGAATTTTCTCCCTCTATTTCGTGGAGTTTTAGGTGCTGTTTTCATCATGTTTCGATCCTAAACGACTTCTGGGAGTATAACGAACCTCTTGGCATTGGTTTCAAGCTTCGGATTCATCCATGGTGTTCTGTTTCGGCCGATGTTCATGAGAAATTTCAGTTGGGTTCTATGGCCTCGTTCCTTAACCATTTTGCATGAGGTTTGGTCCTCTGCAACCCTTACAACATGAGCTTCCATTCCCAACTCATCAATTTCGGTTTAGGTGTCAAAATCAAAGAATCCATCTTTGGGCCGAAAAGAATAATGCCATTTTTGGGGGTTTAAACCTAGGTTTCTAGGTCGCGGTTGGGGTTTTCCAAGGTCCTAAAAGGTCCTTTTTTATGTTTCAACCCTCAAAAGCTCAGTTGGTTGAGGTCGGATCAGACCTGCAACCTCAAGGTCCATCAATGGCGGTCTGTTTCCATTTCTGTGTTTTAAGGCAGTTTTGTTGGTCCAAATCAATCATAAACAACCCAAGTCTCATTGTTAAGTTATTATACATGCATCAACAGTCTAAACAACAACAAAACAGTAGCCATATTCAAGAAGAAAATTTCAGAAAATTTTTTTTTTTGAACAACTCACGTGTACAGTGGTTTCCTCACTGGTTGTGCTCAAGCAGAAGCTTCAAGAGCTGGATTGGATCCTCCCCCAGTCATGCAGCCCTTCAGTTCCAATCTCTAGCTTCCTCCAATGGATTTCCAATTTACACCCTTGTGTATCTCTCACTCTCTCTCTAGGATTTCTCTCTCTCTCACCACTTTCTCTCTCTATAAACAGTATATCAACATTCTCTAAATAGCAGATCTGCATATATGGAGAATGCATATATGGAGATATACATATCTTACATTTCTCTTGCCCTTTCATCTCCCAAATGCATGATTATTTTGCATGCAATTTGGTTGGGAGAAGGGTTCCATCATTAGGCTGTAGGCATGATGGCTTATAGCATGATGCAATGTTGAGGTGTTGCATTTGTGGGTATTGGTCACTTTGGGGAATGGCCAAATCTGAGTGCTATTTAAATATATATCTTTGCACATATATACACGAAAGTGCTCCTAGCCTAGATTGTAATTTTTTTTTGGTAAAACAGATTCTGCCCAGTTTGGTCAAGGGATCAAATCCTCTTGGCCACATTTTTTAGTCCTTTTTCCATATTTCGGGCTTAGGCCCTGTTTGGCTGCGCATTAATGCAGTTTCACTATTTCCTACTTAACTTTTATTCTGTAACTTATTTTTCGACGCCGTTTCTTCTGGTCAACTCCTAATTAGGTTAGCTTCTTAATTATTCTTTATGTTTGGTTCAGATAAATGATTAGTAACTAATCATTACTTAATCAGGGTCGGGGTGTTACACAAACATAGTTTGGTGATGATGAACTCAGACCTGCTTCAAGCAAGGTCTTCAATGGCGACCTCTGTTGGGCTACATGTTTTTGTTTGTTTTCATAGCCTGATTTCATGCTAAATCAACTCTAAAACACATATCTAACATCATACATGCATAACTAAGCTTCAAACAGTTTCTATTCATGCACACTTCTAAAGAGAGAAATTTAAGAGCTTTCATGGGTTCACCTTTTTGAGTCGGTTTCTCTCCTCTTTTCTTCTGGTTTCCTTCCCTTCTTCTCCTCTTCAGCTTTCTTCTTTCTCTTTCCAAAACTCTCTCTCTCTCTCTCTTTCCCTCTCTCTTTTATCCGTGTGACATGGGGATGTATACAATATATGTATATGTGTATATAAGAGATTTGTTGGCCATCACTTCACTCCCTTACCTCATCAAATCAACAGCCATACCTCCCATACTTTCTGATTTTGGGCCATTCTTTCTCCCATAATTCTTCACCTACTTGCATATATAATATACATATATGGTACATCATTCCCATACTTCACCTTAATTCAATGTCTCCCCCACATCTTTATATAATACAAGTATCACACACAGCCGTCCCATATATATATATATATATATATTGTATTTATTTTATTTTATTTTTCCTATATCCAAGTATTACATGTATATAATTATACATATATAAATACTTACACATGCTTGGTCATATAACACACTTTTATGTGTGTATTTTCTATTTATTTTAATTAATAACCAATTTCATAAACTTAATTAATTAATTATTTTCCTTAAGTGCAGGTATCTTGAAACTAATTTTTCATAATCTCGTAATGCGTGCCATATGACCCGATATTTTTGGGTCGGGGTATTACAGCCGTTGTGAAGGATCATTCCCTGCTGCAAACGAAAAGTGTTCCTTTTGAACAATCTCTTTTTTAATGCAGGAGTTTTACATGGTTTAAATGCTTTAAAGCCAAATTGAAGAAGCTGCTGAATGGAGTGATTGGTTTTATATGTCTTATATATTTGAGCTTGAGTTGATTCATTTTTGCTCCACTAGTTTCGATAGCTTTTGAGCTACATTCCCAAATATTTCCCACCTTGGTCCTAAGCCTCGTTACAACCCTTGAAAAGTCCTTATAACTCGTGTTATGCATGTGATCCCAGTGTTGGAGAATGAGAAGATATGAAAGCCTATGGTAAATCATTTCCATTGGAATGAATTTGAGCGAAACACATACCCTTCAATCATATGAGAGTCGAGTGTTTATTTCCGTGAGGGTCTACGTATTTAGTTTACTCCATCTTCGAGTAAAAATGCTTACTAAGTAATTGTAAGTTGTTTAAGAGTATTTTTTCATGATATGTTATGAGTTTTGAAAATCTTGGTTGTTCTATGTTGATGGTGTTGAAGCTTTGGTGTTTTGGGAAAGTGAATTTGAGTTTTGCTCGAGGACAAGCAAAAGTTAAGTGTGGGGGAATTTGATGAGAATGAAAAATGTCATATTTTTCTCCCTTAATGTTTAGTCTTTTATACTTATTTGGTGCCTAAATGTACTCATTATTCTCATATTTTGGTTTAGGATGCAAATGGAGGCGCTAAGTGCAAAACAAAGCTAATTGGGTGATTTTGGACAATATCGACACCGCTTCGTAGTCTGGGCATAACTCTCTCATCCGAGCTCCGATAGAGATGATGCAAGATGCTATGGAACGCCAAGAAAATTTCTACAATGTTCATGTTTTATGTTTAGAGAGATTCTGGTAGCATCAAGGTTAAAATTGGGCTTGAAGTTGTTGCACCTGCACTGCGGACGTTCCTTAATTGCGCGAAATTCTAATGCGCGGGTCCACGTGATTTATTTTTGGAAGTTTCCAATTCTAATGCATGAAAATTCCAGCTGCAAACACCACTTTCCTAGTTATATTAGGAATTTATTTTATTTCCCTTAATTAGTTAGATTTGGGTATTTTTATTTTAGGATAATATTTAGAATATCTTTAGGAGTTCTAGTAGGCTTCCAACACTGAATTAATGTGTAAAAGAAGGAGGAGATTAAATTTTACACACACATGCACACACGCCTTTCTCTCCCCTCTTCTCTAATTTCTCCTTCAAGTTTTTATGGCCTCGCGTGGCTAAGCTTTTATAATTGGTCGAAGAAAACGGAAGCCTCGAAATCAATAAAACTGTGAAATCTAATTTGTTTTTATTATTCAATTTATGCTTTGAGTATCAGATATTTTTCTGTGCTTATTTTCATGATCATCTCATTTAATTACTAGGAGGCCTACTAGTTTATTATTCGTTGCAATCTACTGCTAGGTTAGATATCAAATCCATAATTGTTTGATCCCTCTAATTTGTGAAGCAACTAAGATTTAATGATTTGCTGCGTCAGAAATTATTAGATCTTAGGAAGAACACTCGACTAAATTAAATGCAACCACTTGTGCTTGTGTTGTTTAGCTTCATCGATCTTTCTAATTCTTAAGTCTGCTACTAGATTAAACCTTTAGCACTTGTCTTAGGTTGTTTAGTAGTTAGGGTTAATTAGATTGCTTGTCTTCTAATTAACTGCGAGTAAGGAGAGATAGGAAAATAGGTCCAATGGTGAATATTCAAATTGTGAATTGATATATACTTGCATCGATGATCAGTTGTAAAATGCCGATGGTGGATGTTGACTTAGACCAAGGTTTGTTCTTTTGATTGATTTCGATATTTTAATTTGAATTGTTCCTTAGTTGTTTTTTTTTTTTTAATTATTTTCGTTATACTCAAACCCCCCATCCTTGTTCAAATAGCATAAAACTAGGCTAGATACTCTATGTGGGAATGATCCTTACTCACACTACTACATATATTTTTAGGAGTTTAGGTTTTATTTTTTGGTTGCCTGCGACAACACACCAGTCTGCTATGCGTGTGTAAAAAGAAAAGAAAAACAGACCATAATGGTCTGGCTAGAGAGAGTGAGAGAGACATGTTGAGAGAGAGAAGCTAGAGAAGAAGAAGGAAGGAGAAAAGGAAAACTGAAAAAGTGGAAGAGTTGCACTGTCTGAACCAAATAGACCCAAGATCCAACTGAGAGGGGGAGAAGAATAGGAAGAAGAAAACGGAAGAGAGAGAGAGAGAGAGAGAGGAAACTTCTCTCTCTAAGAAATTTTTGGTTTAGCTTCTTTATTTTGAGCTTATTAATACATGCATGTGTTTCATATTGAAGAGGGAAGAAAATAGAGGAGGAATGGTGAGGTTTAAGCTTGAAAACCTTAAGATCCCGAAATATGAAAAAAGTAAGTTTTTGAACTAACTTGATTAAAGCTTCAAACAAATGGCATGGATCGAAAGAGCATTAAAATTGGAACATGCAACAACTTGAATCACTAAAAATGGTTAAAAAACCATTGAGAAACAATGAGTTGCAGTTACGGTTGGGTGAATTTGATAATTGAAACTTTGATCAATTCATTGGGTTTTAGGAACGGGAAAATATTCCCTATGTCACAACCCAAAACCCACCCTGTGGGGATTTTGAATCACGACTGCCACCCTTCTGCCCGGGGGTCGTTGGGTGGACTATGTAAGCAACGGTGCCAGGCGAGGATGCGGCCAGTGTTTTGCAGAAACATGTAAAACTTTTTCTTTTTCTTCTTTTAAATTCCCCGCACATCCACTCAGCACTGCCGCTCTTCAGAACAGTACACATGATTAAATATTCAGAGCATAATTAAAACTTTAAGACTATACATAATACATAACATTTGTCCCTCGGGACTTAAGTACAATATTGTTCAAAATTTCTATAACAAAAGTGACCATCTATAGGGTCCTAGTAACTTCCAAAATACGTTAGCCAGGTGTGGAGCTTCCTATGCCTTTCCCCAAAACGACAAGGCTCCCGACTATCTTTATTACTAGAAAAAGCTATAAGTGCCTTCAGATGCCTACATATATGTTGGGTGTGAGCTTAACTAAGCTCGTGAGTAATTCTAGTATTTGTCATGGGTTTTCAACTGGTAGTGGTTTAGCTACAAGAGAGTTATAAAAACACTCACTACCAATTGCTTGTTTACTTCAAATACATAATATAGGAATTCATTGAAACAGATAGCTTTGAAACATTCAAGGTATTCAAGCTAAACATGTACTTCTTCAAATATAGAATATAGGAAGCTTCAAACACATAACACGAAGCAATTTAAAGCATTCGAGTAAACATATATTTTACGTATAAAAAGTGTAAGGATCTTCAAAACATATAACACGAAGCGTTTAAAGCATTCGAGTGAGGTATGCAATATGCAATGTAAAACTTGTAAACATGTATATAGTGGCCAAATGTGACCAAAAGAGCTTAAATCTTTTGCTTCTTAATAGGATGAATAAAAATTATTCTTCTTGTAAATATGAGGGTATGACCCTTTATTTTAAAGCTGGGTAATTTCTTTAAAAACAAATACTTCTTCATATAAATGGGAGTTTTGAAAACCATCTGCCATTTCTTGTGAAAACATGAAAACTTTTGTTCATGAAATTAACACATATAGTACATTTAGGAATGGAGGGATAAACCTGCTACCATTTCTAAACGTCTCATCTTTTCACTTTGATTAGTAGAATCTGTTTTGAACCAGATTCCAATGTTACTTCTCGTAGAGATTTTCATGCCTAGGGATTAGATCTTGTTATCGAGCATTTCTTCATGTCATGATTGAGTTCTGAAGGAACCCAACGTCACTCGTAGTGCTTATACCCGATTTATCTTGCATTACCAGTTCACATATGGGAGGTTTGAAAACATTTCTTTTCATATAGATGCTTTTTTAAAAGCATTAAATCATGACCTCCCGGTAATTGATTTTTAAACGCATTTAAAACTTTAACTTCTTCAATAGATACTTTTCAAAAAGCATCGAAATATGACTTCTTCAGATAAATGCTTTTTCAAGAACATTTAAAATATGACTTCTTCAAATATATGCATTTCAAGAGCATTTGAAATATGACTTCTTCAAATAAATGATTTTCATGAGCATTTAGAATAAGACTTTCATGATTTAATAATAGTGTCTTCAAATACTTGGAATGTGTACAAATTCAGAACATTTAAAAATATTTTACAATTTAAACTTAGACATGATGAAACATAATTTAAAAAGAGACTGTAGAAAAAACCATTCACTTTGCATGTCACGTAAGGTTTTCAAAAGGAGCAATAATACTTAAAACAGGAATCATGTAGATACTGAATTTGAAATTCAAATGCTTCAAATATTTTGAACTTTAAACTTCTTCAAATCCATGGAGTTAAATCTCCACTTTAAATACAGGATTCACTCACCTTTGTCCTTAGGGGTCAGTGCTACTAGTGCACTTTCCTTTTTTCCTTATAGTTCCTAAAAACAATTGTAAAGAGTCTATTAACTTCACATTCACTTCAAATTATCACCTATCGATGCCCTTAATTTCTTCTTAGATCGTGTTAATCCTAATTAGCACCAAAAACTCTAAGAAAAAGCCAAGAAAATAGGTTATAATTCGGCCACAAATGGTGAACGTTTTTATGATAAACCAAAATTGGTTTTGGGAATAAAAATGAGAAAACTAAAATTTGATTCATGATCCTTGAAGAATTTAGAATAAAACTACGTTGGATTTGATGTTGAAATTGGCCGAAATTTTCTGGCCGTTCGCCGGAGAAGGCGACGTTCTAGACACGATGACGAGGTCCAAATTAGCAAATAAAATACTTATAGCCATGATAGATATATTTGAATATATAGCATAGATTGATTATGACTATAGATTTAGTTAAATTTTTTGAGTGACAGGACCGGCTAAAGGGAAAGAAAAGGAAACTAACATTGAGTAGCAAAGAAGAAGGCTAGTAAGAGGTAAGTAAACCCAAACTGTACCATGTATTACACCTAGCCATGTCACATTCACTTCTTGATACTGTCAATTGTACTCTATACCTATCTGATGATATTTATTTCCACGATTTGATACTTGCTCCTATTGTTGATTCATTAAGATCATGATTATTGACATCCTTGTTGATTATGTGACGTTTCCATGCTAAATTAGCTCATTCCATATTTATATCTATTTTCCAGGTAATTCCATAAGAGAAGAAACAAAATGAGGCATTTAGTGGGGCTAGTGGCAAGCATGTGTACAAAATTGATGATTTGGAATGTGTACTCTGTAAGGCAGATCAGATAATAGGTAATTATAATGTTGTATCACAGGTAGAGATGTTAAACTTGATTAGTAAATCATGATGATCTAAACAATACTTGGAGATATTTGATTGATGGTTTTTGGAGATGAGTTTATGATTGCCAAAGCTGATTTAATGACAAATGGATCTAATATCGAATCTTGGTGACAACATATATTTTGTGGATTGTCAATCAAACTTATTGTGGATTTTCTAGATTTGATCTGAACTTGTATGATTGGAGGATATAGACTTGTGATACTTGGAGACATGTTAACATTCTACTAGAAGTCAAGACTGTATGCCATATTACTGAGTCACAAGGCCTTAGACTCCCTCATAGATAAACCTGACTGATAGATGATTAATTTCACTATATCGCAAGTTGAGTTGGCCAGATCTATGCTAAAAGATAACTGATAAATGATTCTGAATGACCCTTAAGGATTGATGTGATCTGACGATTAAAGAAACTAAACTTGTAGTAAGTAACTAGAAGAGCTTGAGAAGTCAATGATTATGATAAGTAATACAAAAGTTTTTTTAAACATTATGAGGAAGTAAGAATAACTAAATTTATAATACTAAAGAAGTTGAGAACTTTTGTCACATCCCTCTTACCCACCCTGTGCGGATTAGGGGCATGCAACCGGCCAGTTAGGCACCCATCGGTTTTTTTTTTGAAATCAAAATGCCGACGGTAATCCTAACCACAGGCCATTCATCAGTAACATCCAAGTACAATGCATTCAATTAATATAAGTTGCAGCGGAACTAAGGGAATGCATAACACCTTGGCAGAGCCACTAATACATCCATGGTTAACTATTACATCATTGTCCTACAAAAGACACGAGTCTTAGGTTTCAGTACATCATATTCAAAAATGGAGTTAGGTAAAAAAATGGTTAATTCATGAGTTCTTCAAAATAGTGCTCCGGGTCTCCAACCCGCTAATCCTGATTGCTGGGTCCCTCACCTGAAAAATGTTAGGGAAGGGGTGAGCTTTAAAAAGCCCAGTGAGTAACACGGGTCCCCTGTCATGGGTTTCAAACCATTGTTGTTTATAAAATAGGTGGTTGAATCAGGCATTTCAGAGGATATAGTTAAATCCGTATATTTGAACAATATTTAAAAACAGGAATACAGTCAAAACATCAGAGCAACAGAACAGTTCAATAATGAGCAGGGCAAAATAGTATAACAGGATAACAGTACAGTATACACAATTCAAACAGTGCAATATGCTCATGTAGTGCTCAAGACTGAATTTGGTACCATGAGTCAGTTGTTCTTTTAGTAAAAACAAGGATAATTTCATTTCAATACGGAACAGTGAAATCGGACAGGGTAAAATATAGTCATGCATTGAGTAGAAGCATGAAAGACAGTATATCAGTAGGAACAGTACAATACAGTATTTAAAAATACAATAACTAGACGGTGTACTTATACACCAATTCAGGAGTCTAGGTTACTCACTTTGTGCGGTAACGGGACTTAACTGAGAAGCCTTTCTCTTCTTCTTATCCTTCTTTATCCTAGAAAATTTATGAACATTTCGTAAATCTCACATGAATCTTAACTTGGTTTATTTTAATTCAAAATTCAACCTGAGTTAGACTATCTCGCTGTCTATGTGTTTTTATGATAATTGAAATTCACCTTTGCACCCACTCTTTCAGGGTTTCCGTGTCTTCCTGTTTCTTTAATTTATCCTCTGCGACCATTGCCTTGGTACACATTTTGTATATAAACGGTCGAACGGAGACTACCTCAGTTGTTTTGGCTATCCTTATGTGCCGTTCGATAATCTTTTGTTGCCACAATAGTTGTCGCATAAACTCCTGTTGCTTCTTGTCAGCTAGTCTTTCGGCTTTAGACATAATGGTAAATTTCTTGTTTTTCCCTTCCATGACTGGCTTGAGTTTTTTTATCCTATAGCAAAATCCCAAGACGTCAGGATGTGTACTACCTCTAGGCAGTCCGGTCATGACATTATTTAAGCTTTCCTTGGATTAGTTCTTAGTTCATTCGGATGTTATCTAACTTGATACAGGGCTAGGGGTATTTTGTTTATTTTACAGTTGTGAAGTTTGATTCCGATTCGTCATCCGATCACGTGTATAGTCCCATACGTGTTAGGGTTTCTATTGTTTTCAGTTTCGTCTCAATCGGACTTTGTTTGGGTTCTAAACAGTGTCAGGGGCAGTTTGGTAATTTCATGTGTCATATTTTTCAGTACTTCATCTGCTAATATGGACCTTACCGTTGAGTCCGGAATGTCTGACATAGTCAAAATAGACTACCTTTTAGTTGTATTTGGGTTCGGGCATCATCAGGGGTAGTATGGTCATTTACTCCTACGTGTTTGTATTTTTCGGGACTTAATTTCCCAAATCGGACTCCACCATTGAGTCCGGAATGTTTGAAATAGTGAAAATACACTATTCAATTGACTTATTTGGACTTCATTTGACCTATTAATGACCTAGGGGTAATTTGGTCATTTTTATTTAATTAATAAATTAATTAAATAATTTATTTTATTATTTATTAATTATCAGGGGTATAAATGAATTAAAATTTCAGAATCTGGGCCAGAGTCAAATTTCCCAAAACTGTTGGGGCCTTTATGTAATTTTTCAAAAGATTTAAACTGAACTAAAGGGTTCAGTCTTATGCAATTGAACCGGACCGGTCCAATCCGGTTCTAACCGGTTCAGGGTAATGTGTTGACGTCAGGATGATGTCAGCCCTACAATTTAAATTTTAATTTAACAGTACCAAAACGACACAGTTTAGGTTATGGTTCATATCCGTTTTTATTCGGGTCGGGGCCCGACCCGAAGACCCGATCCATGACCCGGTTACTATTCATCGTCCCTACCCGTATAGGGCTACTGTTGCCCTAGAAATTTCAGAAATTTCTCTCTCAATTTCGTGGGGTTTTAAGCAACGATTCTTACTGGTTTTTGTTCCAAAAGGTTTCTGAGAGTAATGTCGTTCATTTGGCATAAATTTCAAGCTTCAAACTCAACAATGGGGGCCTGTTCTAACGGATTATCGTGGAGAGTTACAGTCGGGTCATACAGCCTTATTTCTCCACCATTTTGCATGAGGTTTGGTCCTCTGCAACCCTTACAACGTGTACTTCCTTTCCCAATTTACCAATCTCAGTTTAGGGGCCAAATTCGAAGGATTCATTTTTGGGCCGAAAAGAATAATGTCATTTTTGGGGGTCTCAACCTAGGTTTCTAGGTTGCGGTTGGGGTTTTCCCAGGTTCTACAAAGTCCTATTTTATGTTTTGATCATCCAAGGTTCGGTTGGTTGAGGTCGGATCAGACCTGCAACCTCAAGGTCCATCAATGGCGGTTTGCTACGGGTTTGGGTTTTTGGGCAGTTTTATGGGTTCAAATCATTCGTAAACAACCCAGTTTTGATTATTAATCTACTACGCATGCATTAACAGTCTTAAATCTATAAAACAGTAGCTAAATAAAGCAGGAAAATTTTTAAAAAGTTTTTGAATACTGGCCTTTGAACAAGTGGTCTCTTCACTGTTGAGCTCGAGCAGGAGCTTCAAGGGTTGGATTTGGGTCCCCTCTCAGTCGTGCAGCCCCTCAGTTCCAGCCTCTAGCTTCTTCTAAGCTCCTTCAATGGATTCCCACAACTCAAGCTTTCTCTCTCTAACTTCCTCTCTCTAACCCACTTTCTCTCTCTAACTTCCTCTCTACAGTTCTGATCTTTCCTCCATGCATATATGGAGATTGTATATCAATAATCAGATTTCTTTTCTTGATGTTTCATCTCCCCCAAGTGCATGATGGGTTTGCATGCAATTTGGTTGGGAGGAGATGTAATCATGGTGGGATAGGCATGATGGGCTATAGCATAGGGTGATGCATGCTGATGTGTTGCATGCTTGGTTATTGGTCACTTTGGGGAGAGGCCAAATCTGATTGCTATTTAAATATATATATCTTTGCATATATATGCACAAAGGTGCTCTTAGCTTAGTTGGTAAATTTTTGGTAACCCAAATTCTGCCTAGGTTGGTCAAGGGATCAAATCCTCTTGGCCACATTTTTGGTCTTTTTCCCATATTTCGGGCTTAGGCCCTGTTTGGCTGCGCATTAATGCAGTTTCACTATTTCCTTCCTAACTTTCAATCTGTAACTTATTTTTTGACGCGGTTTCTTCCGGTCAACTCCTAGTTAGGTTAGCTTCAGTGTCTAAGGGTTCAGTGACAGTAATCAGTTTCTCAGATTTTTTTAATATTTGCTAACATGGGTTTGGTCAGTGTTAAACAGTTGATTTTAAACAGTTAAATGCCAGATCAGATTTCAGAAAGAGTTTTTCATTACATAATTTAATAATTAAGTCTGGGGTGTTACAACTTTTCATAGTGAGAACAAACTCTACATAATCCTGATAAACTTTAAATGTCAAATGTGATGATAAAATAAAGGCATTGATTACCACAACCTATCCAATTAAAAAAATGAATGCAAATGAATCCAAAAACAAAGACGAGTGTGCTAATAAAATATATACAATAAAACGAAAGGAAACTGATGAATCTCCAACTTAAGCAATCCACAGAAATGGATACATGCCTGAGAATCACGAATGACTATCACAAATAAATCTAAAATTACCCCTCCTATGAGGAAATGTTGTGATACAAAGGGCACACGAATAAATCATCCTTATAAATACCAAATGGCTTTGATGAATATAAAAGGAAATATGTCGGTAAATTAAAA
Organism: Nyssa sinensis; assembly: GCA_008638375.1. Lineage (NCBI taxonomy): Eukaryota > Viridiplantae > Streptophyta > Magnoliopsida > Cornales > Nyssaceae > Nyssa > Nyssa sinensis. The sequence continues at coordinate 37,449,694 of CM018035.1, forward strand.
GGAGTACGAAAGGATTGTGAACCTTGTGTGAAAAGTTTCTTGCTTGATGAGATAGTATTTTAATATTAGTGATGAGACTCAGAAACAAATTTAAATGGGAACTGTGATGCTGAAATTGGTGTGTAACATAGAACTTTCTAGAAGTGAACGCTCGAGTTTTGAGGACAAAACTCTTTGAAGGAGGGGAACATGTAATATCCCAAAAATCTAATAAGACTAAAATAGTAACCGAGCTCATATGAATGGGATACGTTATCAAAAAAATGATATTAATCCAAAAAACACCAAAGATGGTGTATGCTCGGGAAATTGACAACCGGGTCAACCGAGTGTCAAAATGGATAAATGAGATTGATACGAGAATTAATTATGGAAATACTATAACTATAAAATAAAGTATAAACGGGGGACCCAATATTTATAAAATAAGTAATGATGACACCGAGCCCAGCTTTAAGCCAAAATTACCGACATTTTATAAATTAATATTTTATGAAATAAAAATATTCCATATGGTAAAATATATCAAAATACGGAAATGAGCACTAGAAACTACACTTGTGGATAAGTATGAATTAAGATATAAAGATATATATATATATATCTATAATAATATATACATGATCAAGTCATGAACCTTCTTCAGCCGCAAAGGTTGACATATATATATATATATATATATATAAATCATGCAGGAAGTTTCTTGCCGCTGAGGGAAAAATTAACAAAAGGCTGCCTATATATATATATATATGTATAAATACAGATATATATATATAGGTATTTATATATAGAACGAGGAAGCTTCCAAGGAAGCTACCTGACCTAGTAGACTATCTATATATGTATATATATATATATATATATATATATTGTAATACCGCAAAAATTCGACAGGACCCGGACTACACCCCGACTTAAGAAAAATGGGTTCTGTGATATTAATAAGTTGAAATAGCTTAGAATACAGTAAGCTATAATAGGATGTGTTATCCTAAGATATAAATAAATCCAAGACACCAAAGATGGTGCCTGCTTGAAATTTGACAACCCAGTCAACTGAGTGCCGAGATAGATAATTGGGATCAAAATGATGAGTTAATTACAAAATGAATACAATATAAGACACGAACGGGCACACAAGTTAGTAAAATAAATAATAGTCATACCGATCCTTGGCTTAATGCCAAATTTACCGGCATGTCAGAACTTAATATTTTATGGAATAAAAATATTCAATACGGTAAAATATATTGAAATACAGAAATAAGCACAGGGAAAAGACATGTATAAATATATCTATATAGACATGTATACTTATAAGTGTTATATATATATATACACTAAGATAATACAGCCACAATAGTTTAGGAAATTTCTTGAAACTATGAAAGAGTTGAAAAATGGGAGAGTTGATAGATATACATATATATATATATATATATAATTAGATAATATCAAGAAGGGATGGCAGATAGAAGCTGCTGGGAGCAAACACCCCCCTAATCATTTATATATATATATAAAATATATGTAACAACAAAAAGAGAAACAGTAGCTGTAGAAGTTGCTGGAATAAAAAGGGGATCGAAGCTTCTTGAAAGAGCTAGAAAACGTGGCCAAGGAAGAGGGGTTGCTCTACCGATACAGTATTGAATATATATATATATATATATATAAAATCAGAAACAGGAAAGAAGCTCGAAGTTACTGGAAGAAAAGAAAAGAATAGAGGCAGTGCCGCAAAGTTGACCAAAATAGTGCAGCTTCATGAAGCTTCTAGAATGAAGCTTGTGGAAAAATTTGGAAATTTCTAGGTTGTTCAGTGCCATATATATATATATATATATTTGAGTATGGGCAACTGTCACGCCCCGAATTCCCGCGAACCCGAGGCGCGACTGACGAGACAGTAAATAAAATAAATTAAAGGACAAATGTAAATAAATTCACTAGACATGCATCCATTACCATCAATACATCAAAATAACATGAAGTACATCCCGCCATTACAGTGTTCACGGGTCATCCGGGCGTAAGCCCTTACATTACAAAACATAAGTTCCATGGACCAAAAATACACCAAGTGTTTCATCCTATCAAGTGTCATCGAGTCTCAAGTAACTGGAGCATCCTTATCTGAAAAATGTTGCCCACGAATGGGTCAGCTCAACTACTGGTATGATGAAGTGCTAATGCAAGAAATAAAGCTAAGGCGTGGCGTGTGCAATGTGTACATTTATCTCTAAATGCTTCTCAAACACAATGCAATGAAAATATGCATGACGCACCCATGCACTCGATGCCACACCCATGTCTCCTTTACGGGCCTTCCCCCGATGGTCTGGAGTACCAATTCCCTTTACGGGCCGCCCCCCGATGGATCAGGAACCAATGCAATGGCCAATTTTGGGTTTTTCACCATAGGATCTACACCCTCATAATGCATAACACCACGTGCTCAACTCACGCCATGTGTCCAAGGAATTCACCCTATGCCAATATGATTCGAATGCGGCACACAATGACGTAATTTCAATAAGGCATGCTTTTAATGAAATATCACATTTGTAGTATCAATAATAATCAAAGCATCAACTTATTTCATGTAATTGTATATCTCATGCATTCATACATCATAGTTCATGTGCCTTCCCATTAATAAACTCTAAAAGAATGCAAGTAACACATAAGCATGTGAACAACCAACTCCAAAGTATCAAGCAAATACATTCCAAATGAACACATAAGTCATTCCAATTATTCACTAGAATATTCCTAACTTAACTTCATTTCTAACATTAGCAAAACACCATACCTGACGGGTTAGTCACAACCCAAGTAAACTGCGCTCGTAATGTAGTGGCTAGTAGTGAGAATGTGGAAGGATCAGACAACCTTCTCCTTGCCCTTCGATACTCCTAAAACCACAAAATGTAACTCAATTCGTTTGTCACTTGAATGATGCTTGTTCATTTAATTTTATGTCTTTAGTTTATAAGTTTCTATTTGGTTAGATTAAGTTCTATCATTGTGTCCGAAACGTCGAAGAAAATAGGTTTGGGCCTTCGCGGAATTTAGTTTGGACGTTCGAGCTAAAAAGGGCAAAACTGTTATTTTGTACTTTTAATGGGTTTTCATTTCCCGAGACCTCTCCTCGTAAATCGGACTCCATAGTTAAGTCTGAAATATTCGAGATAATAAGATTTCACTAATTGTTTATTTAAATCGGGTTTCGTTTGACCGTGTTTTGACTCAAGGGCATTTTGGTAATTTTTTTAAGGGTTCCACAGGTCTTTTAAATTTTGGGACCTCGTATCACATCACAGACCTCACCATTGGTCTTAGTAGGTCCAAGATAGTAAGAAAACATATATGACTTGTCGTATTTGGGTTCTGGGACATTTTGGTGTATTTAATGTAATTAAATTAATTTAATTAATTAAATACTTTAAACATATATCATATATATTTATATGGGGAATGTTACCATGGTTGATAGCCGTCCCACTAGTTTGCACGCGCCCCTTCCACGCGCCCCACCGCGGTTCGAGCCACGACAGCCACAAATTCCCCCTTTTCCTTTCTTTTTTTTTCTTTGAATTACGTTTCTCTGTTGGACCCAATCCCCTAAACCAAAACAGGCCCACACCAAGAGAACCCAATGACCCTTAATTCAACAGGCCCAAGACTTGAACAGGCCCAATGGTTTCAAATTAAAACAACCCAATGGTTTAAAGAGGAGAAGCACAAACCAGTGGCCCGGTCCCCCCCCTTGCGCCCCCGACTTCCCGACGACGCTCCGGTCGTCTTCTCCGGCTATATCGCTGGAGATCACGACCTTCCTCGTCCATTTTCTCTCACATTTTACGTCCAAACTTTATCATTTTTATACCAAATAATCATGGGACTTTAAGCAATAAATTAGAGTGCATTTCAGCCTTAAACTCAATGGTTTCACCGACACCCATCTCTATTTCCAACCACGCATGCCAGTTTTCTGGCTGAGGCTCATTTTTAGTGATTTTATCACTATTTTGGACCATTTATTTTTCTAAAGTTTCCCTGCATCTCACCCCAACAACCCCTCATCGTTTTAATAAGGTTTTAATGTCTAAAACACTAGGATCTGAGCTTCAAGGTGGCCATCCATGGAGGCCCCTTCACGGTTTGACGGTTTGGACTTGGTTCAGGCCTGGCCTTTGCATCTAAGTCGAACCTCATACATTCTAGATGCCATGCATGTATTTAATAAATTTAAACAGTATATATATATATATATACATATATTCTAGAGAGAGAAACACAAATAGGTTAGTGATGTTTCACCTCCAACTGGTGCTTCCTCTTTCTCGTGATTGCTTCTAGCTTCTTCCCAATGATTCCAAGGTGAGTGAGGGCTAACCCCTCTTCTTCTTCCTTCTCCTCCTTTTCTTCACTCTCTCTCTCTACACTACTCTTTCTCTCTCTACCCGAACTCACTTCTATTTCTCTTTTCTCTCTAACTAAAATGAACCCTCATGTATATACACTCTCACAGACCAACTCCATCCCCAGTCAAATCCCAACGGACGCCTATACATCTAAGCTCACACGTCAATCCACTGCCCAAGGCGGTTGTAGCCTCCCCTATCTCTCTCTCGGTTCTCCCAGTCCTTGACCTGCCCCTCTGCTCCAGCCATCATCCTCCTCCACAATCAGCTTTGCATTAAATGCAAAGTTGACTTTGCTAATATAAGCATATATACATATATATATATATTGTCACTTGTATACACCCACACAACTGGCAAGCATTCTCACATATATATATATATATATATATATATAAATATTTAAATACTCGTACACATACACATACACACACATCATACACATACATTACATCACACATACATGCATACTTATACACATTTTAATTAATAATAATAATAACAACAAATGATAATAATAATAATAACCAACAAAATTTATTTAAAAAAAATTTTGAGGTTATTACAGCAACACGAAAGGAGGATTTCAAACTTTTTGGAAAGGAAATCTTATTGTGACTGCACATCGTCTTCCTTACTCTTCCGTTAGCTTTTATGCATTTGAACACTGTAAGAATTTGCTGCAGTTTCTAAGCAACCTGCGGCTTGAGCAGGGCCCATTGACTAAAGAGAGTGAAGTAGTTCACTGCAAGGGAAATCTGATCCAGCCGAAAACCAGTGGTTGACAGCAGGTGGATTGAGGGCTATAGGTTCTGAATTACCTGCAGCAATTGGAGCTGCTGTTACAAACCTGATACGGTTGTTATGGACATTGATGGTCGACTGCCTTATTTTTCATAATCTCTATTGGAGGGCTCAGTTAGTGGTGCTGTGAAGTTGTAATAAATTGGGCAAAGGGGAGCACGAAGCAGCAGACCTAAGGGAAATGGCCAGTAAATGATCTCAGAGTGAAGACAGGGTCTTATGGTGGACAAGCTCTGTTGCTATCTCTTCTCTTCTGTTTTGAGGAAACTGAAAGAAAGGAAAGCTAGAATATGAATTTTGAATTGGGATTTTGATGTGATTTTAGTGCTGCTGTTATTGTCTGTTTTGATTAGTGAGAAAACAGAGGAAAAAATGAGAGTAGCAGTTGCAGTGCTTCAACAGCAGCAGCAGCAGCGCGCAGCAGCTCGATAAATAAGGGATATTGCCAAATCACATCCTCAGGATTTGAATTCTCTTATAAGTAAGGTTTCAGAATATCTCCGTAGTAGCAACGGAGATACAAGGATTGCTGCAGCTACAACAAGAGCAGATTAGTGATGGTTTCAGTATGGTACATGATGATAGCTATAACGGTGATGAATTTTAGAAATGGAAGATCTCTAAATAGTACTGCAGAACAGAAGAATGGGGACTATGCTGCTTAATCTGAAAAGATAGAAGAATAGTGTTCAGTCACATATGAAACTGGTTGTGACCAAGGAACTAAGGTGCTACCTGATCATGGCACTAAACTGGAAAATTATGTAGCTGAAAAATACTAAGTCATTGTCATGGGAAGATTTTTCCAGATGTGTATTTATGGGCTGATTTATCAAGGGAAATGATGATCAGAGTTTGTTTATTTTTCTGATGGAGACATGGTCACGTTTACTTGATCTCGTACACAAGACAGGTTGTGAGCTGGGCCAATGGATTTATTTGGGAGGAGTTAAGGCTTTTACTAATAGATCCTTGGGATCTAATAGTGCACTCTTTTATGAGGTTTTCATTCATGCTGTGGGTGATAGAGCAAACGACTTGATCCTGGATATGTATGAATTGGTGGTTTCTGCCAATGAAGAAACAAGGGGAACCGCCCTGCCAAGATAGCTAGAGGGTTAAATGATGAATTGTAGTGCTAGTGACATGTTGACTGCAACCAGACAGAGGTTGGATATGTTCACATCTAAGGAACAGAATGTTCTTTTGGATGTTGAATACACTATAATGGCCATCGGAAATATAATGCCTAGAAATATGTAAGGAGGTGCCTGATGCATATGGAGATTTTCAGACTATTCGTAAAGGGGATAAGTGTCACGACCCGAAACCCACCCTATGCAGATTACCGGATCACGACCACCACCCCGAGACCCGAAGGCTTCAAGACAAGGCTCACATCTGCAGCGGTATCGGATAGATGTGTTTCAAGTGGTTGCGGAAGCGTGAAAAACTTTTTTTTCTTTTCTTTCTTATTTAAAATTTGCACATCCGTCCGGTACTGCCGCTCTTCACATTTCGGTATACATGTATAAACATACATTCAGAGCATATCTAAAAACTTAAAGACTTTATAATATTACATATCACTGCTTTGAGGCTTAATACATATTTTGTACTGTTTACTACTACAGGAGTTTGTACTAAAAATTCACATGGCTTCATAAGGAAACTACTTAAGTACAACTTTCCAAAATGGCAGATCCATCGTCTTCGTCTTCAAATCAAAAACTGCCTTTTGCCATTTACCTGAAAGGGGGATCCGAACAAAGTCCGGGTAAGCTAATCAAAGCTTATGAGTAATTCCTGCATTCGTCATGGGGTTTTCAACTGGTAGTGGTTTAGTGCATGAGGATTTATGAAATACGCACTACCAATTGCTCGTACATTTTAGAACACAGAATATATGCACTCTTAAAACAATAGCTTTGAACAATTAAAGTATTCAAGCTAAATACACATTTCTTCAAATAGAGCATATGCACATTTAAAAGCATATAAGCACGTGAAATAGAATAGGGGTGAAACCTACTTCTATTTTCAAAATCACTTGTCATCTTTTCTCTTTCATTAGGTGGAATCTGTTTCGAACCAGACTCCCATTTTACTGCAATGCTACAATGGAGATATCTCATTTGCCTGGGGGATTAGATCCTTCTACCGGGCATGCACTGTTGAATCCCGAAGGATTTCAACCATCATGGGGGGGTGGTACTTAGTACCGTTTATCTTATAAAACAATTGTCACATGACTTCTTCAATATATATTTTTCATGAACATTTAAAACATGAAGAGTATAACTTCTATAATGAAGCTTCAAATACATGTGATAATCAAATTCAGAATATTAAAGAGATTTGCATTTGATTTAGACATGCTAATTATTTTCAAGAAAAGAACTGAACTTAAAACATTTATAAAGCATGCCGTAACAGAATATTTTAAAAGAACGGAATCATATAAAGACTGAATTTGATATCCAAGGGCTGCAATTTCTTGAACTTAAAACCTCTTCAAATATATGGAGTTAAATCTCCAGTTCAAATACAGGGTTACTCACCTTGGTCCTTTAGGGTTAGTGCTAAAAATTGCGCCTTCCCACTTCCTCCGTAGTTCCTAAGAACAATCCATAACAATCTCATTAACTTCACATTACTGCAATATCACCTACTGATGCTTCTTAATTTATGCCTAATTCGTATTAAGTCCTAACTTATTTACGGGTATTCTATTAACCTTGCTTGCACTTAATTCAACTCGTATTTTTAACCTACGACACAATTTAACGTGTTAGAGGTTTTATTTATTTCAACTTATACTCTTCTGGTAGCTCCATTAACTTTAATTTAAAGTTATTTACTTCACATGTTAACGCGTCGCGTCTTCTCGTACTTTATTTCCCCGTACTTGCCTTAGTTTAATACTTCGGAAATGTTTTAATTATAGTCATCTGACTGATGCTATTCATCAAATTTTATGTCTTTTTATCTTAGACACTTTTTTTGGTCGAATGGACTTTACCATTGGGTCCGGAGCGTCGAAGAAAGTCGGTTTACGCTTTCTTAGAATTTAATTCGGACTTTTATATGTAAAAGGCAAAATGGTCATTTACCGTTTTACGTGTCACATTTTTCGTACTTCGTTTCATAATTTGGACTCCATTATTGAGTCCGTGATGTCAAAGGAAGTCAATTTAGACCTTCTACGGTTTCATTTTGGCTTTAAGGGTACCAGGGGTATTTTGGTCATTTTACCCCTTTTACGGGTCTCCAATTTTTCGGGACCTCATCTCATGTCGTGGACCTCACCATTGGACTCAGAGGGTCCGAGATAGTAAGAGTACACTGATAATTTGTTAATTTTGAGCAAGGGATATTTTGGCCATTTACCCCTTTACGTGTCCTTATTTTTCGGGCCCCGTCTCGTAAAACGGATCCTACCATTAGTCCCAGAATGTTTGAAATAGTTAAAATTTACTATTTATTTATTTAATTTGGACTTCGTTTGACTTGTTTAGGGAGAGGGGAATTTCGGTCATTTTTGACATATTTAAGGGTCTCAAATTTTTTGGGACCTCATCTTGTGTCGTGGACCTCACCAATGGACTCAGGAGGTCCGAGATAGTAAGAATACCCATATAACTTGCCTTGTTAGGACACAAGGGTATTTCGATCATTTTAAGACTTGTTTTCATTGTATTTTAATGTTCGGAGTCCCGTCTCGTAAAACAGACCTCCTCATTGGACCCGGAATGCCTGAGATAATAAAGTCTGACTATTTATTCGCCCCGTTCGGACTTCGTTTGACTTATTTGTGACTTAAGGGTAAAATGGTAATTTCCCCTATTTAATAAATTATTTTATTAATTTATTTTATTATTTTATTATTTATCAGGGGTACATTTGAAATTTATTTTCAAAGTTTGGGCCAGATTTGAATTAGGGTAAACTGTTGGGGTCACTTTATAATTTCCTATAGTTCCGGTCTGAACCAATGGGTTCAAGACCAAAAACCCTAAACCGGTTTACCCTTCTGCTGAACCGACCGGTTCAGACTTGCCTACAGAACCGGAATAAGATGCTCCTCCTATTCCCCTTATCCACGGTTTGGTTAAACCAAATCCCAATTCCAATTTATTGCCCCTGTAGCCAAACAACCCCAAACCATTTTTAAAATTTCAACTCAAACGACGTGTCAAGCCCCTTTTAATTCGGTCGGGTCCCGACCCGGTCCAGACCCGAACCTGGTTCTGTTTTAACCCAGTCTCTCCCCCAATAATCCGATCGTCTTTTCCGGTTGGTCTAACCAGCGCCGGTCACCGGAAAAACGGACCAGCCGTTGTTTTGCTTCATTTTCACGTCAAAACTTCAATTTTTTTCAACCAAAATTATCCTAACGTTTTAATAACTAATTTAAACTAGCTTTGGGCCTCGGTTGCTACGGTTTTCAAGACCCATTTTCGATTTTCTGGCCACTGTGCCCAGTTTCCGGCGAGTGCATTTTCCTACTTTTCTTATCCTATTTCCTTACCAATTTTTCTCATTTCTTCACCTAAAGGTTGCCTGCACTTCATACCATTATTCTTAGATGGCTAAATCAAGTTTTTACACATGAAATATAGAAAATCCGAATTTATCTTTCAACCTGCAACTAGGGTTTTCTCCCTCATTTCTACATGGTTTTCTATGATTTTTGTTGCGTTTGAAACCTCATGACATGCTCTTTAAGGTCCTATGTTCAAACTTAATCGAATCATGCTATAAAATTTTGAAACAGAAACAAAAACTCTTACCTGTATTTTGGTTCCCTCGGTTTGTGAGTCTACTTCCTTCACTGTTTCCCTTCTCCCTTCCTTCTTCTCCTCCTAAGTTTTCTTCTCTCTCTCTCTCTCTCTCCGTGTCATGGGTGAAGATTTTTCTTGTGTGTATATATATATATATATATATGTTTCTCTCACTCCCATACCCCATCCCAATCACAACCATACCTCCATACCTTTTCTGATTTTGGCCTTACCTCACCTCACTTCCCACCATACTTCCTTGTCCCTCACCTACTTATTTAAAAATATACATATATATATATAACATAATACACACACACACGGTTCACATATACACACACACACTGCACTATTCATTCTTCTACTATATATATATATATATATATTTATTCATTTATTTATTTGTTTATTTATTAATGTATTTCAAGTATATATATATATATATACGTGTATATATCAATATAATCATGCACAAATAGCTATACATGTTTGATCACCTGGTACATATTTCCTATTTATTTAATTAAAAATCAACTTCATAAACTAATTAATTAATTAAATTAAATCAATCAATTATTTCCCTTAAGTGTATATTATTTACACTAATTCTTCATCACCTCGAATTGCGTGCCCTATGACCCGATATTTTTGGGTCGGGGTATTACAATAAGTATAATATTCAGTTGAGTAACTCGGACTCCTGACTTGGTGTATATTTTTTTGTACTATCTAGATTCGAATATTGTATTGCTTTATATATTGAACTGTTTTATACACTGTGTTGTTTTGATGCATATGCTTTTATGCATACTCTTTGTACTGCATTACATGGCATGATTCTATTTTGTCCTGCCTTTTGATATAACCTGTAATACCCCGACCCAAAAAAATACCGGGTCATAGGGCACGCATTTCGAGGTTATGAAAATAAGTGTAAAGATGTCTACACTTAAGGAAAACAATTAATTAATTTAAAATAATTAATTAATTAAGTTTATGGAATTGATTATTAATTAAAATAAATACAAAATACACACATAAAAGTGTATTATGTGACCAAGCATGTGTAAGTATTCATATGTGTATAATTAGATATATATAATTATACATGTAATATTTGGATATAGAATAAAATAAAATAAAATAAATATAATGTATATATATATATATATATTGTGTCCATAGTATATAATACATGTATATAGATATATATATATATATATATATATATATATATATACATGGAGACATGGAGGTAAGGGGATGATGTACTAAATAGGTATATTATATATCCAAGTAGGTGTAGAGGAATGGGAGAAGGTATGGCCAAAATCAGAAAAGTAAGGGAGGTATGGGCTGATTGTGATGGGGTATGGAAGTGAGAGAAATATACATATACACTTAAACACATTTTTGATACATACCTCATTTGCAACACCATTCGTCCAAGCAAAAGGAAAGGAAAGAGAGAGAGGAAGGAACTGAAGAGAATAGAGAGAGAAATCAGAACAAGAAGAAGGACTAAACAGTGGAAAAAGGGTAAGAAAATGCAAAAACTATCATTTTCTCTCTCTAGAATTTTGATGTATTAGGCACTGTTTTTGAATTATACATGCACATATGAAGATAGATATATGTTTATGAGTTTGTCAAGCATGATTTTAAGCTTCAAAAATGACCAAAAAAACAGTGAATCCATGAAAACCGCCATTGATGACCTTGCTAAAGCAGGTCTGATTTTCATCACAACCAAACTAAGTCTGGCTTATCCAAACTTCAAGTAGATCTCACCAGCATCCCAAAGACATACGTACAAGATCAAAAATCCCAAAGAAAGCCTTCCAAAAACCCACTTACAGGTTCGGGTTCCCAAAGTAAATCTCAAAACCATGGCATTAAACCTGCCCTTGGTAATGAAATACGAAACCCAATGAAAATGGGATTAAAACGAGCCAAACCTCATAGGAAATGATCAAGAAATAAGCAAGAATGAGCTAGTTACAGGTTCGGCTTATCAAACCCAAAGTCGAACTCATGAAGCAGTTTTGAACCCCAAAAAGATTGCCAAACTCTTCTACAATGTTCTAGGAGAGGATCGGGTTGAAAACAGTAAGAAAACCGTGAATAAAAATCCACGAAATTGAAGAGAAAGAAACTGGAAAAAATTAGGGTTTCGTATGAACAGTGTCGGCTTCGATGGGGAAGACGACACTGTTCGGGTCGGGTCGGTCTACGGGTCGGTTACGGGTTCGGGTCAAATCCGGTTATGGGTTTATCTAAACGGTGACGTTTGGAGATTTAAAATTTTAAATTTTAAAATAGTTAGGGCTGACGTCATCATGACGTCAGCATTACGTTTCAAACCAACCAAACCGGATTGGTTCAATTAAAACTGGACCGGTTCACTTTAAATATGACTGAACCCACTGGTTTTCTTATTTAATTAAAACCAAATAAACCAAACCTTTTCTTAATTACGGTTTGACCCCAGAAATTCTACGGATTTACATTGTGGCCCAATTTTTGGAAAAATTATGCAATTAAGCCCCTGGAAAAATAATTAAATAATTAAATAATTAATTTAATTATTTAATAAATAAAAGAAAATTACTATTATGTCCTTGGGTCATTAATAGGGCAAATAAAGTCCAAATCAGACATATGAATAGTGAATTTTTACTATTTCAAATATTCTGAGACTAATGGTGGGGTCCATTTTACGAGACGGGACTCCGAACACTAAAATACAATGAAAACAAGTCTTAAAATGACCGAAATACCCTTGTGTACTAACAAGGCAAGTTATACGGGTATTCTTACTATTTCGGACCTCCTGAGTCCATTGGTGAGGTCCATGACACAAGATTAGGTCCCGAAAAATTTGAGACCCTTAAATATGTCAAAAATGACCAAAATGCCCCTACTCTATGAACGGGTCAAACGAAGTCCAGATTAAGTAAATAAATAGTGAATTTTTACTATTTCAAACATTCTAAGACTAATAGTAGGGTCCGTTTTACGAGACGGAGCCCGAAAAAAATAAAGACACCAAACGGGGTAAATGACCAAAATACCCCTTGTTCAAAATTAACAAATTATTAGTGTACTTTTACTATCTCGGACCCTCTGAGTCCAATGGTGGGGCCCACGACATGAGATGAGGTTCCAAAAAAATTGGAGTCCTGCAAAGGGGTAAAATGACCAAATTACCCCTGGTACTCTTAAAGCCAAAATGAAACCGGAGAAGGCCTAAATTGACTTTCTTTGACATCCCGGACTCAATAATGGAGTCCAAATTACGAAACGAAGTACGAAAATTGTGACACGCAAAACGATAAATGACCATTCTGCCCTTTTACATATAAAAGTCCGAATTAAATTCTAAGAAAGCCTAAACTGACTTTCTTCGACACTCTGGACCCAATGGTAAAGTCCATTCGATCAAAAGAAGTGTCTAAGATAAAAAGACATAAAATTTGATGAATAGCATCAGTCAGAGGACTATAATTAAAACATTGCCGAAGTATTAAACTGAGGCAAATACGAAAAAATAAAGTACGAGAAGACGCGACGCGTTAACATGTGAAGCAAATAACTTTAAATTGAAGTTAATGGAGCTACCAGAAGAGTATAAGTTGAAATAAATTAAGTTTCTAACACATTAAATTGTGTCGTAGGTTAAAGTACGAGTTTAATTAAGTACGTGCGAAGTTATAGGATGTTAGTAAATCGACTAGGATAAAATACGAACTAAGCATAAATTAAGAAGCATCAGTAGGTGATATTGCAGTAATGTGAAGTTAATGAGATTGTTATGGATTGTTCTTAGGAATTACAGAGGAAGTGGGAAAGCGCACTTTAGCACTAACCCTAAAGGACCGAGGTGAGTAACCCTGTATTTGAACTGGAGATTTAACTCCATATATTTGAAGAAGTTTTAAGCACAAGTCATTGCAGCCTTTGGATATCAAATTCAGTCTATATATGATTCCGTTCTTTTAAAATATTCTGTTACGGCATGCTTATTAAATGTTTTAAATTCAGCTCTTTTCTTGAAAATACATCAGCATGTCTAAATCAATTGCAAACCTCTTTAATATTATGAATTTGATTATCACGTGTATTTGAAGCTTTATTGTAGAATTTGTACATTTCATGCTTTAAATGTTCATGAAAAACATTTATTGAAGAAGTCATGTGACAAATGTTTTATAAGATAAACGGTACTAAGTACCACCCTATATGATGGTTGAAATCCTTCGAGATTCAACAGTACATGCCCGGTAGAAGGATCTAATCCCCCAGGCAAATGAGATATCTCCATCGACAGTATTGGTAGTAAAATGGGAGTCTGGTTCGAAACAGATTCCGCCTAATAAAAGAGAAAAGATGACAAGTGATTTTGAAAATAGAAGTAGGTATTATCCCTATTCTATTTCACGTGTTTATATGCTTTTAAATTGCATATACTCTATTTGAAGAAAATGTGTATTTAGCTTGAATACTTAAATTGTTCAAAGCTATTGCTTTAAGAATGCATATATTCTGTGTTCTAAAATGTACGAGCAATTGGTAGTGAGTATTTCAAAAACCCTCATGTGCTAAAACCACTACCAGTTGAAAACCCCATGACGAATGCAGGAATTACTCACAAGCTTTGATTAGCTTACCCGGATTTTATCCGCCCCCCTTTCAGGTGACTAAGGGCAGATCGATTTTTGAAGACTATAAGGATGAACCTAGCTTTTGGGAAGATTTGCTTGAGGAGTTCTTATGGGGAAAAATCACATGAACTCTGATTAATATGTTTTGTATTAGCTGACATTTTAAGGATGTGAATTAAGCCCCACGGGGCAGTTGAATTAAGATTTTAATTATGAAGTCCTTTAAGTTTTTAGTTATGCTCTGAATGTATGATTATAATACACGTATACCGAAACGTGAAGAGCGGCAGTATTGGACGGATGTGCAAAACTTAAATAAGAAAGAAAAGAAAAAGTTTTTCACGCTTCCGCAACCACATGAAACACATCTATCCGATACCGCTGCAGATGCGAGCCTTGTCTCGAGGCCTTCGGGTCTCGGGGCGGCGGTCGCGATCCGGTAATCCGCACAGGGTGGGTTTCGGGTCGTGACATAACCTGTTTTGGCTCAGTTCTGATTTGTTCTGTTCATTTTGTTCTGTTCTGTTCTGTCCTGCCTTTTTATATGTTCCGTGCCTTTGATATGTTCTGTTCCGATTCTGTTCGGGTCTGTTTGGTTCTGTTATACGCCATTTGGAGTCTGTCCAATTTTGTTTTGATATGTTGTGTCTTACTCAGGGCCCACAACAGGATTGAGCGGTCTGATTTACGCCAGAGCACGACCCAGAAGATAGAGGCCCCATGAGCAGTCCACTTTTGGTGTTATGACATGGAAAAAATTTTTTTTTTATTATTAATGGTTATTGAAATTATTTTTTTTTATTATTATTATTATTATCATTATTACTATTGTTATTAAAATGGGATGTGTAAATACATGTGATGTGTATCATATATGCATGGATATAAGTATGTATATATATATGTTATTTAATTTAGTGTAGCATGTATGTGTGTGGAATATTATATATATATATATATATATACATAGGTACATATATGGATGGTTATATATATATATATATATATAAGTATATATGGGTGTGTATGTGTATAAAACAGTGCATGTGTGCACTGTGTGTGGGTGCAACCGAGGGAGTGTGTGTGTGTGTGAGAAGTGTCGGCTAAGTGTGTGTGTGTCTAGTGTGTGTGCCTAATGTGTGATGAGTATTATATATATATATGTAGGCTTATATAGGCAGCTTTGCATTTAATGCAAAACTGCATTTTGGGGGAAGCAAGAGACTGATACAGCAGGGTGATAGAGGTCAAGAAAGGGGGGCTGAGAGAGGGAGATGTGTGGGAGTGGGTTTGTGGTGAAAAAGGGTGTTGGTCTCGGTTGGAGAAGAAAAGAGAAGGAAGGAAAGACTGAGAGCAAGGGAGAGAGAGTTCTGAAGAAGCAGAAGTGACCAAGAGGAACAGAAGGAGAGAGGAAGCAAACCAAAAGGAGAAAATCAAAAGTTTTAGGTAAGTGGGTGCTTCTATTTTAAATTTCAAAAGCATGATTCGTTTGGTTTAGATCATAGGGTTTTATAAAGCATGATTTTAGCTTTCAAATGCAAAAAGAATGATAGAAAACGGTTAAGGGAATAGGGAGAAAATCCAAGTTACAGGTCTCGGCCATGGAGGTTGGACCTTGTCATTTTATGTGAGAAACCATGTTTAAATGACCAAGAAATAGTCCTATGAGGTGTAGAAAAAGAATAGAAAGAGAAAGAATGAAAAACAGTGGGAGACCGAGCATGAAATTAGGAAAAATCAGCTCGCCGGAGAACCGGCCGGAGCTATTAAACCCTCTATTTCGTGAAGATTAAAAAGGCCTTGAGGGAAATGGAGGATGGATATGGAATCTACGCGAAAAACCCTAGAAAAACACATTTTAAAAAGTTGAAAATGTCGCCGGAGATCGGTCGTCGGCGCCGGAGAAGGCGTCGGAACCCTACTGCCACGTCGCCGGAAAGTCGGGGAAGAAGGGGGTGTCCTGGGTCGGGTCTGGGTCCGGTTCGGGTTCGGGTCGGGCTTGGATCGAACCACCCTGCCACGTGTCACCCTCTTGTTTTAAATTAAAAACCCAATTGGGGCTGTTTAGCAACAGGAGTAAGAAATTAAAATTTGAAATTGAAACAAGAACAGGGATATCCTATCCCTGTTCTGGACTAAACCCTGTTTGGCTATTCAAATTGAGAATAAGGGTTTTCCAAAATTACAGAATTGCCCCTAGACTTTAATAAATTACCAACTGACCCTGAACTTTCGAAAATTACCCTTTAACCCCTAAACTTTGGAGAAATTACGCTTAGACCCACCTGAATTAAAATATTAATAAATTATTAATTAAATTAATTAATTAATTAATTAATTATTAATTTAATTAATTAAATATTCAAAAATATTCCGGAGTCCAAATGGGACAAGTCATTAGTGTATTTTGACTATCTCGACCATTCTGAGACCAATGGTGAGGTCCGTTTTACGAAACGGGGTCCCAAAAAATAAAAGACCCGTAGAAACCTTTAAAATTACCGAAATGCCCCTGAATTAAAGTACAGTCAAACGAACTCCGAATTAGGTAAACAAATGGTGAAACTTTATTATCTCGAACATTCCGGACTCAACCGTGGAGTCTGATTTGTGAAAAGAGGTCACAAAATGTAAGGACACGTGTAAAGTGCAAAATGACTGTTTTGCCTTTTTGAACCCCGGTGTCCGAATTGAGTTCTACGAGAACCTAAACTTATTTTCTTCAACGTCCTAGAACCAATGGTAGAGTTTAATTTAGCAGAATAGAAACCTATGAATTTAAAGACATAAAATTTGATGAATAGCATAAATTCAAATGAAAATAGACTGAGTTGGAATTTATGTTTTTAGGGATACTTACAGGACAGGAGAGGGAGATCTGATCTCTTGCATCTTCATTGACCAGTTCAGTTACATATCGTGCACGTTCTTCTTGGGTTGTGACTGACCCATCAGGTATGGTGTTTTGCTAATGTTAGAAATGAAGTTAAGTTAGGAATATTTGTGAATGACTGGGATGCTGTATGTGTTTATTTGTAATGTGTTTACCTGATTATTTGGAATTGGTTGTTCACATGTTATGTGTTACTTGCAAGTTTAATAAAGTGAAGAACATGAATCATGACGTACGAACACATGAGATATGCATGTATATGAAACTGACTGGTGAATTATTTATTATTGTCAGAGCATGTTATATTATTGAGATCCACATTCATTGAGATTGCATTGGCATATTGGCATATGATGAATTCCTTGAGAACATGGCGTGGGTAAGCACGTGGTGCTTTGCATTATGAGGGTGTAGATCCTGTGGTGAAAAACCCAAAATTGGCCATTGCATTGGTACTCCGTAGCCATCGGGGAGTACCCGTAAACGAGACATGGGTGTGGCATAGAGTTGTGCATGGGTGTGTCACGCATACTATTCATATATATTACTGTGATGCTTGAATGTCATTTAGAAATAAATGTACACTTTGCACATGCCACGCCTTAGCTTTATTTCTGGCATTAGCATTTCATCATACCAGCAGTTGTGCTGACCCATTCGTGGGCAACATTTTTCAGATGAGGATCCTCCAGCCACTTGAGACTCTGTGATGCCCTGATAGGGTGGAGCACGTGATATATTTATGGTCCATGAGACTTGTATTTTGTTATGTAAGGGCTTAAGCCCGAATGACCGATGAACGATGTATTGTATATTATTTTATGTATTGATGAGAATGGACGCATGTTTAGTGAATTTGATTACTTTTGTCCTTTTATTTATTTCATTTCTGTCTCGTCAGTCGCGCCTCGGGTTTGCAGAAATTCGGGGCGTGACAACGTGGTATCAGAGCATAGGTTCGAATACCTAAAGACTGTGGGGTGTTGTTTAACACCATGAGACCCTAGAGAAAAGAATGAGACTTAGTGTGAACTGTTAGCAGCATGTGATAGGATTTTATGTGCTACGTGATTATGTGTCTTGATGCACGCCTCATTGTAATTATGTGAAAAGGGTGATATTGAATTTTTCTCTTGGATTTGTAGATATGCCTCCTAGACGAGCTCCTACGAGGGGTAGACCACCCAGACGGGGTAGGGGTAGAGGTACACCTAGAGGTGCTGCCCAGCCTCGTCGTGGCAGATCTAGAGATGCTGCCCCTGTTCCAGATGTAGTTGAGGAGGTTGTTGCCCCAGCTGCCGCACCTGAGCATAGTGCAGCTGAGGAAGGTATTGCTCCAGCCCCTGTGGAGGAGGTGGGGCAGACTATTGGCGCCAGAGATTTGGCGACCATTATACAGGAGTGCTTCCGTGCTATGCAGGAGGCTAGGACCACTGATGCCGAGGCTAGGGCTGCTGATGCCGAGGCCAGGGCTGCCGATGCTGAGGTCAGGGTGACAGGTGGAGAGACCAGAGACACCTTCGTCATGAAGGCGTTTCAACGGATGAGGCCGCCGTCATTTGCAGGACAGCCTGATCCTTTGGCAGCCGAGGAGTGGCTGGACCAGATTGTGAGGATCCTGGACTCACTAGGGATAGTCGAGCCACATTTGAGGATCCGATGTGCCACCTTCCAGTTCACCGGATTAGCGAGCCAGTGGTGGAAGGTATCTGCAGGGAGGATTAGCAGATTCGGAGAGGGATGGGATGCATTTGTGGCCATGTTCAATGACCACTACTTCCCAGCGACTGCTAGGGTCGGATTCAGGAGAGAGTTTGAGACCCTACTCCAGAGGGACATGACCGTGACGCAGTATGAGTCCCAGTTTACCGCATTGGGCAGGTTTGCCCCGCACATTATTGGGGTGGAGGAGCTGAGAGTTTATCATTTTCTAGAGGGGCTGAAGACCTCTATCAGGGATAGACTGGCGGGTCACATCATTGACACTTACGAGGAGGCTGTGATCAGGGCCACGAGGGTAGAGAGGGAGTTGGCAGCTCTCAGAGGGATCAGGGAGTCCCGGACTCAGACCAGGCCAACCACAGCACTAGCACTTACACCAGCTCAGCCTACTGTGACCGTCCCAGCTCACTCTGGTAGAAGGCCGGTGAAGAGGTTCCGGGGTAGTACCTCTTCTCCATCGACATCCCAGAGGCCTGCACAGTTTTTAGCTTCCCAGCCTACTATGTCCATCACTCCTCGAGGAGGGGCACCACCGATGACCATTACTTGTTACCAGTGTGGACAGCCTGGCCACAGGATGGCTGATTGCCCACAGAGAGATCCTAGTCAGGGATCGGGGACAGGGCCGAGCCAGCTACCACTTCCATCCCAATCTCAGAGTCAGGCCTGGAGGGCCACACCAGTGTGCTATACTTGTCATCAGCCGGGCCATATCAAGGCCCACTGTCCTCAGGGGCAGACTTCCCAGAGCGCACCGAGGTCCCACTATTTCCAGCCCACCCAGGTGCCTTTACCCCAGACGCAGTCAGGCTATAGACCCCCAGCACCTTACTATCAGCCAGCATCCTCAGCCTTGAGTGTTAGAGCCCCAGCCCCGAGAGGGGGAGGACAGCAGGGGCAGAGAGGGGGAAGCAGACAGGGTCAGACCGTACAGGGCAGAGTGTACGCGGTCGCTACCCCAGAGGCTTCTACTGCTGGGCCATCAGTGGTGCGAGGTACCTTTCTTATGTTCAGTTCATGGGCTAGCGTGTTGATAGATTCTGGTGCATCTCATTATTTCATATCCACTATATTTGCCATGACATTGGGGTTGACTATAGACCGGTTGGATCCACTGCTACGTGTTGATACTCCTGTTGGGGGTAGTGTGACATTGACCAGGATCTGTAGGGGTTGTTCACTTGAGATAGCTGACCGTACTCTCTGTTTTGATTTTATTGTGCTTGATATGACTAGCTTCGACATTATCTTGGGTATGGATTGGCTGTTTACTTTCCGGGCTAGTATTGATTGTTTCAGAGGGAGAGTTACGGTGTACACCCCTGAGGGGGATTGTTTTTATTTCACGGGGGATCATGGAGACTTCCTGGTACCACCCTTGTACGACACTAGGAGTTGGGGAGCCCATAGCTATATGTTGGCTAGTATGATTGCAGGGGATAGTGAGGCTACAGGGGTTGTGTTACCACAGGTGGTGGACGAGTTTCCTGATGTTTTTCCTGACAGCTTGACTAGTTTGCCACTGAGGCGGGAGGTAGAGTTTACCATTGAGCTTATCCCCGGTACCGTACCCATATCTATCCCACCATACCGCATGGCTCCAGCAAAGTTGAGAGAGTTGAGGGAGCAGCTGACTGACCTTCAGGGTAAGGGGTTCATCCGTCCTAGCACTTCTCCTTGGGGTGCCTCAGCACTCTTTGCGAAGAAGAAGGACGGGACGTTGCGGTTATGTGTGGACTACCGGAGGCTGAACCGGGTGACTATTAAGAACAAGTACCCGTTACCCAGGATCGATGACTTGTTTGATCAGTTGAGAGGTTTGAGATGCTTCTCGAAGATTGATCTTCGATCTGGGTATCATCAGTTGAGAGTGCGAGAGGAGGACATAGCAAAGACAGCTTTCCGCACTCGCTATGGTCACTTTGAGTTCGTGGTGATGCCGTTTGGTGTGACGAATGCCCCAGCGGCATTCATGGATTTGATGCACCGTGTCTTTGGCCAGTACATAGATCAGTTCGTGGTGGTGTTTGTGGACGATATTTTGATTTACTCACCTTCTGAGGACGAGCATGTTTTCCACCTACGGACTGTGTTACAGTTCTTGAGAGAGCATAGGCTATTTGTCAAGCTCTCCAAGTGCGAGTTCTGGCTCCAGGAGGTACAGTTCTTGGGCCATGTGGTATCTGGGAGTGGAGTATCTGTTGACCCTTCTAAGGTTGACTCTGTTATGAGCTGGGAGAGGCCGAGGAATGTATTTGAGATACGGAGTTTCTTGGGGTTAGCAGGGTACTACCGCCGTTTTGTTGAGGGATTTTCTCGCCTTGCTGCGCCGATGACTCGGCTGACGCGCAAGGGCATCAGGTTTCAGTGGACCGACGACTGTGAGCAGTCATTTCAGGAGCTGAAGAGGAGATTGACTTCAGCTCCCATCCTGATTATCCCCGAGGGAGGCCTGGGTTATACAGTGTACTGTGATGCTTCCCGAGAGGGACTGGGTTGTGTATTGATGCAGGAAGGCAGGGTAGTAGCTTATGGTTCTCGCCAGTTGAAGAGCCATGAGAAGAACTACCCCACCCACGATTTAGAGTTAGCTGCCGTCATCTTTGCTCTTAAGAGCTGGCGACACTATTTATATGGAGTGAGATTTGAGGTGTTCTCGGACCACAAGAGCCTCAGGTATATCTTTACACAGAAGGATCTGAACCTTCGACAGAGGAGATGGATGGAGTATCTAGAGGATTACGACTTTGACCTTCAATACCATCCTGGGAAGGCCAACGTCGTAGCTGATGCACTCAGTCGGAGGCCGAGGAGCACCTTAGCCAGCCTAGCCATCAGAGAGTGGGAGATGATGGGAGCTATTGGGGAGTTTGACTTAGAGCTTACCGAGTTTGAGGGACACGCCACCCTATTCAGCTTGTGTGTACAGCCTACCCTTCTAACCAGAGTTATAGAGGCACAGTTGCTGGATACTGAGGCCGAGCAGATTAGGGCACGAATTGCTAGCCCTGAGGGATTTGGGGGATGGACGGTCCATTCTGACCTTGGTTTGAGATACAGGGGTAGAGTCTTCATTCCTGAGTCTCTTAGGACTGATGTCCTTAGGGATTCCACCATTCACGCTTAGCGGTGCACCCATGGGGCACCAAGATGTATCATGATCTGCGCCGTCAGTATTGGTGGACTGGGATGAAGGCAGATGTAGCACAGTTTATGGCTAGGTGTCTCACGTGCCAGCAGGTGAAGGCTGAGCACCAGAGGCCTGGAGGTTTGCTACAGCCATTACCGGTAGCCGAGTGGAAGTGGGAGCATGTTACCATGGATTTCGTGATGGGTCTTCCAAAGTCACCTAGGGGCCATGATGCGATTTGGGTTATTGTGGACAGGCTGACGAAGTCTGCCCATTTCTTACCGATCAGAGTGACTGACTCATCAGACGCCCTCAGTAGGTTGTACATTCGAGAGATAGTGCGACTACATGGGGTTCCAGTATCCATAGTTTCTGACAGAGACCCACGTTTCACTGCACGGTTCTGGCAGAGCTTCCAGACAGCCTTAGGGACCCAGCTGCAGTTTAGTACTGCCTTTCACCCACAGACAAATGGCCAGTCAGAGTGCACTATTCAGATCTTGGAGGATATGCTCAGGGCCTGTGTCATGGACTTTAGAGGTAGCTGGGAGGACCACCTTGCCTTGGTCGAGTTTGCCTACAACAACAGCTACCAGTCCAGTATTGAGATGGCACCATTTGAGGCACTGTATGGTAGGCCTTGCCGTTCCCCGGTATGTTGGACTGAGGTGGGAGAGACAGCTGCCTTAGGACCTGATATTGTTCGTGAGACCACGGACAAGATACAGGTGATCAGGCAGCGATTGTTGACAGCCCAGAGTCACCAGAGGAGTTATGCAGATAGGAGGCGGCGGCCCTTGGCATTTGAGGTGGGGGACCATGTGTTCCTCAAGGTGTCTCCCAGACGAGGTTTGAGGAGATTTGGGCGCGGTGGGAAGCTATCGCCACGATTTATAGGCCCCTTTGAGATTCTTGGGAGGGTTGGTGAGGTGGCTTATAAGCTGGCCTTACCACCACAGCTATCAGGAGTTCATGACGTCTTCCACGTATCTATGCTGAGGAAGTACCATCCCGACCCCTCACATGTACTTGACTGGGTAGATCTTCAGTTAGAGGGGGACGCTTCCTATGACCAGAGACCCGTAGAGATATTGGACTCGAGGGACCAGGTTTTGCGAGGCAGGGACCATCCCTTTGGTCAAGGTTCGTTGGAACCATCATGGGGTTGAGGAGGCCACTTGGGAGCGTGAGGCCGAGGTTCGAGTTAGGTACCCCGAGTTGTTTGATCAGTGATGTATTTTCTTTTGTTTTATGTTATTTTAAATTTCGGGACGAAATTTTTGTAAGGAGGGAAGGATGTTATGACATGGGAAAAAAAATTTTTTTATTATTAATGGTTATTGAAATTATTTTTTTTTTATTATTATTATTATCATTATTACTATTGTTATTAAAATGGGATGTGTAAATACATGTGATGTGTATCATGTATGCATGGATATAAGTATGTATATATGTATGTTATTTAATTTAGTGTAGCATGCATGTGTGTGGAATATTATATATATATATATATATACATAGGTACATGTATGGATGGTTATATATATATAAGTATATATGGGTGTGTATGTGTATAAAACAGTGCATGTGTGCACTGTGTGTGGGTGCAACCGAGGGAGTGTGTATGTGTGTGTGAGAAGTGTCGGCTAAGTGTGTGTGTGTCTAGTGTGTGTGCCTAATGTGTGATGAGTATTATATATATATGTAGGCTTATATAGGCAGTTTTGCATTTAATGCAAAGCTGCATTTTGGGGGAAGCAAGAGACTGATACAGCAGGGTGATAGAGGTCAAGAAAGGGGGGCTGAGAGAGGGAGACGTGTGGGAGTGGGTTTGTGGTGAAAAAGGGTGTTGGTCTCGGTTGGAGAAGAAAAGAGAAGGAAGGAAAGACTGAGAGCAAGGGAGAGAGAGTTCTGAAGAAGCAGAAGTGACCAAGAGGAATAGAAGGAGAGAGGAAGCAAACCAAAAGGAGAAAATCAAAAGTTTTAGGTAAGTGGGTGCTTCTGTTTTAAATTTCAAAAGCATGATTCGTTTGCTTTAGATCATAGGGTTTTATAAAGCATGATTTTAGCTTTCAAATGCAAAAAGAATGATAGAAAATGGTTAAGGGAATAGGGAGAAAATCCAAGTTACAGGTCTCGGCCATGGAGGTTGGACCTTGTCATTTTATGTGAGAAACCATGTTTAAATGACCAAGAAATAGTCCTACGAGGTGCAGAAAAAGAATAGAAAGAGAAAGAATGAAAAACAGTGGGAGATCGAGCATGAAATTAGGAAAAATCAGCTCGCCGGAGAACCGGCCGGAGCTATTAAACCTTCTATTTCGTGAAGATTAAAAAGGCCTTGAGGGAAATGGAGGATGGATATGGAATCTACGCGAAAAATCCTAGAAAAACACATTTTAAAAAGTTGAAAATGTCGCCGGAGATCAGTCGCCGGCGCCGGAGAAGGCGTCGAAACCCTACTGCCACGTCGTCAGGAAAGTCGGGGAAGAAGGGGGTGTCCTGGGTCAGGTCTGGGTCCGGTTCGGGTTCGAGTCGGGCTTGGACCGAACCACCCTGCCACGTGTCACCCTCTTGTTTTAAATTAAAAACCCAATTGGGGCTGTTTGGCAACAGGAGTAAGAAATTAAAATTTGAAATTGAAACAAGAACAGGGATATCCTATCCCTGTTCTGGACTAAACCCTGTTTGGCTATTCAAATTGAGAATAAGGGTTTTCCAAAATTACAGAATTGCCCCTAGACTTTAATAAATTACCAACTGACCCTGAAACTTTCAAAAATTACCCTTTAACCCCTAAACTTTGGGGAAATTACGCTTAGACCCACCTGAATTAAAATATTAATAAATTATTAATTAAATTAATTAATTAATTAATTAATTAATTAAATATTCAAAAATATTCCAGAGTCCAAATGGGAACAAGTCATTAGTGTATTTTGACAATCTCGACCATTCTGAGACCAATGGTGAGGTCCGTTTTACGAAACGGGGTCCCGAAAAATAAAAGACCCGTAGAAACCTTTAAAATTATCGAAATGCCCCTGAATTAAAGTACAGTCAAACGAACTCCGAATTAGGTAAACAAATGGTGAAACTTTATTATCTCGAACATTCCGGACTCAACCGTGGAGTTCGATTTATGAAAAGAGGTCATGAAATGTAAGGACACGTGTAAATTGCAAAATGACTGTTTTGCCCTTTTGAACCCCGGTGTCCGAATTGAGTTCTACGAGAACCTAAACTTATTTTCTTCAACGTCCTAGAACCAATGGTAGAGTTTAATTTAGCAGAATAGAAACCTATGAATTTAAAGACATAAAATTTGATGAATAGCATAAATTCAAATGAAAATAGACTGAGTTGGAATTTATGTTTTTAGGGATACTTACAGGACAGGAGAGGGAGATCTGATCTCTTGCATCTTCATTGACCAGTTCAGTTACATATCGTGCACGTTCTTCTTGGGTTGTGACTGACCCATCAGGTATGGTGTTTTGCTAATGTTAGAAATGAAGTTAAGTTAGGAATATTTGTGAATGATTAGGATGCTGTATGTGTTTATTTGTAATGTGTTTACCTGATTATTTGGAATTGGTTGTTCACATCTTATGTGTTACTTGCAAGTTTAATAAAGTGAAGAACATGAATCATGACGTACGAACACATGAGATATGCATGTATATGAAACTGACTGGTGAATTATTTATTATTGTCAGAGCATGTTATATTATTGAGATCCACATTCATTGAGATTGCATTGGCATATTGGCATATGATGAATTCCTTGAGAACATGGCGTGGGTAAGCACGTGGTGCTTTGCATTATGAGGGTGTAGATCCTGTGGTGAAAAACCCAAAATTGGCCATTGCATTGGTACTCTGTAG
This sequence comes from Nyssa sinensis, assembly GCA_008638375.1. Taxonomy (NCBI): domain Eukaryota; kingdom Viridiplantae; phylum Streptophyta; class Magnoliopsida; order Cornales; family Nyssaceae; genus Nyssa; species Nyssa sinensis. The sequence continues at coordinate 37,476,015 of CM018035.1, forward strand.
CCATCGGGGAGTACCCGTAAACGAGACATGGGTGTGGCATAGAGTTGTGCATGGGTGTGTCACGCATACTATTCATATATATTACTGCGATGCTTGAATGTCATTTAGAAATAAATGTACACTTTGCACATGCCACGCCTTAGCTTTATTTCTGGCATTAGCATTTCATCATACCAGCAGTTGTGCTGACCCATTCGTGGGCAACATTTTTTAGATGAGGATCCTCCAGCCACTTGAGACTCTGTGATGCCCTGATAGGGTGGAGCACGTGATATATTTATGGTCCATGAGACTTGTATTTTGTTATGTAAGGGCTTAAGCCCGAATGACCGATGAACGATGTATTGTATATTATTTTATGTATTGATGAGAATGGACGCATGTTTAGTGAATTTGATTACTTTTGTCCTTTTATTTATTTCATTTTTGTCTCGTCAGTCGCGCCTCGGGTTTGCAGAAATTCGGGGCGTGACATTTGGGGAACTGGGAAAGCTCGTCTGTATGATTGGCATTCGATTTGTTCTATTTCTATCCCTCTCAATTATGTTCTGTTCCGCTCTGATCTGATCCTAGAGGGTAGAGGCCCCACAAGTCGTTCGCTTATGGGTAGCTGTGAGAGGTTAGGCACATTTGATGATATGCTTTCTTTGATTGGTACTTTATTCAGTACTGTTCTGTTCTGGTTTGGTCTATTCTGTTCTGATCTGTTCTGTTCTGACTCTTATCTGATATGTTCTGTCTGTTCCGATCTGTCATGATGTGATCTGATTTGTTGGTTTACTTGAGCTGCATATGAGCATGCTGATATGATATCATATCTATATGAACTGGTTTTGAAACCCATGACAGAAACCTATGTTAGTCACTGAGCTTGTTAAAGCTCATTCTATTTATCTAACATTTTTCAGGACTTATCTCCATTGGACTAGACGGCACAATGATATGACACTAGTAGGCCGAGAGGCATTCCAAGTAAGGATCCGATAGCACTGATTGTGGAGACATGGATTCTTGTGGACTGAATCGGGCTATTTAGGTGAATGACATGATATGATATGATTGAATTCATTGATATGCAATAGATGTATTGAGGCATGGCTCATGGTAATGGTACTCTAGAGAGATTAAATATGCTCTGTGTTGTATGTCTGATTATAAACATGCTCAGTGATTAGAGTTATTAGATGTCTGGTTATAGACTTGCTCTATGGTACATAACTCTGTGGTACATAGATGAGTTGCATTCCCGAGATGAAAAAGTTTTTAATTTTTGCTGCTCTAACCCTACGATTAGAATGCAATTCATCGTAAAGTTCAGAAGTTTGCCTTTGGTTGGTCGCATTGTCACCGGCAAGGTGGCTAACTCGCATCACATCTTCAGCATCCACGTAAGGTGGGGTGTGGGATGTGACAGAGTGGTATCAGAGCTAAGGTTGGTAAATATTTGAGATCCATTGATACCACAGAGTAAGATCAGAGCTAAAGGTTAAGGTTACCTGTACAAAATAAGAACTTGAGGATAATAAGTTAAGAAATGATTTGGGAATCATTGTCCACATTAGAGCACTAAGTTAAGGATTTAAGACCACAGAGTACTTGAGCCATAGATACTAATGGTGAAAGTATCAAAGTGATGAGTCCTAATTTTGGAGATTAGGCATGAAATTATGGAGGTCATCGTAATAGACGATGAATCTGTGATTCTAAAGCACATAAGGACTAGGGATCACCTAATCTGAGGTTGTAAATATTGGAGATTCACTAGTACCATAGAGTGATCCAACGGTTCATGATCTTTGGGGACATGATTGAAGTTGATGTTCCTTGGATGATTAGGATGATCAGATAATCAATACTTCTTGGGAGATAGAAGTAGGCCTATGAGTGAAATTGATGAACTTGAGAATTCGAGGATTTTATCAAAGTGGCGCAACGAAAAAGTAAGTTCTAGGTTAAAAGTTCTAGGTTAATGATTCTTTGGGAAAGATCAGACTAGAACTGAAACTATGGACTATTAAGTGACTTAGATGACTATATGATTGAATAATTTTTGGTGATGATAGCGTGTTTAGTCATTACAGTTAATAATCCTTGGGAGAAAAGATTATGCTATGATTAAATTGATGATTCTAAGGCAATTAAACTAATCAAATGCATAGTAATTTTGGGAGGAAACTGACTCTAGGTCAACAAACTCTAGTATTGATCATTATAATTATGGATACCAAAATGATTAATTAATGGAATTGGATATGATTGAATAATCTTAGTGAATGATTCTATTCATCTGAGGATGACCGTCAAATTCGATTTAATGTGAAATGGATCTAATATCAAATCTTGGTGATAGTATATATTTTGTGGATTGTCAACTAGCCTTATTATGAAATTTTCTGGATCTGGTTTGATACTTGTAATTGAGGATATCAAAATGATTATTTTGTGGACTCAAATGTGATTGAATGATCCTAGTGACTGATTTCTAATCATTTGAGGATAACCGCCAACTCTGATTTGATGTGATCAAAATTTGGTGACAGCATATATTTGGTGGATTCTAACTTATTGGGGATTTTTTTGGATTTGATCTTACACTTGTATACTTGGGGATTATTGACTAGTGCTTATTGAAGACATGATAGTAGAAGTAATCGAGGTTAAAACCTTATGATAGATAAACCTAAATGATTACTTCACTATAAGGTAAGTTGAGTTTTGGGGACAAAACTCTTTTGAAGGTGGGTAGAGTGTAATACCCCAAAAATCCGACAGGACCCGAACTACACGCCGACTTAAGAACAATAGGTTCTATGACATTAATAAGTTGAAATAGCTTAGAATATAGTAAGCTATAATAGGATGTATTATCCTAAGATATAAATAAATCCAAGACACCAAAGATGGTGCCTGCTCGAAATTTGACAACCCAGTCAACCGAGTGCCAAGATAGATAATTGGGATCAAAATGATGAGTTAATTACAAAATGAATACAATATAAGATACGAACGAGCACACAAGTTAGTAAAATAAATAATAGTCATACCGATCCCTGGCTTAATGCCAAATTTACTGGCATGTCAAAACTTAATATTTTATGGAATAAAAATATTTTATACGATAAAATATATTGAAATACGGAAATAAGCACTGGAAAATTCATTTATAAATATATCTATATATACATGTATGCATATAAGTGTTATATATATATATATATACACTTATATTTCCATGTATATATATTTATATTTATATTTATTTTTATTTTTATTTTTATTTTCATTTTCGTTTTCATTTTTTTATTTTATTTTATTTTCCTTTTATTTTTATTTTTATTCTATTTTATTTTATTTTTATTTTATTTTCTTTATTTTAAATTTTATTTTTATTTCGATATTCGTTCATGGCTTGTTCGACATCGCCTAAACATTATATGTACCTTCAAAACTATTGAGATTCCAAAACTGTCCATTTTATTCGATGTCATGACGTAAAGCCCTAACGGCTCGGGTTTACATGGTTCACTCGGTTACAATTTGGGTCAGGGGAATTACACTCAGTTAGGTTAAGAACCAACCGATTTTGTACGGTCTGTGATGTCATGCTAACATCAGCATGATGTCAGCCCATTTATTATTATTTTTTTATTCTTAAAGGTTCAAAGCGGCGTCATTTCAATTATGCCCAAACCTATTTAAAACATTCGGTCAGGACCCAACCTGCACAGTACCTTCTTTTTCATTTTTTCAATGAGGGTTCCAGCCACCTCCTCTAGTGTCGGTGATTGCCGCCGACTATTTTTCGGTGACAAAACCAATGTGGTTCAAACTTTTTTTCTACGAGGATTCCATATCCAATGTTGGTTTCTAGATTTGATTGATTTATGGCCACAAAATAGAGAGTTACAGTCGGGCTCTAGCGAGGGCCCGACTTTCTAGTGAGTTTTTTCTATTGTGACACGTTTGGGTCACTGTTTTGATTTCGTTTTTCTTCCAATGGGTTTCTGGGAGCTTGGGGAACATTTTCCCGTTATTAAAACAAAGTAAAACAGCCCAAAACTCCGATCACCCAAATTATTCAACCATACCTGCAATTCAGGTTATCTCCATGGTCTCTTGACCATTTTTACTACTTTAAGTTGCAGTGTAATCCATTTTTTATTCTCTTTTGAGCCTTGTACTTAGTTTTAAGTTTAAATTGATATAGGTTCAAAACCTAATTTTTCTCACTTTTGGGTATTAAGGGTTTTAGGGTTTTCTAGCCCAACAGTTCCTAGTTTTTTCCTTTTTCTCCGTCATTTTCAATACTACACATATGCATGCAATTTAAACCTAAAAAAATAACCTCTTATAAGAAATATTTTAGTGAGAGAAACTTACTTCAATGGTCTTCTGAACCCTTTTAGTCACTAGAACTCCTCCTTGCTCCCCAATGTGCACTAATCTTGAGCACACACACACATGCAAGACAAACATTTTCCTTCTCTCTCTATATTTATCTATTTCTCTTTCTACATTTCTCTCTCTCTAACTGAGTATCATGGGTCTGTTGATTGCGGTATATCACATGTATACACACATAATATATATATATATGAGGCAAACATTTTGCATGTAATTCAATTGGCTGGGATGAGGGTCTAATGAGATGTTGACATTTGTTATTTTTCTTTTCTGAATTTCCCACATTCTTGTAAGTTATATACATATCATGTGGGTATAATAGTACAAAAGTACTGATAGTCTAGTGGTTATCTTTTTGGCATAAGTCTCTCTTTACTCCCTTGGTCTTGAGTTTAAGACTTTGTAGGAGCTTTTTAAAGCTTTTTTCTCTTTTTTTCCTTTACACAAACACCATAGTGTGTTTTAGTGTACTTCACAAATTCCCAAACTTTGCATTTTAAATCTCACAAAAGTCTTTTGAAATTTTCGCAAGGCTTCTTGATTAAGGATACTTCATTTATGTATTACTAGTCTTGCCTTCGTGTATTTTATACACTAATCTTCCAAAATTATTCATGTGCTAATCCTTTATTAACGCCAATCATAATTTGTCGTCAAGCTATGACCTTTGACATTAATTGCATTCTTAAAATTGGTTGTCTCCAACTTATAACTAGTTGCTCTCATTTATACATTTGTCTCTATATTTGTTGACATTAATTGCCCATGATTCTTTAACAAATTACCTTATGATAATCATCATTATCCTTAATTGCCTCGCTTAATTGGGTCGGGGTGTTACATTATCTCCCCCCTTAAAAAGAGTTTTGTCCTAAAAACTCGGACATTCTTATTTAGGAAGCTCTATTCTCTTTTCATGCTAATTTCATTAACTTGGTTTCTCTTAATTTGTTCCTTGGAATTATTATTGGCATCTAGGACATTATGTCCTCAAATAAGAAAGTCTTTCAAACAAGATCTACAATTTTTTTATACTTTTCCTTATTTAACTCAATAGTGATCTTGTAAGTCAATGTTTGACTTTTTAAATTTTACTCTCTGTGCCTCAAAACCTTAAACTCAAAGTCTCCAAATTCTTGTATTAGTATTTTAATGCTTATTTCTTTAGTCCTAGGACCTGTGGTTATAGGTCCATTATGCCTCCGTTGCTCACCTTGAGCTATCTCTTCAATGTCTCGACTATTTCCCATTATTACCCGTATTTTGACTAGTTCCATGCCAAGTCATCATATAAATCTTATTTGGCACTAAGCCACAATCACATTACCGTTTGTGGTTTTCCAACTTCTGTTGGAATTGTATAGCGCATGGTGTGCCAGGTAGAGGTATCTAGTAGCTTGATCTTTTAGTTGTTTTAGTAGTAGTTATAGAAAGTCAATGGTGTAACTAGACTACACCACTTATATTATTTGAAGAGTATTGAATTTCTTTATTCAAGTACATCAGTCCTTCATTAAGGACAGAGTCCTTGATTGATTCACACAATTGCACTTTCCTTTCAATTTCTTTTTGGCCGTAAATCCTCTATCGGATTCACTACACGTGTTTGGTCGCATGATTTGTAATGTCATTCACTTAAGTCTTTTTTCGTCCATTTGACTTTATTTGAGTGTTGTAAGCATCGTATTACCTTTTTGTGTTCATGAGTATCATTTGGTTCTTACAAGGATGGTTTACTCAGGGGCTCTTTGCGTTTCAACATTTTTCAAAGCATTGGTGACTTTTGATTTATTCGTAATATTCGTTTGTGATTCTTAGTCATGTGCCCATTTCTGTGGGTCACTTAAGTCAAAGATTAGTCAATCCTCTTTCGTTTCATTTTGTACTATCTTGTTGGCATACATGCCTTTGTTTTTAAATTCGTTTGCATTCACTCTCATGAATTAGAAAGGTTGAGGAAATGAGTTCAACTATTTCTTCCAAATTATCGGTTGGTACGACTACCTTTTATCTCTTGCTCACGATTGAGCTTTTCATAGATTTTGATTTCCCATTCCTTTATGGGTTAAAGTATAATAAGTTCACTCAGTTCATTTCTTCTTTAAGTTTTGGTGGACTTATTGAAGATTCTTAGGGTAGTCTTTTACCCCAGTCACTAACTCTTCATATAACAGTCTACTTTTTGAAAGTACTTTTAACTATGATATTATATTTGGTTCACTTTGAACCTTCCACATCAATTTTGAATGATTCAAATCTCAAAGTCCTACGACTTTTCCTAGTAATAGTCAATATTTCTGGTTTCTATTACTTTTGCACGAAGGTTATTCAAATGTCTAGTTTCTTATGCCCATTGTCATATTTGGTTTATCATCATATTACGTTTTTCCCTAGTCATTATTCGATTCTAACAAATTTGTTCTCTTAAAGAACTTATTCAACTATACAGGGAGTACCTTGTACGTTTCATTGCTCCTAAGCCACACAGTGAGGTAATTATTCTCATTTGTAACTAAAGGTTCAATAGCATACTAGCACTCATTCATTTGCAAGTATTGCAATCCATAATTTTTGTCCATTCTGAACTTCATATCGTACTTCATATTGTATCTCAGAATTTGCTCGAGGCAATTTGTCATCTCATCGTTATTGTCATTACATTCGTCATTCAAGGTTTATCAAAATCAAGTATGGTTGTCTAACCATGGAAGCTCTCAACTTCCTTAGTATCACAAATTTAGTTATTCTCACTTTCTCCTGCAACCACAATTGTTCTTATGGTGCCTCAAAGAATTATATACCATTTTCTCATAGTCGTTGTCTTCACAAGATTTTCTAGACACTATACTACAAGTTCAGTCCATTTGATCTTTAGATCACATTGATCATCAAAAGTTCTTCGGAATCATTAATCACTTACCTTTTGAAATAAATTCAGCTAACTCATTAGAGTATCACCCACAATTTGGTCTTACCGTCACCTAGATCAACAAGATCCACTGAATTCCCCAAATATCATTAGACATGTGTCAGTCTTCTTTTAGAACCATCAATATTCATAATGTTAACTTCGACAGTCTTGCTCAACAGTGATTGCCACTCAAGGCTCTATTTGTCTTTACCCCATCAAGGCCTATCTTTGACTCACTCGAGAGTCCTTACACTTGTGATATATCATTAATTCATCTAGAGTCTCAAACTCCCCATGTCACTATCCATTAAGTATTCTATAGGCTATCTCTTCTATAGCTTTGTTGTCAAATCCCCCGATTTTCCAAAATTTTACAATCCCAACTCTATGTCACTCTATATCTTCTAAAAGAGCATTAATCGTTGCCATTGTTCAGACTATAGTTTCCAATAATTTAATAATCAATTCGCAACTTAATTATTCAAGAGTTATCAACCTCAATACTGGTATGATTCTTCCTAAGAATCCTTAACCTTTGCTCTTAATCATGCTATTGTCTTCCAAAAGTCACTATTCATTTGATCATTTCAATCGTCCAAGAATCATCAGATTCTGTCATAGTATGGTCTTTCCCAAAGATCATTAACCTATGCACCTAAACACACTAGCGTCTTTCAAAAATCACCGATCTTTTAACCATTTTAACCATCTAATAGTCATCAAATCTAATATCAGTATGGTCTTTCCCAAAGATCATTAACCTTTGCTCTGATACCACTCTGTCACGATCCGAAACCCACCCTATGCGGATTAAAGGCTAATGACCGACACTGTCACCCAGACAAGCCGTACAAAATCAAATGAATTGCACAAGACAATAATAATTTTTCTTTTATTTTATCAAGCGCAGAAGCTACACACAGGCAACTCATCTGATAAGAAATAAACTTTAACAATCATCAATAAGATTATTTTCAAGTACAATTTTCATCATCAGTAATCACCATTCAAGTCTAATATCATTTCTAGTGTCACTATGTCACAATATCTAACATTAAAATCAATCTTACAAGATATATATTCAAATTATGACTTGGAGCTATACATCGTCAAAATTGCCCACAAGCACATCTCTAGTTCCATTAGTCGTCATCAATGTCTTTCTTTCCATATTGTGTTACCTAAAAATTTGTTATAATTCTAGGGTGAGCTAACTTAGCTCAATAAGTAAATCCTTTACCTTGCCATAGGTTAAACAAATGTGTATAACAAGAGAGTAATCACAAGATTTCAAGCTTAAAGAAATCGACCATCAAGTCAGAGTAACACAGTTTCATAAAGAGTTCACAAATGCGATAAAAATTACTAAGAAAGTTAATAAATACAAATCTATCAGCATATATCGTTTCGCAGCCCAAATCAAGGGATTCAAATTAAATACAAAGATAAGCCACATTGAAGTATTTATCATCCAAAGGTAACATCATTAAGTCAACAAATGGTGTAGGATCAAACATATAGAATCTTAAGTCAAATGGATGTACAAATCTGGGTCAAATGAATATACAAATCTGAGTCAAATAAATATAACAGTCTAGGTCAAATAGATATAAGAATCTAAGGCATAAAAATTTGAGTCTAATAGGTCAACACTCATAATGCAAAATCAAACATATGGAATACTGAGTCAAAAGGATATACAAATCTGGGTCAAATAGATATGAGAGTCTGAGTCAAATAGATATAAGAATTTGAGTCTAATAGATCAACAATCATAGTGTGAAATCAAACATATAGAATACTGAGTCAAATCGATATACAAATCTAGGTCAAATAGATATGAAAGTCTAAGTCAAATAGATATAAGAATCTGAGTCTAATATATCATCAATCATAGTACAAAATCAAACATATGAAATACTGAATCAAATGGATATACAAATCTGAGTCAAATGGATATGAGAGTCTAAGTCAAATAGATATAAAAATTTGAGTCTAATAGATCAACAATCATAGTGTGAAATCAAACATATGGAATACTAAGTCAAATGGATATACAAATCTGGGTCAAATAGATGAACATAAAACGTTTAGCTACCCAAGTCAAAGGAGTTCTGTAACACCCTGACCCAAAATATCGGGTAATATGGCATGCATTACGAGATTTTAAAAGTAGTCTAAAATTTACTACGAAAAGACCGAGAGTCGAGAAATATACAAATATGTATATTTTCAATTTCATGATTATATTATGTGTCACAAGTATATATATATATATATATATATTAAATTATATATGTACGTTTACACATACAAATACACACATGGAGTGTGTATTGTGCCTGTATATAGCCGAATCTATGTATATATATATATATAAACATATATGAATATACACATGAACAATTATCTATATATATATATATATATTCAATCATAAGTACAAAATGTGTGTGTGTGCAAAATTGTAAAACAGTGTGTGAAGAGTGTCAGTTGAGTGTGTGTGTGTGTGTGTGTTTACATGTGTATTAGTAGGTGTAACTATATAATGTTTTAAAGTAAATGGTTAGCGCCTTAAACTTTTAATTGATAAGAAAGTTTCAGAAGAGGAAGACATTCCACTTACGGACTCGGTCTATCAACCTTGATCGCGCCATGCAGGTATGTTATTATTATCATTTTTTTTCTCTTTATTTTCTTTATTTTATTTGTTTTATTTTGTTTTTGTTCTCTTTTATTTTTCTTTCTTTTTCTTTTTGTTTGTTGTTGTTTTCTTTATTTTTATTTGTAGGTTAATTTCATTTCGTCAGTTCAGGTTGCCATCTTTGGTGCTTAGCGAGCTGCCCACGTCACACATCAGGTGTATTCTCTCATTTTCAGTACCCTCCATTCAATTTTCATTGTTAAACATTGAGGACAATGTTTCATTTAAGTTGCGGGGTGGTGGTTGCAAATTCAACATTTAAAATGTTGTTGCATATTTTCATTTGTCAAATTTTTTTAAAAATTTGCATCACATGTGCATCTTTTTCACATAAGTATTCATTCTCATTCATAACTATTTTCGTGAATTCACCGAATCCACCATAATCATTCTACTGAAGCATTCACAGAATTTTTAATGCACTTATTCAAACTTTGTAGTAAGATGGTTGTTTGACACATGTAGCTAGAGAACTCTTTTGCTTAAGTATTCATGTGGGTTTTGGAGAGAATTGAAAGCCTACAAATACAAGAAATTGTGATATGCGTTCATTGATCTGTTGAATTGGGCACTTCTTTTGAGAATATCATTACATGGTTGGCAGTATGACGACAGATATACTTGGGATATGACGAAGGTCAATTTAGGATTAACGTTTGAGCCTTTCAAGCTAACCCTTCTTATCATAGACCCTTAGTAGCCAACTTTGAGCCAACAAACACATAAATTTTTTTTCATGTGCACACATCATCCATACCGCTCTACATTGGAGTATAGCCTATACCCTGTTTTTCCTACCCTTTTTGCTTCTAAGTGTGTACTAGGTATGGAATTTGCATTTCTTTTCTTTTGTGTTGCATTGAAAAAAAAAAATAGAAAAAGAAAAAGGAAAGAGTACAAGTGCAAAGTGTTTAATTGAGTGAGCATCAAAGTAAAAAAAAAATGGTGTAAAAAAAAAAGAGGAGAAGAAGAAGGAGAAGTATTGTTATTTAGTGAGCTAAAAAGTTGAAGAGTACATCAAGTGAGAAGTTTGGTTTGCTATGATTTTTAATGAAATTCTCTGAGTATGTACTTGGAAGTTTTTGAATCCTTTTTCTCCTTTTTCTTCATATAGCCCTAACTCGAGCCACGTTACAACCTTTTTTTATGTTGATCGTTCTGATCCTAAGTAAGCCTGTAGAAAGAGTGGTGGAAGTCTCATTTGTTAGTGCTCCTATCATAAGATCAATGTTTGCTTGTTGCTTGTACATAATTTCCTAATTCTTCATTGAGCGTGTACACCCCTTGTCAACTCCATAGAGAGAACCCCTGTAATACCCCGACCCGGGGTACGGCACAAATATCGGGGTAAGTCGATACAATAATAAAATCCGAACTGTTTTAAGTTATGTTGCATAATTAAATGGATATATATATATATATATATATATATATATATGAATATGTATGCATGATAATGTATTAAAGTGATCTCATGAATACATACATATATGTAAATTGAGTACAGTTATATAAATATATATATGGTAAATGAAATAATATGTGTAAATATATATATATATATATATATTATATGAGAAATTGAGTGAGGTGTCTTGGGTGCTCGGGTGTGCTGCCACCGCAGCTACAGGTGGCAAGGGCCACCGACTGGGGATCGGTTAAAGGGACTAAAGAAAGAGATGGGAAGAGAGAAAGATAAGGTAGAGAGAGAAGAGGTGAGTGTTTTGTATACATATATATATGTATACGGGTTTGAGAGATGAGAGGTTAGAAAAGGAAAGAAAGGTCAGGAACTCCAGGGGAGAAGAAGGGAGAGAGATTGGTTCAGAAACAGAAAGGTGGGAGAGTCACAGTGAGCTCAAAATCCGAAACCCAGGTAATTGATTTCAGCTCTGTTATTTCAATTTAAAGCATAAAGCTTAGATATAATGGTAGGGTCTGAACAAGCATGAAATATAGAAATTATTGCAAAAAGAATGAAGCTAAATGGTGTAGAAACCATAGAGAAAATTGGAGTTGCAGGTTGATGGAATAATCTCGGTTCCATGAATTTTATGGTTAAAATTGGTTTAAATGTTTATGAAAACGATCCTTATGCATGCAGAAAACTATTGGGAACAATTTAGATCCAAAACAGTCAAGAAACTGTTACGAAATCAAGAAAATCAGTTCACCGGAAAACCGGCCGGAACTGATAATCACTCTATTCGTGAGGTTAGAGAAGTTCAAATGGGAAACCAAAGGTAGATTCGTGATCCCCATGTGATGAGGGATAAAATGGCATTAAAAAATACATGAGAAAAATAAATGGAAATAGTCACCGGCGTCGGAAGGGACGCCGGAACCCTACTGTTACTCACCGGAACTTTGAGGGAGATGATTGGAAAATCGGGGGGCTACCGGGTTAAAAGGAACGGGTTTGGGTTTGAATCGGGTCGGGACCCGACCGGTTATAAAAAGGGTAAGTTAAGCTGTGTCGTTTTGGGTTTGAAATTAAATGGGATTGGGCTTGTTTGGTTACACGGAAAATAAATAGGAATTGGTTTTGGGGTTAACTGAACCATGGATAGGGATAGGAAATTGGGTTTATTGTATCCCGGTTCTTGAATGGACTGAACCGTTTGGTTCAGGGCAAGGGTAAGACGGTTTAGGGTTTTGGGGTCTGAACCAACTGGTTCAGACCGCAGCTTCTGGGATTTATGAACCGGCCCCAAATATTTTGGAAAATTTCACTGTTGCCCAAGTATAAAAATTAATTAAATATTAATTTTTACAAAAATACCCCTGACTCAAAAGAGGGTCAAACGAGGTCCAAATAGGGCAAATGAATAGTCAATTTTTATTATCTCGCATGCTCTGAGTTCAATGGTGAGGTCCGTTTCACGAGACGGAGTCCCGAAAAGTTACGACTTGTACAAATGACCAAAATACCCCTGCTTCATAAGTGAGTCAAATGGACTCCGATTGAATTAAATAATTAGTGAATTTTTATTATTCTGAACCTTCCGAATCCATTGGTAATGTCAAAATTATGAAAAGAGGTTCCGAGAACAACGGACATATAAAAGTCTAAATAAGTGTTAGAAATACTGATCATAGCAAGGCATAGAATCTGGTGAACAGAAATTATTCTGAAACATATTTACTGATATATAGGGAACTCAACGGGAAAAGGCAAACCTACAGGAGACTGAATTAGCAATGCATTAGAGGTAAGTAGATACCCTTTCTCTTCCATGTGGTGTTATCAAGCCAAGTTCATTCTTTTACTGCCGAACTTGTACTCCTGAGCGTATCTGATGTTATTGTCCCCACAATGTGATATTGTTCTATCTGGTGGACATTGATTTATTGCTGTACCATTGTTATCATGTTGAACCGTACTTTCAAATGCCTATTGTTATGTTTTCATTGAATTGATGATATTCCATTTTATATACTCCTATGGAATCATTTATGATCATGAAATGTTTATGTATACTGGATTTGTGCTCAGTCACAATATCCATCCGATGCTTTTAAATACACTGAAGACCTTCGGGTCGAGTCCGTGAACGGACATATGGCCATACACTGGAATGCACTGAAGGGGGTAAACCGGGCCCCCAAAGACCGAGGGCAAATCAAGCCCTGACACAGAACAAAAGCATCTCTTATATGATTGCTCAACTAAAATTGTTGAGTTACATTGTTCTTGTGATTATCTTGTATTGCGAGATATTCCTTTATTGATTTATTGTGATCAATTATAATGGCAGTACTTTCTTGTTATTGTATTATCGTTGAGAATTCCAGAACATTGTTATGCCATTCCTACTGATTCTACATTGTGATCCTACTGTTCATTTGCCACTGTTCACATGTTAAGAGTTTCATGTTGATGATATGTCCCTTACTCCTAATTGTACATTGTGTTCCATTGTTTATTGGCCTTTATGGCAACTGTTTCCATTGGCTATTATAGCATCTTATTTTTATGATTGGCTATCATATTCTTATTCTTGGATTCATATTCCTTTATGATCCTCGATACCAGTGTCGGAGATCTGTATTTACTTGCTGGGCTCTTGTAGCTCATTCCACCCTCCTCACCCCCATTTCAGGTACTGATGCCGCGAGACCCCGGTAGGAGTCTAAAGACGTAGAAGGACATTTGAGAAAATGCATCAGTTTATGTTTTAGTTCTCCCATGTATTCACCACCCTCGGGTGCTGGTCATGTTTGGTTCTTATTTTGTTTATGTAGAACCATATTATGTATTGTAAAGACTCTCGCTAACATTGTGTATAGAAAGACTTCCGCTGATATATTATTACTGATAAGACTTCCGCTGTTATTGTTTTGAGGTTTTAGTACTTTGCATATTAGTACTATGATACAGGAATGGAAAAAGTAGGGACGGCTTTCGAGTCGGCCCCGCGACACGAGATCCGCATAGGGTGGATTTCGGGTCGTGACAGCTTGGTATCAGAGCTATAGGTTCGATTGTGAGTCATGGGAGATAGGACTAGAAATAGAGTGAATAGATGTAACTGACCTTCCTTATATAGAGTTCATACGATCCTTGATTTTTCTCTTCTTGATTGACTGGACATCTTATGGGTTATCCTTACTAGTTATCTTTATAGACATGGTTATCACAAGGAATACATTGACAATTATGAATCACATAGATCACTTAGAATTAGAATCAATAGATAGAATTGAAGTCTCTATGATATAGATTTCATGTGAACATTGATTATTATTTTGAACATTGATGGTTATCTTATAGACAAGGTTAACAAAAAGGAATATCTCAATAGATTATATTGGCTCGATTAGACCATAGATGAGTAGACTTTTATGGACCTACTTATCTAACACTTATGGTTTAGAGCAATGGTGTATACTAGGAACATTGGGATAGGCAAGGATCAATTAGACTGAATTGAGCGCCTTATAGAAGAGATTCTCAAATCTCTGCCTCAAGCTCACCCCAACAGACAACTATGTACATCGAAATAGTGGCACCGTTAAGGATCACCCCACAGGGTGAACAAGGAACTGTCCTCGGAAAGCTAAGGCTATGGCCAGTGCCACACCTACCTCACCAATCTTGTTGGTGTCAAGGAAAGATTAAACTACTACCCAGATAGCCACAGGTACCCTTCCAGTTATTTATAACCTGTTTAGATCTTAAGAGATCCTTACACACTTGATTGTGTTTCCATGTAATTGCCGAACTGAACTTAGTAATTGAACATTTGAATGATTGGTTTACTGATTCTATTACATCTGGAAGGTTATTATTGAAGAATGTTAGACAGAGAAACACGAGAACTTTAATGGTTACCTTGAGGATTATTGTTTAGAAATATTGAGCATAGAACACGAGATACGGAGCAAAATCATGAATATTATCAACAAGTGACCTATACTTGGAAGTTAGGTCTAGTGATGTAGAAGAAATCGAGACTGAAGATTAGGAGTGAGTATAAATTATGAAAATGGATAACGGTGATGGTAAACGGTTAAAAGAGAAAATGTGGAAAATTGACAGTCACTGATGTGCTATCAGGACCTCTGTTACAGGTGAGGAACGGCCGCCTTATCATGTAACTAGGGTAACTGAGAAACACACAGTACTACCTTAACTAATCTGGATACTAAGAATCTTTATGATACTGTTAGAACGACGTATACCCCAGAGGACTTAAGGATTAGAATGCTACAATATCACTACATCTATCCTACCAAACCTAGTGATGCTAGGAAATGATTGGAGCATTAAGTTAAATTCTTAGGCTCAACTGGTATTAAAAGATTTAGTGTTAAAACAGTTTTGGTTCATGGGAGATGAGATTGATGCACCGGTATTACTAATGCCAAATAGAGTAAATCCTGACACGATAGATAGACTTATATGTGAATTCTGACCATTGATCTTTTACAGCGAATTGAGAGATGATTAGGCTACTGTACCAGTAGTCGCAGGTATTATTTATAGTTGTTTACAAATGCTCAATATTGTTAAATATTACTCTACATACTGATTATAAATTTAACATTTACTACTAGCTGAACATAGAGACAGAACTCTAGGTTATATGTTAACTGTCCAAGGATGATGATTGATGATAGATGATATGCATGAAATAAGTAGAGTATGTAACATAGATATACGAGTGTTAGATTGATATATTATTCACTTGAAAAATTAAAAGACATTGATGAGCCAAGTGATTGCATAATTCATAAAGTTCAGGGAATAATGATAGAATAAATGTAAGATATATAATCCTTAAAATGAATTACATACTGTTATAGATAAGAATGATTACTGGATAGACGAGATTGAATAAATGTCAACTCTTGAAAGAGTCATTATCACTGAATACTATACACTGGGGAATCATTAGAAATGAACAATATACATAGAATTTGGAAGGTACAGATCATAAGTGTATAGTTTAACTGATCCAAGAAAGAACTTGGTGTATTGAAACACATTAAATGAATTGGGGCTGTCCAAAGACAAGAGCAAGTTAAGATATTAAAAGTCAACTAGTCTTGGAAAACGACTACATATTAAAATGAAAATTTATGATTATTGACTAATGACCCTTAAGGATAGTAGTGTACTTAAGGATAAGTGATGAGAATTTTTGAGACTTAACATTGACAATACTGAAGGAGGTTACGATAACTGATATAGACAGATAAGTGAAACTTGAGTAGGAAATAGTAGTCATGCTTAAAAGAAATTGGAAGGAATCATAGCAATAATGAAATAAATAATCCGTAATGATCATTTTGTCTTATGAAGGCACATAATGAATATTCATTGAATTACAATTTGATGATTATTATGTATGTAAGGGAACTTAAAGGGGGTAAGTACAGGGGAATTGATATTCTAAATAAATTGATGATGTACCGGGAAATATGAAGAATCTTGAGTAAAATATAGATAGATCAACGAGGTTTCACTGGGAGATAGTAGTTAAGCTTGCAAGGAATCATAGTAATATTGGATTTGGAAATCCTTAAGATTGTTTTATCTTATAGAAACATGTATTTGATATTTATTGAGTTATGGTTGATGATTGTTCTGTACTGAGGGAGCCTTAAGAATTAAATTACTATATCTAGTCTACAGACTTGATGTTTATGGTCGAATGATCAATCTATATTACGAGAGTTATTGAGAATTGAAATTCTATTTACGGATTAGGAACTTGTTGGTTTTATACAGTGAGAATCTGTGAGCATTAAATTATGTTCATAATAAACGAGGGAAACGATTAGTGCTCATTGAGGGATAGAATGTAATATAGAATTGGAAACATGATGCTTTGAAAAGTAGTGAATCTGACAGTAATATCTAAATGAAATGAAATGAAAATACCTTGAAAAAGTAATAAATTAATTGTGATATCTAGATAGAGGAATGACACCTTGAAAGGTGATACAGGTGATGAGTAATAGTTAATCCAAATACATTATTGGAAAATGATACTTTTAGGGTTACTTATGATTGGTCTATCTTCTATATTATGTTACACATTTAATGTGTTCCCATATGTTACTAACTGAATGTAGAAACTGAACGCCTGGACCATTGACTCATTGCTTATGTGACTGTCAAGAGAACTATCATTGAAACGTGTTAGATACAGGACATGTGAAATATGGACTAAGGATACAAATACTCTTACATAGCTGACTTGAGGTCAAGGAACGATAAGTAGAGTAACAGATTTATTGTAGAGGAAATGACACATAGAAGCCGATGTGAACTCTATGAGTTCCACATAATATCATTTCAAATGATATATATACCCTAGACATATTAGTAGACTGAATGGATAGAGTTTTGTCAAGCTACGTTTGAAAATTTTAAAATTTCCTTCATCAAAAGATATCTTAAATTATAGAAGCCGAAAAGAACCATAGCAAGGAATTGTGTCTCATGGGAAGGTTTCGAAGCATATGTGGAATTATAAAGAGGGTAGTACAGTTACAAATGTGATAGTAAAACTTGATTTGATGTGACTATAAAACTTGATCTAACGTGACAGTAAAACTTGATTCTCAACGGAAAATCTTTATTTAGTTAATGTAACAGCCTATTTAAGTTATATTGTGATGTTAGAGGAACCATGAAAACCACCGAGTTAGAATCATTAAGTTTGCGGACAAACTTATTTTTAAGGGGGTAAGGATGTAATACCCCGACCCGGGGTACGGCACAAATATCGGGGTAAGTCGATACAATAATAAAACCCGAACTGTTTTAAGTTATGTTGCATAATTAAATGGATATATATATATATATATGAATATGTATGCATGATAATGTATTAAAGTGATCTCATGAATACATACATATATGTAAATTGAGTACAGTTATATAAATATATATATGGTAAATGAAATAATATGTGTAAATATATATATATATATATATATATTATATGAGAAATTGAGTGAGGTGTCTTGGGTGCTCGGGTGTGCTGCCACCGCAGCTACAGGTGGCAAGGGCCACCGACTGGGGATCGGTTAAAGGGACTAAAGAAAGAGATGGGAAGAGAGAAAGATAAGGTAGAGAGAGAAGAGGTGAGTGTTTTGTATACATATATATATGTATACGGGTTTGAGAGATGAGAGGTTAGAAAAGGAAAGAAAGGTCAGGAACTCCAGGGGAGAAGAAGGGAGAGAGATTGGTTCAGAAACAGAAAGGTGGGAGAGTCACAGTGAGCTCAAAATCCGAAACCCAGGTAATTGATTTCAGCTCTGTTATTTCAATTTAAAGCATAAAGCTTAGATATAATGGTAGGGTCTGAACAAGCATGAAATATAGAAATTATTGCAAAAAGAATGAAGCTAAATGGTGTAGAAACCATAGAGAAAATTGGAGTTGCAGGTTGATGGAATAATCTCGGTTCCATGAATTTTATGGTTAAAATTGGTTTAAATGTTTATGAAAACGATCCTTATGCATGCAGAAAACTATTGGGAACAATTTAGATCCAAAACAGTCAAGAAACTGTTACGAAATCAAGAAAATCAGTTCACCGGAAAACCGGCCGGAACTGATAATCACTCTATTCGTGAGGTTAGAGAAGTTCAAATGGGAAACCAAAGGTAGATTCGTGATCCCCATGTGATGAGGGATAAAATGGCATTAAAAAATACATGAGAAAAATAAATGGAAATAGTCACCGGCGTCGGAAGGGACGCCGGAACCCTACTGTTACTCACCGGAACTTTGAGGGAGATGATCGGAAAATCGGGGGGCTACCGGGTTAAAAGGAACGGGTTTGGGTTTGAATCGGGTCGGGACCCGACCGGTTATAAAAAGGGTAAGTTAAGCTGTGTCGTTTTGGGTTTGAAATTAAATGGGATTGGGCTTGTTTGGTTACACGGAAAATAAATAGGAATTGGTTTTGGGGTTAACTGAACCATGGATAGGGATAGGAAATTGGGTTTATTGTATCCCGGTTCTTGAATGGACTGAACCGTTTGGTTCAGGGCAAGGGTAAGACGGTTTAGGGTTTTGGGGTCTGAACCAACTGGTTCAGACCGCAGCTTCTGGGATTTATGAACCGGCCCCAAATATTTTGGAAAATTTCACTGTTGCCCAAGTATAAAAATTAATTAAATATTAATTTTTACAAAAATACCCCTGACTCAAAAGAGGGTCAAACGAGGTCCAAATAGGGCAAATGAATAGTCAATTTTTATTATCTCGCATGCTCTGAGTTCAATGGTGAGGTCCGTTTCACGAGACGGAGTCCCGAAAAGTTACGACTTGTACAAATGACCAAAATACCCCTGCTTCATAAGTGAGTCAAATGGACTCCGATTGAATTAAATAATTAGTGAATTTTTATTATTCTGAACCTTCCGAATCCATTGGTAATGTCAAAATTATGAAAAGAGGTTCCGAGAACAACGGACATATAAAAGTCTAAATAAGTGTTAGAAATACTGATCATAGCAAGGCATAGAATCTGGTGAACAGAAATTATTCTGAAACATATTTACTGATATATAGGGAACTCAACGGGAAAAGGCAAACCTACAGGAGACTGAATTAGCAATGCATTAGAGGTAAGTAGATACCCTTTCTCTTCCATGTGGTGTTATCAAGCCAAGTTCATTCTTTTACTGCCGAACTTGTACTCCTGAGCGTATCTGATGTTATTGTCCCCACAATGTGATATTGTTCTATCTGGTGGACATTGATTTATTGCTGTACCATTGTTATCATGTTGAACCGTACTTTCAAATGCCTATTGTTATGTTTTCATTGAATTGATGATATTCCATTTTATATACTCCTATGGAATCATTTATGATCATGAAATGTTTATGTATACTGGATTTGTGCTCAGTCACAATATCCATCCGATGCTTTTAAATACACTGAAGACCTTCGGGTCGAGTCCGTGAACGGACATATGGCCATACACTGGAATGCACTGAAGGGGGTAAACCGGGCCCCCAAAGACCGAGGGCAAATCAAGCCCTGACACAGAACAAAAGCATCTCTTATATGATTGCTCAACTAAAATTGTTGAGTTACATTGTTCTTGTGATTATCTTGTATTGCGAGATATTCCTTTATTGATTTATTGTGATCAATTATAATGGCAGTACTTTCTTGTTATTGTATTATCGTTGAGAATTCCAGAACATTGTTATGCCATTCCTACTGATTCTACATTGTGATCCTACTGTTCATTTGCCACTGTTCACATGTTAAGAGTTTCATGTTGATGATATGTCCCTTACTCCTAATTGTACATTGTGTTCCATTGTTTATTGGCCTTTATGGCAACTGTTTCCATTGGCTATTATAGCATCTTATTTTTATGATTGGCTATCATATTCTTATTCTTGGATTCATATTCCTTTATGATCCTCGATACCAGTGTCGGAGATCTGTATTTACTTGCTGGGCTCTTGTAGCTCATTCCACCCTCCTCACCCCCATTTCAGGTACTGATGTCGCGAGACCCCGGTAGGAGTCTAAAGACGTAGAAGGACATTTGAGAAAATGCATCAGTTTATGTTTTAGTTCTCCCATGTATTCACCACCCTCGGGTGCTGGTCATGTTTGGTTCTTATTTTGTTTATGTAGAACCATATTATGTATTGTAAAGACTCTCGCTAACATTGTGTATAGAAAGACTTCCGCTGATATATTATTACTGATAAGACTTCCGCTGTTATTGTTTTGAGGTTTTAGTACTTTGCATATTAGTACTATGATACAGGAATGGAAAAAGTAGGGACGGCTTTCGAGTCGGCCCCGCGACACGAGATCCGCATAGGGTGGATTTCGGGTCGTGACAACCCCTACATGAAACACTTTAATACCCGTGAGATATGGAGTTGAACCTTTTGCTTGAAATGTTTTTGATGTTGCATGTGTCATGGTTTGTGGATAGATGGATATGGTTTGGAGCACATACACATACTCTGCGAATTGCTATAAGTAGATTGATTGTTATAGGGTTATTAAATTCTTGAAATTGCTTTGATATGCGAATCTAAAAAGTGTAATTAGATACCTTTTGTGTGTGATTTTCTTTGGCCTCTTTTGCCATTTTTGCATGAAAATTGCTAAGGACTAGCAATGAGCAAATTGGGGGGTGTGATGAGTGTGCGAAAGTGCACTCTAAATACCCTGTTATTATATTAAATTGCCAAAATATGAATAGAAATGTTGAGATATAATTGATATTATTTAATTTAATTTTTATTTTCAATGAGATATGTTTGAGCATTATTCTATAATATTTTAAATCTCAAATATTGCATTTGTTGGTGAGAGACAATTTGTAATTGTGCTTCACACTTAACGTTTTTGAAATAATTTCTGGATGATTTTTAGGCTTCATTGTCATTATTTATATTTTATTTCAAATTTGAAGAACTTGAATATTCTAATTTTAGCAGCTGTTCATCTATGGAATGAAGAGGCCATGGTAACTAATTCACTAGTCTTGCGCCGGCCCGTGAGCTTCAATTGCTTGAAGCTGTCCAGAGCAGGGCGCAAGGAAAAGAAAGCAACATGATTCGAGTCTTGGCCCACAAACTCACACTTCACACGGTTGAAGAAAAAACAAAGGAAAAAAAAAGCTTGAGGAGCAGGACGGCAGGAGCAAAAGAAAAGAAAAAAAAAAACCAAGTGAAGAAAAGTTAAAAAAGCTGAAGGTGGGCTGATCAAGGAAAGATAGAAGAGTAGAGAAAAGCCAAAAAGGTGGCTAAATTGAGAACGGCTCAAGAGAAAGGAAAATAAAGAAAGAACAAAGCAAGAGGTGGGCCCGGGCTGGTGCGGCGCTGTGTGAAGTGGGGGCAACGCAAAAGAATAAAAAAAGGATAAAATTGGGCTTTGTGCTGCTGGAGGGAGAGCAAGGCAGCTTGGGCCTGGGGTCCGTGGGGCGCGAAGTAGCAGTCCAGGCGCTGGGCTTTCAAAGCGTGATGCGCCTAGGGCTTAATGAGGCATGTGCGGCGCTGATTTAAATAAGACGTGTGGCGTTGTTTTGAGGGGGCGGAAATCAGAACAAGAAGTAAGGTGCACGCGACAGAGAAAAGAGAAAAAAGAACAGAGCCGTAGGATGCTTCGCGTTTATTTTTCCTTAAGATTTATGTTGTCCGTTATGGGTAACTAAATTCTCAAGTAAAGTTAGGGATGAACTTGCACATTAGATGATATTTTTAATTCATGTACTGGATTTTTATTTATTAAAATTCCTTGGTTTTATCATTCTCAATTTATTGTTGGTATTTTATTCTCCGAATAATTATAAAGTTTATTCTGTTTATAGATTCAGTCATGCTTTTTCTATTGAATGGATTAGTTCTTTGATTATGTTTGGATCAATTGATTATTTATATTGATTTAATTCTTTGCTGCAACATTGCTCTCTGGGTATATTGTCGTCGTTGGGTTTTCTCAATGTGGATAACAATTTGTGGGATTTAAAAGTGATGAATGATTTTTCAAAGGTTTACATTTGGTTTAATTTTGGTTTATAATTTTATATCTTCCGATTGGGATTTTTGGAATTAAATTCTCAATTGAGTTATCAGTGAATTGAAACTAATTAAAATACCGAATATGTGCAAGGGATTCCTGACGCTCTACTGTTCGTTCATTTGAATACTATTTCCATTAATCATTTTGTTTAACTTTAATTTACATTTAAAATTACTTTTTATATTTTTATTTTCTCGTTAATCATTTAATATTTTCTTTAGTTTCGGAAATTCTTTCTGTTATTTTTTTAATTTGTCTCCCTATGGAATCGACACCCCAAAGCTGCACTACAACTACCACGTTATTCTTTGGGCGTAATCACCTATCCACGGATAAGGCTTTTGTCCGCCGTTTGGTTTCAAAAATAAGAGAGAAAAAATAAGGGGCCACAGCCCCTACGACTCGAACAGCTAACCTCACATAACATAGAACCCTAAACCCTCCCCCAAACCCACTTGGACAGGACAATCCCGTGTCCACTAATCCCACAAATATATATATATATATATATATATATATATTATACATAAATTATATTAAATAAAATAAAATTAATTAATTAAATTAAATAATGACGAAATGGTCCGATGTCCAAATTTAACAAATTATTAGTGTATTTTTATTATCTTGGACCTTCTGAGACTAATGGTGAGGTCCGTGTCACGATACGGGACCCCGAAAAATAAAGACACTTAAGAGTGTAAAATGACCATTTTGCCCCTAGTGCCTCTAAAGCCAAATGGAAATCAAAAAAGGTCTAAATCCACTTTCTTCAACGTTTCGGACTCAATGGTAGAATCTATTCGATCAAAATAGATATTTATGATAAATAGACATAAAATTTGATAAATAACATAAATTCATGTAACTATAGACTGAAACGCTTTCCGACGTTGTGGGCTCAATAGTGGGGTCCGCGTTTTGAAATAAGGTACGGAAAGATACGACACGTAAACATGTGAAGTAAATAAATCAAACTTAAAAATTGTCATACCCTGACCCAAATTTTAACCGGGTGAACCACGTGAACCGAGCCGTTAAAGCTTTTTGGTTTAATATTGAATAAACGGATGAGTCAGAATCTTAATAGTTGGAAATACGAGTCATGCCCGAGCGATGCCCGAGCCAATCACGAATGGATACTGGAATATAAAAATAATAATAAGATAATAATAATAAAAATACAAATGAAATAAAAATAAAAAAAAAAAGGAAAAATAAAATAAAATAAATAAATAAATAAATAAAAATTATGTTGTGCCATATGGATAAAAATATATATATATATATATATATGTATATATATATATAGAAGTGCAGATGTATATACATATATATATATATTAAATACATAAGGGGAGGGGTTACAACCGAAAAAAAAAAAAAAAAAGAAATAAAGAGGAGAAGAGAAACGGATGGGAGAGGAAGAGAAACAGGGCAGGAGAAATAAAGAAGGGCCGGTTTCTCTTGGGTGAATCAACAGCCGTCTCTTGGTTGTATATACAGCCGTAGAAGCAGAGAAAGAAGAGAAGAAAGAAGAAAAAAAAAAAAAACAGAGCAGGGACGGCTGGTCGCTAGAATAGGGAGAAGAAAAGGAAGAAAAAAGAGAGGAGGAGGAAGAAGAAAGAAGCAGGTCGGGGCATTTTGCGTGAGATGTGCAAGAAAAGGAGGAGTAAACGAGCCAAGAAAAATCGGGATTGAGCAGTGTGTTCGGAAGTGAAACCGGGTGGCAGCCTGTACGCGCGTTGGGTGAGTGAGATTCATTCTATGTTTTAAAAGTTTTTAAAGCATGAATTACTATGTTGATATAGAATTTTGTTAAGCATAGAACTGAATTGATACATGGAATATAGTTGGTGTTGAAATTGAATCAAGGAAAACAAAAAAAAAAAAAAAACAGAACTAAACGTGGGGAAACAGTGAAAAACAGAGGAGGAAAAAATAAATCGGTTTGTGAGATTTTGTTGGGGTTAATTGGTTTAGATCATGGGGAATTAATTCTCTTGGGTATAGGTAAATTTTAGAAGCAAAACGGGATCGAAACCATAGGAGAAAAAGGGAAAAAACGGAAGGGAAAGGGGCTGCCGGAAAAACCGCACAGCCCAGGTGCGCCACTGTTCCGGCCATTTTGGGAGTGCTCCGGCACTCCGATTTGAAATCCGACGATAGATTTGAGTTGCCCATAACTCGTAGGTGTTAACCCCGCTGAAAAACGCAAGAAACCCATCACCGGCGAGTCGCCGTTGACGAAGAAGACAACTTGTACGCTGGAAATGGCTGCTGCGCGGCTGCTATTTTCCGATGTTATTTTGGCCAAACCGGGTCGGGTCTGACCCGACCTACCCATTCAGATGACTGCCCAACACTTGTACTTCATGGGTAAATTTTTAAATTCGAGTTTAGATAGTGTTTGGTTAGAAAGGAGAGCTATCCAATGGTTGGCTTAAACTTAACAGGAAATGAAAAAAAAAAAAATGAAAAATGTATTAACAGAAAATGAAAAAAAGGTATGGGCAGCGAATTGAACCTGTGACCAAAGGGGAAAAGGGTGAGAAGCTTAGCCACTGTGCCACCAAGGCACATGTGGTCGGTTTGGGCTCAAATACGATATGTATTATCCGGATTAATTAATTTAAATAAATGATTTAAATTAATAAATTTAAATTTAATTTCGCCGCTTAAATTAGTAGAACGAATAATGAAAACTTACTATTTTGGACCCTCTGAAAATAATAGTGAGGTCCGTTTTACGAGACGGAGTCCTGAAAAAATAAAATAGCCGTAGAATGCCAAAATGACCAAAATGCCCCTACGTCCAAAGGTGAGTCAAACGGACTCCGATTTAGTTAAGTAAATAGTGAATTTTTATTAATTCAAACCTACTGGACTCAACGGTGGAGTCCAAATTATGAAAACAGAACCCAAAAAGTAGAGACACGTAAATGACCATGTTGCCCTTGGGTAAATTAAGTTTAAAATGGAAATCGTAAAACATAAATTAGTAAGGGAGGTATTTAGAGTAACGAGGCATAAATTCGGTAAATGATATGAAGGCTGAAACGTGTTTATTGATTTATAGGCAAGTCAAAAGGAAAGGAGAAAGTCACGGGATATTAAGACGTTGATGAGGTAAGTGGATTCCTATCTTTGATACGTGGTTTCCAAGCCACGTTCTTTTCATTACTGCCAACCTTGTACTCATATATGTATTCACTATCATTGTTTCCCACCATGGATATTGTTCTACCTGGTGGATGCCTATTGGTTGATGTTGCATGACTGATTCATTTCATTGATATCCATTTACTATATGTTATGTTATGATGTTCCATGTTTTGTACATTCATATGGAATACTATAGAATCTTAATTTATGTTAAGTGCCGGGTTTTGTGCTCAGTCACATTACCCATCTGATGCTATCTGATTGACTGGGACCTTCGGGTCAATTTATTGGACCTACGGGTCAAAAAGACTTATGGCAATTATGGCGTTTTTACGCAGTAAGGTTAATGGGCATTTTGTATGCATTTATGTTAATGGGGGTATGCCGGGCCCCAAAAGACCGAGGGTCTGCCAAACCCTGAACAGAGTAAAGGCATCATCCATGTTAATTGATATTGTTCTATGTTGATTGGTTTGATTCATTGGACTTGACTGCGACCGTTCCATTATGGCAGTATTTATGTTGATTGTGTTCATCGAGCCTATTCTATATTCATGCTACACTGTTACTCTTGACGGTTATTGTACGTTGTCATTCATTGGTTACTCTTGACTGTTATTGTACCTTGTCGCTTATTGGCCATTGTGGCATTTTACAGTTGACTGGAATCGTTATCATGACTGGCTATCATGGTACTTTGACTTGTATTCATTTATGTCATCCCCATCCGTATTGGGGATAGGCTTCTACTTACTGAGTTTGTAGCTCACCCCTTACTAAATTTTTTCAGGTGAGAATGTTACAGAACCACAGTAGGAGATCAGGAGATTACGGAGACAGTTGAGGAACATAATAGTAATGAATGAAGTCTCTCCCATGTACTCACCACCTAAGAGTGGTTTAGGATCAGTTTATTGTTAGTTTGAAGTTTAGTCTTTGAACAATAATTGTAATAAAGCTTCCGCACTTTAATGTCATGGTCATATTATTTACTGTTATCATTGGTATAAGAATGGAAAAAGTGGGGACGGCCGTTGGGTCGGCCCCACGATACGAGAACCGCATAGGGTGGGTTACAGGTCGTGACAAAAATAATGGAGCTACCAAAAGAGTATACAAATCTAGGACAAATAGATGAACATAAAACGTTTAGCTGCCTAAGTAAAAGGAGTTTTGTAACACCCTAACCCAAAATATCGAGTAATTTGGCCAGCATTACGAGATTTTAAACAGTAGTCTAAAATTTACTACGAAAAGACCGAGAGTCGAGAAATATAAAAATATGTATATTTTCAATTTCATGATTATATTATGCGTCACAAGTATATGTATATATATATATATATTAAATTATATATGTACGTTTACACTTACAAATACACACATGGAGTGTGTATTGTGTGTGTATATAGCCGAATCAATGTATGTATATATATATATATAAACATATATGAATATACACATGAACAATTATCTATATATATACATACATATATATATATATATTCAATCATAAGTACAAAATGTGTGTGTGTGCAGAATTGTAAAACAGTGTGTGAAGAGTGTCGGTTGAGTGTGTGTGTGTGTGTGTGTGTTTACATGTGTATTAGTAGGTGTAACTATATAATATACATAGAAATTTACAAATATCAACCCAACATTAATGCAAGGCTGCATTTCTAAAAAGAAGAATTAAATGGATTGGAAAGAAAGCAGATTTAGAAGTCAAGATTAAGGGTTGTGAAGGGATAGATAGAGAGAGAGGGCGGTGGAACTTGCTTAAAAGCAAGTGCATGCACTGCATGCTTAAGGAAAATTAGAAGAAAATGAAGCAAGGCATTGGAAGTTAGAAGAAGAAGAAAATCAGAAGTAAAAGGAAAAGAATAACACTGTTAAACAGGTGAACACAAAATTCACCATATTTTCTCTCTCTAGAAGTTTACGCATATATGAAAACTGTTTAGGTAAATTTCAAGCATGTATGATGTTTAGGACATATAAACTCAAATAATACATGAAAAATGGACCCTAAACTCAACAGGAAACCTAAACCGTACATGAACCCTAAACCGTACATCAAACCACCATGAATGAACCTCCAAAGAACAGGTCTAAATCAATGGTAGCCAAACCCAGTTTGGCCTATTGAAACCTTGACTAGGCCCCTAAAGTGTTCTAAAAACACTAAGCCACGACCACAAGGACCTAGGATGACCCTAAGAATTGGAGTTGCAGGTTTGAGTTTTGAAACCCAACCTCTTGACCTTACACTAAAACTAACCTTAAGGAATGGGAAATGAAACTCCTTGACAAGGGGGACAAAATAAGCCAAGTCACACATGAAACAATGAAGAAACGAGTATTTACTAGAGGGATATCCAGAACTACCATACTTAGTGGAACGAGCTTCCTAGCTCAATCCAGAGCTCTAAATGAATGCCAAAACAATCTTTGATGTCGCAAAAATGATTTAGGGTTGAAAACAGAGAGATTTGATCCCTCAAACTTCACGAAAATGAAAATAAAAAATTCAGGATTAGGGCAATAATAGCTTGAGCGTGGGAAAGAAGAAGACCCCGCTGAGCCAACTCGTGAGTTGACTCAGCCAAGTCCTAATCGAGATGGATTACCATTGTGTTGACTCAGACACGTGTCATTGTATGGGGTTAGCCACCACATTATTGGGACGACACCGTTTTGGGCTTAAGGGATCAAAACCCTAATTGGGCCTGTTTGGTTACGCGATTATGAGCCAATTTTGATAACCTGAGCGCGATTAAGGATAGCCTATCCATGAATAAGGCTCTTGTCTGCCGTTTGGTTTCAAAAATAAGAGAAAAAAATAAGGGGCCGCAGCCCCTACGACTCGAACGGCTAACCTCACGCAACACAGAACCCTAAACCCTCCCCCAAACCCACTTGGACAGGACAATCCCGTGTCCACTAATCCCACAAATATATATATATATATATATATATATATATTATACATAAATTATATTAAATAAAATAAAATTAATTAATTAAATTAAATAATGACGAAATGGTCCGATGTCCAAATTGAACAAATTATTAGTGTATTTTTATTATCTTGGACCTTCTGAGACCAATGGTGAGGTCCGTGTCACGAGATGAGACCCCGAAAAATAAAGACGCGTAAAAGTGTAAAATAACCATTTTGCCCTTAGTGCCTCTAAAGCCAAATGGAAATCAAAGAAGGTCTAAATTGACTTTCTCCGACGTTCCGGACTCAATGGTAAAATCTATTCGATCAAAATAGATACTTATGATGAAGAGACATAAAATTTTATGAATAACATAAATTCATGTAACTATATACTGAAACAATTTCTGACGTTGTGGGCTCAAGTATTTGAAGATTCTATCATAAAGTCATGAACATTATGTTTTGAATGCTCATAAAAGCATCTATTTGAAGAAGTCATGTGTTAAATGTATTTGAATGCAACTACAATAAGGCCATGTTTTAATGCTTTTAAATAGCATCTATTTGTAAGTGTTTTATACCTCTTGTTGCCACTAGTAATGCAAGATAAACTGTGCATAAGCACCACGTATGACATTGGGTTTCTTCGAAACTCAACTATGACACGAATAAATGCCAGGTAGCATGATTTAATCCCCCAGGCATGAGATATCTCCACGAATATTAAAACGAGAATCTGGTTCGAAACGGATTCTACTAATAAAAGTTATAAGATGTTATGTTGAAAATGGAAGCAGGTTTTACCCTCATTTTCACTATGCATATCTACATGTTTTGAAGTTTCTATACTATATTTGAAGAAGTACATGCTAAGCTTGATTTCTTTAAATGTTTCAAGCTATCTGTTTTAAAGAATGCATATATTCTATGTTCAAAGTATACAAGCAATTGGTAGTGATTGTTTATAAAATCTCTTATACTAACCACTACCAATTGAAAATCTATGACAAATGCTGGAATTACTCACAAGCTTAAATTAGCTTACCCAAATTTTTTATTCCACCCCCTTTCAGGTGATTGATGGTAGTCCTGATTTTTTATGATGATGATGATTAGAGCTTTGCCCATTTTGAGGAAGGGTGTAAGCAACTATCTACAGGACTAGCAGTTTTGGAAAGCCTTATGAAGTTTTAGTAATCGTTTTGTATTAGCAGATAGTAGAAACGTTATGTATTAAGCCCCACGGGGCAACTGAACATGTATAAATTATAAAGTCTTTAAGTTTTTATTATGCTCTAAATCTAATATCATGTGTACCGGTCTGAAGAGCGGCAGTACCGGACGGATGTGCGGGAAATTAAAATAAGAAAAGAAAAGAAAAGAAAAAAGTTTTTCATGCTTCCGTAAACACAGGCCGCACCACCGTCCGATATCGTCGCTTATATGAGCCTCATCCTAAGGCCCCCGGGCCGAAGGGTGGCGGTCGTGATACGAGATCCATACAGGGTGGGTTTTAGGTCGTGACAGTTCAATCGAATACAAAGATAAGCCTCAAAGGCATATTTCACATCCAAAGGTAACGTTATCAAATCAACAAAGGATGTGGAATCAAACATATAGAAATTGAGTCAAATAGATGCTATCAACCAATAGGCCCGGCTACCTCTAAACATCACTCATCCAAGTTCACCACTCAATCTTAGGTTCCCCTAAATGACACCAAAAGATTTTATCAAATCATGTCCTCATCAAGACTATATGTTGGGTATCATTCCCAAGCATTGACCCGTAGGTCATCAGCATCACAAAATGGGCATTATGTCAAGCACAACCCCGGATAGTCACAAATAACGTCATCAGAAAAAGGATTCCGCAAGGTATATACATATACATAGGTCACAAATGTCCACAACAAAAGGGATCACAATGATCACAAAGATAAGATAAAACCAAGGAGTCAAGGACTCATAGATATTCACAATCAATAGAATCTTAACAAATCACAAATTCCACAACATAAAAATCATAGTGAACAATAGGTCATTGTCACGACCCGAAATCCGCCTCGCGCGGACCCCGTGTCGCGACTGCCGCCCCAAGGCCTGAAGGCCTCTGGACAAGGCTCGCATCTGCAACGGTATCGAATAGATGTGCTTCATGTGGTTGCGGAAGCGTGAAAAACTTTTTCTTTTCTTTTCTCATTTTGAAATTTGCACATCCGTCCGATACTGCTGCTATTTCACAATGGTATACATGATCACACATTCAGAGCATCACTAAAAACTTAAAGGCTTTTATAATGGATACATGTTCAGCTACCCCTTGGGGCTTAATACATAACAATTCACTACCTTACTAAAACAAAGGTTACAACTTAAGTTCATGATACTTAACAAAAGAACTACTTAGATGTCCCTTCCAAAAATAGCTAGGCTCATCCTCATCGTCTTCCAATCAGCCCTATTGTTAATCACCTGAAAGGGGCGTCCGAATAAAATCCGGGTAAGCTAATCTAAGCTTGTGAGTAATTCCTGCATTCGTCATGAGGTTTTCAATTGGTAGTGGTTTAGCACATGAGAGTTTATAAAATACTCACTACCAATTGCTCGTACATTTTAAAATATAGAGTATATGCATTCTTAAAATAGATAGCTTAGAAACATTTAAAGTATTCAAGCTAAATACACATTTCTTCAAGTAGAACATATGCAATTTAAAAGCATATAAACACGTATAATAAAATGGGGGTAAAAACCTGCTTCCATTTTATAAATCGTTACTTCAAAACATATAAACATGTATAAGAAAATGGGGGGTAAAACCTGCTTCCATTTCCAAAAGTATTTGTCATCTTTTCATTTTCATTAGTGGATTCTGTTTCGAACCAGACTCCCATTTTACGTATACGTGGAGATATCTCATTGCCTGTGGGATTAGATCCTGCTACCAGGCATTACACATGACAGGTCAATTGAGTTTCGTAAAACCCAAAATCCTGACTATGTGTTGATGCACATGATAGGCCCATTGAGTTCCGTACAGCCCAAGACCTACCTATATGGTTATTATTATCTTGCAAAACATTTTTCATATGACTTCTTCATATTGATACTTTTCATGAGTATTTAAAACATACAGCATATAACTTCTGCAATAGAACTTCAATATTTGGAATAATCAAATTCAAAACATTTATGAAAATTTAGCATTTTAAACCCAGACATGCTGAAACATAATTAAAAAGGAAAATCGTGATTCAAACCAATCACCCAGCATGTCATAATACAGTTTATGAAAGCAGAAAACATTTTAAAACAGGAATCATATGATACCGAAATTGATATTCGAGGCTTCAAATAAATTGAACTTAAAACTTCTTCAAATTAATGGAGTTAAATCTCCATTTCAAACACAGGGTTACTCACCTTACGTTGTTCGGGCCGGCTCTACTGAGGTGCCTTCCCTTTTCTCTTTTCTTTTCTTATCCTAACAAAATTTATGAAGATCCCATAAATTCCATATGCACTTAATCGACTTTATGACTTACCAGTTGTAGACTGCACAAAGCTAAATTCTTAAAATCAATCTAACATGTAGTTGCATCATAGCCTAGCCATTCATGCACTTAATAATAATAAATATTACCCACGAAGCCATTCCTTCAAGGTTTCGGTGTCTTCTTGTTTCTTAATTTTTGCTTCAGCAATCATTGCTTTCGTAGGGGTCTTGTATATAAAAGGTCTTACTGAAACAACTTCAGTCCTTTCGGCAATCCTGATATGTCTCTGGATCACCTTGAGTTACCATAATAGTTCTTTCATAAAGCCTTGTTGTTTCTCATCAATGGCTCTTTGAGCCTTTGTCATGATTGTGAATTTCTCTTGTTTCTTATCCATTCCTGATTACTTGAATTTCTGCCTAAAATACAATTTAAGGTGTTAGGAAATTAACTTTATTTTAATTTATACTCTTCTGGTAGCTTCATTAAATTTAATTTAAATTTCATTACTTCACATGACTATATGTCGTGTCTTTCCGTATTTCATTTCGACGTACGTTCGTTAGTTTAGTACTTCGACAATGTTTCAAATTTATAGTCATCTGACTGATACTATTCATCAAATTTTATGTCTCTTCTTTTTAAGTACCTATTTTGGTCAAGTAGACTCTACCATAGAGTCCAGAACATCGAAGAAAGTCAATTTAGGCTTCCTTGGGTTTTGTTTTGACTTTTGGACACGTTAGGGGCAATTTGGTAATTTATACCTCAACGTGTCTAAATTTTTTGGAGTCCCATCTCATGAAACGGACCCCACCATTAGATTTAGAATGTTTAAAATAGTCAAAATCCACTATTCATTTATTTAATTTGAACATCGTTTGACTCATTTATGGTGTAGGGGCATTTTGGTCATTTTGACATTTTTACAGGTCTTGAATTTTTTGGGACCTCATCTCATGTCGTGGACCTCACTAATGGACTCAGGAGGTCCGAGATAGTAAAAATACATATATAACTCATCTCATTTGGACACTAGGCATTTTTTGACTATTTAATTTAATTAAATTAAATTTATCAAGTATGATATATATATATATATATATATATTTTGTTTGCACTATATGAATGGATGAAATGGGTGGCACGCTGGCCAGCGTGTCACCTCTCTCCCAATAGATACCACGTTCGATTCCTATTAGGTGCAAAATGCACCTTTTTATTTTTTTGATTTTATTATATATATTATGTATATATAATTTGCCCCATATGTGACACACGCGCACGCATGGCCGAGTGGTAAGAGAGGGCAATCGCGTGTGAGGTCAGGGGTTCGAACCCCACCAACCGAAATTTTCCTCTTTTCTTCAAAACTCCATACAGTTTTATATATATAAGTATCAGGCCCCAAAACGAAGTCGTCGTTCTTAATGCGGTGGAAATCCTAAGGACCTCCACGTGTTTGAGTCAACTTGGTCAGAGCTTTTAAAACCGAGTTAACCCACTGTCGTCTTCCCCATCGAACCCTCCATGTTGCCCTAATTTTTGAAGCTTAAAAGCTTCAATTTCATGCGTTTTGGTTCAACGATTCCTCTCTGTTTTCATTTAAACTTATTTCTAAGACATTTTGGAAGGTTTTGGCATTTGTTTGAGAAATCAAAACGAGTTCAAAAGTTGGGTTTAAGACCATTATCCCTTCACGGTTTCTCAACTGGTAAATGGCCATTTCTCCATGAAAGTTCATAAAGCTTGGCTTGTTCTGTTCCTATGATCATGGAGCTTTGTTTCTCATTCTGAACGGTGAGTTTGGGTGCACGTTTTTGAGGTTGGGTTCTAAACCCAGAACCTACAACTCTGTTGTTGGGGATCATTTCTTAAGCTTTTTAGTGGCAGACATATATTTTTGGAGTGCTTGTAGGGTCTAGTTTCAATCCCTATGGACCAAAGTTGGATTAGCCAAGGTTGGTTCAGACCTGCTGTAAGCAAGGTCTCTCATGGTTGCTTTATGTACGGTTGATGTTTCTGAGGTGTTTTAGATTGATATTTTCATGCTTATCATTGTTTAAACATGCTTTAAACATTATATACACTAAATCAAAGCTTAAAACAGTTCATACGTATAGAAATTCTAGAGAGAGAAATTTAAGTGTTTTGTGGGTTTACCTTGTTCCAAACTGTTTCTCTCCCCTTTGCTCCTTGCTTCCCACTTCTGAACGTCCTAGAATCTCCTTCAATCTCTCCCTCACTCACGGCCTGAACTAAATCTTTTTGTATGGCCATGAGGTGTGTATATGGTTGTGTATATAATAGTTTATGTGTGATCATTCCACTTTTCTGATTGTCCCACCAAATGGGTTAGCCTAATTCAGGTTTTCTCGTGAGTGCCTCCCAGTTTGAGCAGTGGCGAGCAGTGGAGAGCAGGCCATCATGGCTGGTTGTGTGGTTGTGTGTTTTGTTTGCCTTGCATGTATATATATATATATATAATGTAATTTACACTCTTACACACTTGGACACATACACACACCTCTCACCGACACACACACACCTTTATTACACCTTGGACAATAGTATGCTTCCATATAATACACATATGTATCTTCATGTATATATATATATATATATATATATACAAAGTAATTTAGAATCATTTACATAGCACATACATTAATATTTAATTACTCATACATGCTATAATTAATTTCTTATATTAAAATAATTAATTACTTTTAAAAATTAATCATTCTCTTAAGTGTATATTATTTACACTAATCCTTCGTAACCTTGAAATGCGTGCCCAAATCTTGTACTCGTATTGATGACCGGCGATTGTCGTGAAAATATAATTATAACGGAACCGACAAGTTGGTGATTGCAACGAAAGTGATGTACAGTCGTCCTGAGTTTTCAGGACTATTACTAAAAGTCCATGCGTCGGGTTTGAAACCGACCTTGTTGCTTAGGGCGTCGATTTCTAATTTAACACAACGGCTTAATAGTCCCTAATTCGGGTCGAGGTATTATAGTCATGGACTCAAAGCAATTTATTGATGCACAATTTCAAGAAATAAGGATTGGCAGTCATCTAATTAAGCCACATTGGCAAAGCAGAAATCCACATATTAGGGTTTGCGTTTACTTACATTAGGTTCTTAGCATTGCATTCTCATATCAGTACCATATTAGCTATCCCATAGCCTTGTTACATTTTTTCATCATTTGTGTCATCCTATAATCATGGATAAAAAATACATTACATATTGAATTAGTGTTCATTCTAATTCCAAGCATCTTTATTCAACATCTTAAGTTCTCTTGAACTTAGTCTAATTGATTAAGAGATCCTCAAATTCCCAATTTGGGGTTCCTGATGCTTTGTACCTTATTTTGCCCTTCAAGGGCATAATGGTAATTTATACTTTTAATGTCCCATATTTCTCCGTACACAATTTATGTATTCAGATTTCATTTTTGAGTCCAGTTGGTCCTTATAACATTTACGTGGGTCTTTTAATTTCATCTATGCAATACTGGTAACTTCATTAAGTCTTTATAATGTATTTGTCATTTTTTAATTTGTTACCGGGTCTTATGTTTCTCAAAAGGATATCACTGTCAAGCCCGGAATATCGAATATAATTAATTTAAGCTTTTTTGGATCTTAATTTGCATATATGTGACTCATGCTAAGCCTAGGAGCATTTTTGTAATTTTATATTTTCACATTCCCATTTTTCTGTACTTCGTTTGCTAAAATGGATTCCACCGTTGAGTCCAGGACGTTAAAAAAGTCATAATATGTATCTCTAACATTTAATTGGTTTTTGGATTACTAAGGGAAAAATGGTAATTATGACATTTTACGTGTCTATATTTTCAAGACTTCATTTCATAAAATGGATCCCGCCATTGAGTCCAGAATATTCCAAAATGTTAAGGTCTATATTTTTATAGTCATTGGAGTCTAATTGATAGCTTAATTGATCATTAGGACATAATTGTAATTATTCTAGTTTGCCCATTCATATTTTTTGGGATCTAATTTTGTAAATCAGACTTTGTCGTTAAGTTTGGAATGCCCAAAAATATTGGGTTAGACTCTTCTTTCATTTTAATTGGCCTTAATTTAGCCTATTTTTGGCCTAAAGGCATTTTGATAATTTTTCATAATTTAAAAAGGATTTAAAATTAATTTTTAATTAATTTCCTAGGCCCTTCTGTAATTAATAGAAACACTGGGATTTAAAATATAAATTCAACAAGTTATTGAATAAATCGTCTGGTTCAGTCCCAAATTAATTAAACCAGCTTAATTAGGTTAAGAACTAACTGATTTTGTCTGTGATGTCATGTTAACATCAGCCCTTTTATTATTACTATTTTTATTCTTAAGGGTTCAAAATGATGTCGTTTCAATTAAGCCTAATCCCAGTTAAAACATTCGGTCAAGACTCAACCCGTACAATACCTTCTTCTTCGTTTTTCCGATGAGGGTTTTAATCGCCTCCTCTGGTGCCGGCAATTGCTGCTGATTGTTTTCTGGCCATAAAACCAACGTGGTTCAAATTATTTTTCTATGAGAATTTCATATCCAATGTTGCTTGCTCGATTTGATTGATTTATGGCTACGAAATAGGAAGTTACAGTCGGGCTCCAACGATGGCCCGACTTTTTGGTAAGTTTTTTTTTTTTTTCTATTTCGACACGTTTGGGTCACTATTTTGATTCCATTTTTCTTC
This sequence comes from Nyssa sinensis, assembly GCA_008638375.1. Lineage (NCBI taxonomy): Eukaryota > Viridiplantae > Streptophyta > Magnoliopsida > Cornales > Nyssaceae > Nyssa > Nyssa sinensis. The sequence goes on from CM018035.1 coordinate 37,513,420, forward strand.
CTATGGGTTTTTGGGATCTTGGGGGACATTTTCTCGTTATTAAAACCAAGTAAAACAACCCAAAACTCCGATCACCCAAATTATTCCACCATATCTGCAACTCAGGTTATCTCCATAGTCTCTTGACCATTTTTGCTGCCTTAAGTTGCAGTATACTCCATTTTTTATGCTCTTTTGAGCCTTGTACTTAGTTTTAAGTTTAGATTGATATGGGTTAAAAACCCAATTTTTCTCACTTTCGGGGTATTAAGGTTTTTAGGGTTTTCTCTATCATTTTCAATTCTACGCATATGCGTGCAATTTAAACCTAAAAAAAAAAAAAAACAACCTCTTATAAGAAATATATTAGTGAGAGAAACTTACTTCATTGGCCATTTTCTCCATCTCTCTTTGTCACGCCCCGAATTCCAGCAAACCCGAGGCGCGACTGAACGAACGAAAAGTAAATAAAATATAAAGTAAATAAAGACAATCTAACAGATTCAACCCAAACTTACATTCATTTCCTTCAATGTACATCCATGTAAAGCATAGTCACTAAAAACATTCAACATGTCATTCGGGCTTAAACCCTACATCACAAAATATGCCCTCATGGGCCAAATATCCTCCTAAGCTCATATCCCCTCCACTCTGTAAGACTTCCTCAAGTCTCAAGTGCCGGAAGCGTCATCCGAAATGTTTGTCCCACGAATGGGTCAGCTCAACTGCTGGTACAATATAATGCTAATGCAAGAAACAAAATTAAGGGCGTGGCATGTGCAAGTGTACAGTTATATCTACATGGCATTCAACATCATGCATACAATGTACTAGCAATAATCTACATGTCATCCAACTCATTAACATAATCTAAGGCGTGGCATGTGCAAGTGTACATTCATCTCTACATGCATTCTAAATCATCCATGCAATATAATAACAATAATCTACATGTCATCCAACTCATTAACATAATCTAAGGCGTGGCATGTGCAAGTGTACATTCATCTCTACATGCATTCTAAATCATCCATGCAATGTAATAACAATAATCCACATGCTTTCCAAATCGTCCATGCCACATAATAGCAATAATCCACATGTCATCCATATTATCCATGCAATGTAGTAACGATAATCCAGATGCTTTCCAAATTGTCCATACCACGTAATAGCAATAATCCACATGTCATCCATATTATCCATGCAATGTAGTGACAATGCCCATGAAACACCCATACCACTCTATGCCACAACCATGTCACATCTATGCCATGTCCATGTCAACTCATGTAATGTAATGCAATGTAATGTAATGTAATGTCCCTTCACGGATCGCTCCCGTTGGTTCGAGTACCAAATGCAATATCATGTCCCTTCGCGGATCGCTCCCGCTGGTTCGGGTACCAAATGCAATATCATGTCCCTTTGCGGATCGCTCCCGCTGGTTCGGGTACCAAATGCAATATCATGTCCCTTCGCGGATCGCTCCCGCTGGTTCGGGTACCAAATGCAATATCATGTCCCTTCACAGATCGCTCCCGTTGGTTCGGGTACCAAATGCAATATCATGTCATGTCATGTCATGTCCAAGGAATCATACTATGCTAATATGCTCTGATTCCACCATACCATAATGTAATCTCAATAAAGCATCATATCCACACACGAAGTATGCTTTAAATGATGTATTACACAATAACATTCAAATCAGAAGATCCTTGCATCAAGGTCACATGTCATGCATAGTCCATTTAACACATGCTTCAAGTCACATATTTCATAATCCCAACAATTCTCAAAAAAACATAATCCACACACTATGCTAACACATGCGATATACACATAGTCATGATTCTCATTCATCACCAACTTTCAAAAAGGTAACAGGGAATACATAAGCATATAGGTAATAAAACAAATATGTGAATCATCAAGTCGACATGGTAGTTATTCCTAAGCTTAATTCTATTTCTTACTTAGCACAATATATCGTACCTGACGGGTTGGTCTCAACCCTAAGAAGTAGCGCTGGCAGTGTAATGAAACTAACAATAAGAAGTAGAAGGTCAGACCGCCTTCTCCTTTCCCTTCAGTGTTCCTAAAATCACAAAATGTAACTCAGTCCGTTTGTCACTTTAATGATGCTACTCATCAAATTTTATGTCTTTAATTTATAAGTTTCTATTTTGTTAGACTAAATTCTACCATTGGGTCCGGAACGTCGAAGAGAATAGGTTTAGGCTTTTACGGAATTTAATTCGGACATCCGGGTTGAAAAGGGTAAAACGATCATTCTTACACTTTCACGGTTTCCCATTTCCCGAGACCTCTTCTCTTAATTTGGACTCTACCGTTGAGTCCGGAATGTTCGAGATAATGAGATTTCACTATTCGTTTACTCAAATCAGGTTTCGTTTGACTGTGTTTTGACTCAGGGGCATTTTGGTAATTTTTAAGGGTTCTACGGGTCTTTTATTTTTCGGGACCTCGTCTCACGTTAAGGACCTCATCGTTGGCCTTAGGAGGTCTAAGATAGTCAGAAAACATATATGGCTTGTCTCAATTGGGCTTCGGGCCATTTCGGGGCATTTAATTTAATTAAATAAATTTAATTAATTTAATATAATTTATATATAACATATATATATATATATATTTCGGTCCTTTAGGTTACACGGACCTCAGTGGTCCAATGGTTCGGTTGAGCCCATCCCTTCCATGCGGTTCCAGGCTCGAGACTCCCCAACCCCTTCTCTTTCTTTTTTTTTTTCTTTTTTTTTTCATTTCTTTAAATTTCTTAACTGTTGGCCCAATTAAAACAGGCCCAAATTTCCCCTTTAAATTAAAACAGTCAGCACACCCCCTTTTAAACCAAACAAGCCCAACCGGTTTAAAAGAAGCCCAATCACTTAAAAATAAAAACCCAAACCAGTAGCCCAAATAGGAAAGGCCCAAAACAAACCCAAACTGTTCACCGTCTCCTTCGGCTTTCCGGTGGAGACTCGGTACTGTTCCGTCGCCATCTCCGGCGACGGCGAGGAATTTCTGACCATTTTCCGACCTAAACCAAATGCCATTCTCTTCTATTTTTCAAAGGGATTCTATTTCTAACCTTGGTTCTTGGTTTGGATCACTCAAATTTCATGAAAATGGGTGAACCCGTAGCTCCGACGAGCTGGTCTTCTTCATTTTCCGACCCTTCTCCCCACTATTTTGACTTACTCTCTCTTCTAATTAATTTCTGTACCTCATGGCAACAATTTCTCATTGTTTATTTTAACTTTAACGCATAAAATGTAAGGGATCTGATTGCAATACCGTGACCTGCAACCCAGCTTTTCTCTCTAATCTTTCAACCATTTTACTTCATTCTTTTTGTATAAGAAACTATATTTCATGTTCTATAAGGCCCTATAATTTAAATCCAACCATTATGCTTTGAAAATTTTAAAACAGAAGCCAATGAGACATACCTATTTTCTGATTCTTTTTCTGGGCAGCTTCTTCTCCCCCTCTTATGTTCCAACGCCCTGGATTCCTCAGCCTCCCACTTGATCTCTCTCTCTCTCTCTCTCTCTCTCTCTCTCTCTCTCTGTTTTCTTTCTTTCTGATTTCCTACTCTCTCTATCCAAGCACACAGATGTATATACACCTATCAAACACTCTCTCACGCAACCTGCCACAGCCCCATTTTCCTAACTTTCTCACTGTTCTATCACTTCTCTTCTTTCCCCTTTTCAGAATCACATTTAATGCTAGCTTGCCCCTTTGGTTTTCTAACATACAATATAATATACATATATATATATATATTTATATTATATCATACACACAACACCCACACACACTACAACCTACACACTGCCACAGCAGCACACACATATTCTCCTGTATACACACAGTTGGCATGCACTCATTTAAAATAAATATATATATATATATATACATGTATATTTACATATACCCATACACATCACACATGCATATATATATATATAGATATAATATATATATATATATATATCTATACAACACACCTTTCACACACATCTCATAATTAAATAAACAAATAAATAATTAAGTAAAAAATAATAATAATAATACAAAAAAAAAAAATTTTCTTCCCAAAAATTTGAATCTTTACATCCTTCCCTCCTTAAAGAAATTTCGTCCCGAAATTTAAAATAATGTACTTCTTTAACAGAATGCAGAAAGAGTAACACAAAATGTCATTGTGACATGGAAGGGTGTAGCTTTACCTAAGGATCATTTATCTTTCCCTCTGCTAGGTGACGAGGAATGCATTATTCTCTCCCATTACTCTCCCCCCCCAAAGGAACCTCATCCACTAGGGCAGGTACGCAACGGTGTGCAGACATCTCCACACTCCCTACTAGGGTCTGGCTCTGATCCCATTGTAATGGCCCACTCCCCATGGTATAACTTATAATGAAGTTCTCATAATGTGTGGGCTTACCAATTCCAATTTCCTAAATCCATACAAACCTCACAACCCACCTCAATAACTCAACACTGAAATAAAATAAAGGGAAATGTTTAATGTTCGCAAGGGCACCTCAAAGTTTATCCCACAAGTACTGGCCATCCAACTAATCCCAATTTAAGCCATGAAATCACCCAGTGATTTATCATGATGGCATTATCCATATATTACCCATACCACAATGCAATTCAATAACCCAGTCTCCCGCATTAGAATCATAAAACTTAAAATAATGTATCAAGGCTCAAGAGAACCAAACCTTAGTGAAACTCTTCACCAAATTAAATCGCGTCTACCTATCAATCGTTACACACAATCATATGAACACATTTAAACATATTCTCGTACATGCATCAACATCAATCAATCTGCATACAGAATCATAGTCACAGTACGATAACAAGCACAAACTAGCATGCTCACATATAAAATCCACAAGCAACATCTAATGGTTAACATGTAGACTATTACATCAGCATCCAAGCATTAAAAAATCCATCACAAGAATATACAGATACATGAATAAGCATGGTAATCATGAAGGAATGAGATGCACCAAAATCTATCAATACCCTAATCCAAGAACTAAAACAAAGAATATACCTCGAACCGTAGGAAGTCCGAAAGTAGATGCCTCAGGTGTGGCTACTGCATAAACGCGACTTGGGTGGCCTGGTTCTGCCTATCCCCCTCTCTCTGTTTAGGGGTCCTAATGCTCTGCACCGAAGGTGTAGGCTAAAAACGTGGCGCAAGGGATCCGTAGTCTAACTGTGGTAGGGGCAAAGATGTCTGAATGGGCTGATAATGAGGCAGCCTCTGCAAGCCCTGTGAAGTCTGTCCCCGAGGACAGTTGGCCTTGACATGGCCTATCTGGTGACAAGTATAACAGAGATGAGGGGCTCTCCATCCCTGACTCTGTGCCTGAGCTGGAAATGACATCTGGACCGATCCAGCTCCTTGTCCCTGACTAGGGTCTCTCTGGGGGCAGTTGGCAAACCTATGGTCAAGATGTCCACATAGAAAACAAGTAGTGGGTCCTTGGGGTGCCTGTACAGAAAAAGTACTAGTCCGGTACCTCTTCGGTGGTCTCTTACTAGTGTAAACTGGGACAGATGTAGGAATCTATGCTGTATTCGCCTCACTCTGTTCCCGGGACTCTCTAATCCCTCTAAGGTCAGCCAACTCTCTCTCAACTATCGTGGCCCTGGTCACTGCCTCCTCATAGGTTTCTATAATGTGACCTGCCAGTTTCTCTCTGATAGAGGTCTTCAGCCCCTAGAGGAAATGGTAAACCCTCAACTCCTCCTCTCCAATGATATGTGGGGCAAACCTCCCCAATGTAGTGAAACGGGACTCATACTGGGTCACTGTCATGTCCCCTTAGAGAAGTGTCTCAAACTCCTCTCTAAATCCAATCCTGGCAGTCCGTGGAAAATAATGGTCATTGAACATGGCCACAAATGCATCCCATCCCTCACCAAATCTGTCGATCCTGCCAGCGGGTAATTGCCACCATTGGCTGGCCAAGTCTGTAAGCAGGAAGGTGGCACATTGGATCCTCAAATGTGGTTTAGTAATCCCCTGGGAGTCCAGAATCTGGGTGATCTGCCTCACCTACTCCTCAGCGACTAATGGATCAGGCTGTCCGGCAAATGTGGGAGGCCTCATTCTCTGGAACACCTTCATCACGAAGGTATCCCGTGTCTCCCCACTAGTAGGTCTCGTCTCTTGGATAGCCTCCCGGATAGTGCGAAGGCACTCCTGAAACATGGCCGCCATGTCTCTGGCGCTAACGGTCTGTTCTATCTCCTCTACTAGAGCCGGGGCAAGTGCTGGCACAGGAGCAGGAGCAACAGCCTCCTCTGCTGTGCTATGCTCAGGAGTAACAGTTCTGGGTCTACCACGCCGAGGTAGGGCAGCTGCCCTAGGTCTACCCCTCCTAGATGGTCCAGCTCTCACAGGAGCTCGTCTCGGTGGTATGATTCTACAAGTCCAAGAAAAAGATATTAACACCTCCCTTCACATATTATACATAGATATTCAGAAGAATACTAAACATGTACTTGCCAACAACTCACACTTCACAAGTAACGAATATAACATGTTATAACACTTGCCTAATCAATACCTACATAACAAACGTCAACCATTCCCACCCGTTGGTTACTTTAAACAATTTATACTGAGTTCCAACACTGCCTTTAGTAAGGAACGAATTTATTTAAACAATACGACATATGCATACTCTAGTCACGCTAATGTTCAACTAGCCTACCAATACTCAACCCCAAGTGAATGTTATTCGAAAATAAGACATTTTTCTTTCATAAATAGGGTTTAACACAAGGACATCTCTAAAATTTTAAAGGTAAGCACTCGTAGTATCCATCATCCAATCCATACACAAAAAAGCTCCACAAGTCTAAATTCTTATTTTAACATTTTAAGGTTTTGATGTGTCTTTTATTATTTCTTACTTTTATAGCTAGGTAATAGCCCTTCATGGATCACAGCTCCTTTTGTTACTGGCTGATAGGGCGCCATCCATCAACTGTAACGCAAGACCAGAGACCAATCTAGTCTGTATAAATATCATAGTCATAATACTATAATCCATGAAAATTGGTCACTAACCTAACACACACTTACAAAATCAACAAGCCACAAGCCACAACCAACAACTAACACATAAACATGCAAATATACAATCCATTCCAAGAACACGCAAATACATGTAGGAACACAATCAACTAGGCACATAACCAAGTCCACGGTTTATCTCATAAATAACTAGGTATACGACCTATCATATAGATAACTAGGTGTATAACTTATCTCATAAATAACTAGGCATACGGCCTATCCCATAAAATATACAGTCTAGAACATGCATACGAGTTTCCAATCTTAGTCCACCATTACACCAAACAATCATATATCCTTAGTCAATCGGAAATCCAATATAGTGCATACTCGTGCACATCAATGTAACTCGCGCACATAAAACATGCTACCCAAACTCGCTCAACTAAACTGAAAGTCTAAACTTCTCCCACTGTCCCTAGGTACTAAAACCTATGCCCTGCTACTACCACATATCAGAGTCCACACACTACACAATGTTTATAACAACTTCCAAACTATGCATCACGTCCCATAGTGTTCAATAACACCCCACGGTCTCTAGGTATTCGAACCTATGCTCTGATACCACGTTGTCACGCCCCGAATTCCAGCAAACCCGAGGCGCGACTGAACGAACGAAAAGTAAATAAAATATAAAGTAAATAAAGACAATCTAACAGATTCAACCCAAACTTATATTCATTTCCTTCAATGTACATCCATGTAAAGCATAGTCACTAAAAACATTCAACAAGTCATTCGGGCTTAAACCCTACATCACAAAATATGCCCTCATGGGCCAAATATCCTCTTAAGCTCATATCCCTTCCACTCTGTAAGACTTCCTCAAGTCTCAAGTGCCGGGAGCGTCATCCGAAATGTTTGTCCCACGAATGGGTCAGCTTAACTGCTGGTACAATATAATGCTAATGCCAGAAACAAAATTAAGGGCGTGGCATGTGCAAGTGTACAGTTATATCTACATGGCATTCAACATCATGCATACAATGTACTAGCAATAATCTACATGTCATCCAACTCATTAACATAATCTAAGGCGTGGCATGTGCAAGTGTACATTCATCTCTACATGCATTCTAAATCATCCATGCAATGTAATAACAATAATCCACATGCTTTCCAAATCGTCCATGCCACATAATAGCAATAATCCACATGTCATCCATATTATCCATGCAATGTAATAACGATAATCCACATGCTTTCCAAATTTTCCATACCACGTAATAGCAATAAACCACATGTCATCCATATTATCCATGCAATGTAGTGACAATGCCCATGAAACACCCACACCACTCTATGCCACAACCATGTCACATCTATGCCATGTCCATGTCAACTCATGTAATGTAATGCAATGTAATGTCATGTAATGTAATGTCCCTTCACGGATCGCTCCCGTTGGTTCGGGTACCAAATGCAATATCATGTCCCTTCGCGGATCGCTCCCGCTGGTTCAGGTACCAAATGCAATATCATGTCCCTTCACGGATCGCTCCCGCTGGTTCAGGTACCAAATGCAATATCATGTCATGTCATGTCCAAGGAATCATACTATGCCAATATGCTCTGATTCCACCATACCATAATGTAATCCCAATAAAGCATCATATCCACACACGAAGTATGCTTTAAATGATGTATTACACAATAACATTCAAATCAGAAGATCCTTGCATCAATGTCACATGTCATGCATAGTCCATTTAACACATGCTTCAAGTCACATATTTCATAATCCCAACAATTCTCAAAAAAAAATATAATCCACACACTATGCTAACACATGCGATATACACATATTCATGATTCACATTTATCACCAACTTTCAAAAATGTAACACGGAATACATAAGCATATAGGTAATAAAACAAATATGTGAATCATTAAGTCAACATGGCAGTTATTCCTAAGCTTAATTCTATTTCTTACTTAGCACAATATATCGTACCTGATGGGTTGGTCTCAACCCTAAGAAGTAGCACTGGCAGTGTAATGAAACTAACAATAAGAAGTAGAAGGTCAGACCGCCTTCTCCTTTCCCTTCAGTGTTCCTAAAATCACAAAATGTAACTCAGTCCGTTTGTCACTTTAATGATGCTACTCATCAAATTTTATGTCTTTAATTTATAAGTTTCTATTTTGTTAGACTAAATTCTACCATTGGGTCCGGAACGTCGAAGAGAATAGGTTTAGGCTTTTACGGAATTTAATTCGGACATCCGGGTTGAAAAGGGCAAAACGGTCATTCTTACACTTTCACAGTTTCCCATATCTCGAGACCTCTTCTCGTAATTCGGACTCTACCGTTGTGTCCGAAATGTTCGAGATAATGAGATTTCACTATTCGTTTACTCAAATCAGGTTTCGTTTGACTGTGTTTTGACTCAGGGGAATTTTGGTAATTTTTAAGGGTTCTACGGGTCTTTTATTTTTTGAGACCTCGTCTCATGTTAAGGACCTCACCGTTGGCCTTAGGAGGTCCAAGATAGTCAGAAAACATATATGGCTTGTCTCAATTGGGCTTCGGGCCATTTCGGGGCATTTTATTTAATTAAATAAATTTAATTAATTTAATATAATTTATATATAACATATATATATATATATATTTCGGTCCTTTAGGTTACACGGACCTCAGTGGTCCAATGGTTCGGTTGAGCCCATCCCTTCCGTGCGGTTCCAGGTTCGAGACTCCCCAACCCCTTTTCTTTTTTTTTTTTTTTTTTTTTTTTCATTTCTTTCAATTTCTTAACTGTTAGCTCAATTAAAACAGGCCCAAATTTCCCCTTTAAATTAAAACAGTCAGCCCACCCCCTTTTAAACCAAACAAGCCCAACCGTTTTAAAAGAAGCCCAATCACTTAAAAATAAAAACCCAAACCAGTAGCCCAAATAGGAAAGGCCCAAAACAAACCCAAACTGTTCACCATCTCCTTCGGCTTTCCGGTAGAGACTCGGTACTATTCCGTCGCCATCTCCGGCGACGGCGAGGAATTTCTGACCATTTTCCGACCTAAACCAAATGCCATTCTCTTCTATTTTTCAAGGGGATTCTATTTCTAACCTTGGTTCTTGGTTTGGATCACTCAAATTTCATGAAAATGGGTGAACCCGTAGCTCCGACGAGCTAGTCTTCTTTATTTTTCGACCCTTCTCCCTACTGTTTTGACTTACTCTCTCTTCTAATTTATTTCTGTACCTCACGGCAACAATTTCTCATTGTTTATTTTAACTTTAACGCATAAAATGTAAGGGATCTGATTGCCATACCGTGACCTACAACCCAACTTTTCTCTTTAATCTTTCAACCATTTTACTTCATTCTTTTTGCATAAGAAACTATATTTCATGTTCTATAAGGCCCTATAATTTAAATCCAACCATTATGCTTTGAAAATTTTAAAACAGAAGCCAATGAGACATACCTATTTTCTGATTCTTTTTCTGGGCAGCTTCTTCTCCCCCTCTTATGTTCCAACGCCCTGGATTCCTCAGCCTCCCACTTGATCTCTCTCTCTCTCTCTCTCTCTCTCTCTCTCTCTCTCTTTCTGTTTTCTTTCTTTCTGATTCCTACTCTCTCTATCCAAGCACACGTATGTATATACACCTATCAAACACTCTCTCACGTAACCTGCCACAGCCCCATTTCCCTGACTTTCTCACTGTTCTATCACTTCTCTTCTTTCCCCTTTTCAGAATCACATTTAATGCTAGCTTGCCCTTTTGGTTTTCTAACATACAATATAATATACATATATATATATATATATATTTATATTATATCATACACACAACACCCACACACACTACAACCTACACACTGCTGCAGGAACACACACATATTCTCCTGTACACACACAGTTGGCATGCACTCATTTAAAATAAATATATATATATATATATACATGTATATTTACATATACCCATACACATCACACATGCATATATATATATAGATATAATATATATATATATATATCTATACAACACACCTTTCACACACATCTCATAATTAAATAAACAAATAAATAATTAAGTAAAAAATAATAATAATAATAATAATAATAATAATAATAATAATAATAATAATAAAATTTCTTCCCAAAAACTTGAATCTTTACACTCTTTGTCTATAGGCTTGCATGCCCCATCCTCTAAACCCTTTCAGTCATTGGAACTCCTTCTTGCTCCCAATGTGCACTGATCTTGAGCACATAATACATATATATGAGGCAGACATTTTGCATGTAATTCAATTGGCTGGGATGAGGGTCCAATGAGGTGTTGACATTTGTCATTTTTCTTTTCTGAATTTCCCACATTCTTTTAGGTTATATACATATGATGTAGGTATTATAGCACAAAAGTGTGGATAGCCTAGTGGTTATTATTTTGGCATAAGTCTCTCATTATTCGCTTAGTCTTGGGTTCAAGACTTTGTGGAAACTTTTTAAAGCTCTTTTCTCTCTTTTTCCTTTACACATACACCATAGTGCGTTTTAGTGTACTTCACAAATTCCCAAACTTTGCATTTTAAATCTTACAAAAGTCTCTTGAAATTTTTGCAAGACTTCTTGATTAAGTATGTAATTCCTCGACCGAAAATGCAACCGAGCAACTACTAGACCCGAGCTGTTAGGGTTTGTTTTTCAATATTTAATAAATTGCCCGATTTTGGAAATCGAAGGGTCCCGAATATCCGAATAATACTGAGCAAAGCAACGGATATATATATGTTTGACCTATATATATATATACATACATGTATATATATACATATATGGGTGTGTATATATATATATTAGTGTGTATGTATATGTAAGTGTATAAGTGTATGTATATGCGTGTATATATATATATATATGTAGCAGTATGTGTATATATATAAAGCACTGTGTGTGCAGCATGTGTGTTTAATGTGTGCATGTGTAATATGTACATACACATATCTCAAGGTATGTGTGTTGCAGGAAGTATGTGTGTGTGTCGGTTTGTGTAGTATATGTATGATGGATGTATAATATATATATATATATATACATATTAGGGTGCCGACATACATATATATATTATATACATATATCAAGAATTAAAAAATAGAAAAGAAAGGAAAATATCAGGATAAACACACACACACACACACACACAGAGGGAAGGACGGTGGAAGAAGAGATATTTTGTGTAAGTGTGTGTGTGTGTTAGGCCTATAAATATACATGACTGCACTACATGCAAATTAGAAAAGAAAAGAAACAAAGGAGAATGAAGAAAAAAAGGAGAAAGGAAAGGAAAAAATGCTGCAATTTCAGAGAAGAGGTAAGTCTTCTCTCTAACACTTCTTCAAAATTTTTGATTCAGTATCTTAGTTAAAATGCATGCATATGCTTTACCATCGATAGAGGATAGATAAGGAAGATGAACAGGGTTTGAAAGACCCAAGAAAATAGGAAAAAACAGACAACCACCATAGATGAGGTTCAAAGCTCTAGTATGAACCAACTCTTATAAAACCCAAAACCATTGTGTAAGACTGAAACTAGAGGTCACAAGGGTTGTAAAAACCCTAAACTGCGACCAAAAAGATTAGAGAAAAGCCTCCAAACCTCGAGTTGCAACAATGGTACAACAAACCCATCTTCCCAAAACAAACACCTAAGGTGATTTAAGCAATGGGGATTTATTCCCCATGATGTAAGGATCATTACAAACCAAACCATGCCTATTTTCATGGAGAAATGAGCATATACTAAGCAAAATACTAAAGTCACCATGGATGCTCAACCAAGCTTTCTAGGCCACCTCGATGTCCTAAGCCAATGCCAAAATGATCCCCATGACCTTAGGAGTCCATAAGAACATACCGCAGGTGAAATGGAGTCCTAGAACTCCACAAAATAGAAAAAGAAGAAAGGCTGAAATTAGGGCAACATTGTCGTATAGGGTGAGGAAGATGATGAATAATAAAAATGACACGGCGTCATTTTGAATCCTGCGTAAATAAGACTATGTCGTTTCAATATTGTTTTAAGTTTTTAAAAGTCTAATTTAGACTGTTTGGCAATGGGAGTAAGTAATTGATTTAAGATATACGACTGGAACAGGGATATCTTATCCCCAATTAAACCCCTTATCCATTGTTTGGTTTAGAGTTTAATTAAAAAATAAAAAGGGGTTGCTGCCACCAAGAGTTGAACCCCAGACCTTCAAGCGTGTGGGCACTTAACCCCCACACGCGGACCACTATCCACTAAGGCACGTGTATTCATATTTTACTAAAAATAATATAAAATATTATTTTAAATAATTTAATTAAATAAATTGAATTAAATATAATAATTAATCCCGATACCCGAGTAAATTAAATCGATAGTATATTTTTAATATCTTAGGTATTCTAAAGCTAATGGAAGGGTCCATTTCACGAGTCGGGGTCCTAAAAAATTAAGACCCATAGAAATGCCAAATTACCATATTGGCCCCTAATGATGCCCAGAGCCAAATTGAAACTTGTAAAGCCTAAACTTATTTTCTTCAACATTTCAGACTCAACGGGAGAGTCTGTTTTCCCAAATAAGATACCTATAATATCAATGTGTATGAAATTGACTAATTTTAGGGCATTAGGCCATACGTAGTATTAACCTAAGAACTATCTATTGATTTAGGGACTTCAAAGGGAAAAGAGAAAGTGACTAAATACTGAGATAGAACGGACTATTAAAAGGTAAGTAAAACCCAATCTCTTACATGTGGTATTCTCAGCCGTGGTTATTCCTTTTACTACCAAAGTTGTACTCTTATACGTACCCGATGCTTATTGTTTCCACAATGTGATACATGTTCTATCTTATGGACATTATTTGACTGTTATATTTTGATCATAATGTTATACGTTGTGTACCATGCCTTGAAAGGCCAACTGTTATGTTCTCACTGAAATGATTGATATTTTCACATATGTACACTTTTCATGGAATTATAAATGATCATGATATATTATAAATGTCAGAGTTGTACTCAGTCACAACGTCCATCTGATGTTTTTTTCTAAATTGATAGGACCTACGGGTCGAGGTCCATGATTGGACATATGGCAAAGATGGCGTGATGTACGCACTGAGTATTTTGACTAGGGAGTATGCCGGGCCCCAAAAGATCGAGGGTATGCCAAGCCCTGAACAGAATGTGCATCACTTATATTTGATATCATATCTTTCAATGGATTCATAGGATGATCATATTGTTCCCTATAAATAATCATATGTTGAAAGCTTGTCCATTGATTTACGATTGATTGGTTATCTATTTATTGTGGCAGTATATCTATTGTTTAATAGACCCCCATTAATGATCTCATGTTCATTGTATCATTTGTTATCCATTATTCGTGACTGGTTATCGTGATCTTTATTATCTTAATTGGCCACTATGGCATTTTACCTATGATTGGCTATTGCAACATTTTATTCCATAACTGGCTATCATATTTCATATACTTGTTATCTTAGATTTCATTCTTTTCTATATTGACCCTGACCCATGGCAGAGATGGAATTTATTTACTGAGCTTTGTTAGCTCATTCAGACTTACTTATTTGTTTCAAGAAGGGACACTTCGAGTAAGCAGTAGAAGCTTATGAGCAATAGGAGAACATTTTGAAAAATGTAATAGAGATGATGGCATAGTTCTCCTATGTATTCACCACTTAAAGGTGATGTAATGTTGGTTCCCATTTGATATATGTAAAACCTTATTATGACTATTCTGACTTCTTTTATATAACTATTTTAAATTTTTATGTTACACATTGATATCACTAATACAGTTAAAGAAAAAAGTAGAGACGACCAATGGGTCGGCCCTACGATCCCCAATCCACATAGGGTGGGTTTCGGGTCATAACAACTTGGTGTCAAAGCTGAGCTTTAGGTTCTAGTGAAACATGGGAGATAGGACTAGAGTACTAAGACTATCAAGTCTAAAAGTCAGTCGATAGATAACATTTAAATTGGTATGTTAGACCTTTACGTGAACACTAACTGTTTATCTTTTACAGCAATGGTTAACACCAGGAGTATGCTGATAGCTACGGATCGATTAGATAGCTTAGAGTGTCTAATGAAAAGAGTCATCGAGGCTCTACCTAGGAGTCAGGCCAGTATGAGTGAACTGGTACGACAGGAACATCCTGTCAACATAGGCGGTCGACAAGGGAACGACAAGGATCAAACGTTCCCGTACAAGCGATTTCAAGACATGAAACCATTATCTTTTAACGACACGTAGGGAGCCACAGCAGCCGAAGAGTGGCTACTAGAGATGAACAAGATCTTTCGCATCCTGACATGTACAGAAGTTCAAAATGTGGCATATGCCACGTTTATGTTCAAGGGAGCTGCCTATAAATGTTGGCTTCTAGAGGAGGCCTAATATGGACTAGCAATGATTCACTATGATCTTCAATAAGAAATACTTCCCCTAGGAAGTCAAGGTTCGAAAAGTTGCCGAGTTCCTGGTATTGCAACAAGGTAGTATGACGGTAGAGGAGTTTGAGGCCACATTTACTGAGTTGGCCAAATTTGCTCCAAACGTCATCAACACAGAGAATCTAAAAGCCCAGAAATTTGAAGGCAGGCTAAGATAGGCCACCAAAGACCAACTTAGGCCCCAGCGGTTTACCACTTATAATGAAGTGGTGGCAATTGCTAAGATTATTAAGCAAGGCAGCAAGGAATTCGCCAAGAGAAGAGTGGATCAAAGATCGAGAGGTAACCAGAATAGGAGGCCAGGGCCTTCATTCTCCCGGCCAAGGTCTTCATTTACTAGGCCCGGAACTGGATCACGGAGCATGGGGCCCAGCCAAAAGAGGGCAAGTTACAATAAAAGAGGTGTAGCTAAATGCCCTAACTGCCAGAAAGTCCATATAGGGTAATGACTCAAGGATAGCAATGTTTGCTAATACTGTGGCCAGGTTGGGCATTTTGCAATAGAATGTCCCTGGAACAACAAAGTCGCAACTAGTGTTGCATCAATCAGAGCCCTAGTGGCTAGGTCCCAGACCCGTAATACTCAGCCAAATGGGCCAAGGAATGTACAGTAACAAGTAGGATGGGTTTTCTCTATCATACTGGGAGACGTTCAGGCTACTACTTCAGTAGTCGCAGGTACTCTTCCAGTTGGCTCACAACCTACTCATATATTATTTGATATTGGCTCTACACATTCATTTATATCCCCTGCATTTTTTGCTAAGTTAAACTTAGAAACAGAACCCCTAGGCTATCTGTTGAATGTTTTTATAGCATTGGGGGAATCATTAGTGGAGAGTGTTATATATAAAGCTTGTAGATACAAATTATGGGTACACAACTGTTAGCTGATCTGATACCCTTAGAAATCTATTGGTATGATGTTATTCTTGGTATGGACTAGTTGGTTGCAAATCATGCTACTATAGACTGTGTGACTAAGAGAGTTCTTATTCAGAACCCAAGATTTCCGAGTATCGAGTTCGAGGGGACGGGAGTAGCTTCTCTGCGCTATTTTGTCTCTTCTATTCAGGCCAGGCGTCTGCTTCACAAGGGATGCCATGGTTTCTTATATAGTGTCCTGGACACTAACTCACAGCAACCCACGTTAGATCAGATCCCCATTGCTAAGAAATTCTCTAAGGTATTTCTAGATGATCTACTCGGAATTCCTATTGACAGAGAGATTGAATTCAGTATTGATGTACTGCCAGGTACTTCACCTATATCCAAAACCCTATACAAAATGGTACCAGCAAAGCTGAAAGAGTTAAAGCTACAGCTACAAGAGCTGCTAGACAAGGGTTTCATACGACCCAGTTCGTCACCATGGGGTGCCCTGGTATTGTTCGTCAAGAAGAAAAAAGGGACTATGCAGTTATGTTTCAATTGTCATGAACTGAACAAGGTCATCATCAAGAATGGATATCTATTACCTAGAGTAGATGATTTGTTTGACCAGTTAAAAGGGGCCCAGGCATTCTCAAAGATCGACCTGAGGTCCGGTTATCATCAGTTAAAGGTCAGAACTATTGACATCGAGAAAACGACATTCAAAACCCGATACAGACACTATAAGTTTCTTGTTATGCCTTTTAGGGTGACAAATGCCCAGCAGCCTTCATGGACTTGATGAATAGGGTTTTCAAGTTATACTTGGATGATTTCGTGATTGTGTTCATTGACGACATCTTGGTTTACACTAAGAACTAGGAGGGACAGGAGATGCATCTAAGGAAAGTCCTGCAAAAGCTATGGAAGCACAAGTTGTATGCTAAGCTAAAGAAATGTGAATTTTGGCTCCCTAGAATTTCATTCTTAGGCCATACAAGTATTAACTTAAGAACTATCTATTGATTTATAGGGACTTCAAAGGAAAAGGAGAAAGTGACTAAATACTGAGATAGAACGGACTATTAAAAGGTAAGTAAAACCCGATCTCTTACATGTGGTAATCTCAGCCATGGTTATTCCTTTTACTGCAAAGTTGTATTCTTATATGTACCCGATGCTTATTGTTTCCACAATGTGATAGATGTTCTGTCTTGTGGACATTATTTGACTGTTATATTTTGATCATAATGCTGTACGTCTTGTACCATGCCTTGAAAGGCCAACTATTATGTTCTTACTGAAATCATTGATATTTTCACAGATGTACATTTTTCATAAAATTATAAATGATCATGATATATTATGAATGTCGAAGTTGTGCTCAGTCACAACGTCTATCCGATGTTTTTTCTGAATTGACAGGACCTATGGGTCGATGTCCATGATTGGACATATGGAAAAGATGGCGCGATTTATGCACTGAGTATTTTGATTAAGGGGTATACCGGGCCCCAAAAAACCGATGGTGTGTCAAGCCCTAAACAGAATTTGCATCACTTATGTTTGATATCATATCTTTCATTGGATTCATAGGATGATCATATTGTTCCCTATGAATAATCATATGTTGAAAGTTTGTCCATTGATTTACGATTGATTGGTTATCTATTTATTGTGGCAGTATATCTATTGTTTGATAGACCTCCATTGATGATCTGATATTTATTGTATCATTTGTTATCCATTATTCATGATTGGCTATCGTGATCTCTATTGTCTTGATTGGCCACTATGGCATTTTACCTTTAATTGGCTATTGCAGCATTTTATTCTATGACTGGCTATCATATTTCATATTCTTGTTATCTTGGATTTCATTCTTTTCTATATTGACCCTAACCTATAGCCGAGATGGGAATTTATTTATTGAGCTTTGTTAGCTCATTCAAACTTACTTATTTGTTTCAGGAAGGGACGCTGCGAGTAAGTAGTAGGAGCTTATGAGTAATAGGAGAACATTAGAAAAATGTAATAGAGATGATGTCATAGTTCTCCCATGTATTCACCCCTAAGGGTGATGTAATGTTGGTTCCCATTTGATATATGTAGAACCTTATTATAACTATTTTGACTTCCGCTGTATAAGTGTTTTAAATTTTTATGTTACATATTGATATCACTGATATAGTCAAAGGAAAAAGTAGGGACGGCTAAAGGGTCGGCCCCGCGATCCCCAATCCGCATAGGATGGGTTTTGGGTCGTGACAAAGCATACTTCATCTATGTATTATTAGTCTTGCCATGGTATATTTTATGCACTAATCTTCCAAAATTATTCATGTACTAGTCTTCGATTAACGCCAATCGTAATTTGTCGTCAAGTTATGACCTTTGACATTAATTGCATTCTTAAAATTGGTTGTCTCCAACTTATAAGTAGTTGCTCTCATTTATACATTTGTCTCTATATTTGTAAACTATCAATCTTAAATTGGGTTGTCCATGATTATTTAGCAAATTACCTTACGATAATCACCATTATCCTAAATTTTCCCGCTTAATTGGGTCGAGGTGTTACACAAGTAAATTGCTAGAAGAGTTTAACCCAACGTTTTGGGATGTTCCGGACTCAATGGCGACGTCTGGTTTAGGAAATTAGATCCCAAAATATATGAACGGACAAACTGGAATAACTCCAATAGTGTCTTAATGTATTAATTAAGTTATTAATTGAACTCTGATGATTATGAAAATACCTATCTTAACATTTTTCGACGTTCCGGATTCAATGGTGAGGTCCGTTTCATCAAACGAGGTACCAAAAATACATAGACCTAGAAATGTGAAATTTTTAAACTGCCTTTAGTGTTATACGGGCTACTAGACAAACCAAAAAAATATAAAAAAAATGGCATATTTAACATTTTTAGACACTCCAAACCTAACAATGAGCTCAAACTAAGCACCCGAGTACCCAAATGTGATCCCACATGAAAGTATAAAATTATAAAAATGCCTCGAGACCTAATATAAGCCACATATATGCAAATTAAGATCCAAAAAAGTCAAAATTTAGTATCTTTCACATTTCAGACATAATGGTGATGTCCATTTAAGAAAAATAAAACACTAAAATAAACTAAAAAATGATGAATATGTCCTTAAGACTAAATGAAGCTACCAAAAGAGTATAGAAAGTAATGAGAAACCCATACCAATGTATATTTAAGTCTAAAAATGAGCTCTGTTTGAGATAATTAGGTACTAAAGACACAAAATATGAATGGTAAAATTATCGAATTACCCTTAAGGCTTAATTAAGCAATCAGATGAACACAAAAACTAAAAGAAGGACTATCTTATAGTTAAAAGATTCTTTGGACTAAAAAATAAAGTCCGTTAAGGTAAATAAAGTATTGAATAATATAAGACATGTAAAGGGCAAATGACCAAAATGCCTTTAAAGGCTAAAGTAACCTACACGATGAACTATAAAGTGTTAGGAACCTTCACTAAAGACCGTAGGGGAATCCTAAACAATAAGATTAAGTCCAAAAGTGACTAAGAACATTAAGTAAACAAATATTTAAGCTAAGATATATACTAATATAGTATCAATGTATTATGATCCATGATTTAGGATCACTAGCAAGGAAATAAAGATAAGATGAATGCCAAGACAAGTTAAGTAAGTAAGTGATTGTGGACTCTGTACCATAGGTGAGTTACCCTAAACCTTGAAGTGGGGACTTTTTCATGAAATGTAGTTCTTTACAACTTTATAACATTAGATGCAGTTCCTTTCAACTTTATGACATGTTTCAGATTATTATGTTAAATGTTTCAATTGCATGACTATTTTCGGAATACTGAAATAAATGTTTGAATTGTATCCTTTTAAGTGGCATATCTTTAAATGTTTTATAGCATGGATAAAATTAAAGAATGTTTTGCAAGAATGTTTTAAAAAAACCTTTTTATGTGCCTTACGACACTCTGTCGGGGGTGAAAGAGCCTATCACGACCAAAAACCTACTCTATGTGAATCTCGTGTCGCGGGGCCGACCCTAAGGCCGTCCCTACTTTTTCCATTCCTGTATCATAGTACTAATATGAAATGTACTAAAAATTTTAAACAATAATAAGCGGAACTCTTATCAATAATAAAATCAACGGAAGTTTGTTCAATACATAATATAGTTCTACAAGTGTTAATACAAAACTACCATAACCAGCACCCGTGTGTGGTGAATACATGGGATAACTAAACATACACTGGTACATTCCTCAAAAATGTCCTCCTACGCTCTCAGACTCCTATTGGGATCTTGTAGCGTTAGTACCTGGAAAATGGTAAGTAAATGGAATGAGCTACAAAAGCTCAGCAAGTAAATTCTCATCTCTAACACTGGTATCGGTGATCATAAAAGCATATGAATCTATGAATAAGAATATGATAGCCAATCATAAGAAAAGAGATGTTGTGATAGCTAATGAAAACAGTTGCCATAATAGCCAATGAACAATGGGTCACAATGTACAATCAGGAGTAATGGATATTACATCAACATGGAACTCTCAATAATAATATATCAACAAGAAACGTACTGCCACAATAAACTGATCACAATCAATTCAATAAGAAATGTCTCTTAGTATAAGATAAGTCATAAGGGATAATGTCATTCAACAATCGTAGTCATATCAATCATATAAGAGATGCATTTACTCTGTGTCAGGGTTTGGCACCCCCTCGGTCTTTTGGGGCTTGGCATACCCCCCAATGAATTGCCATATGTCCATTCATGGACTTGACCCGTAGGTCTCCAGTGAATCAAAAAGCATCAGATGGATATTGTGACTGTGCACAAATCCGGCATACATAAACATATCATGATCATAAGTGATTCCATAGGAATATAAAATGGAATATCATATATACAGTGAAAACATAATAGTAGGCCTTTCAAGCCATGGTTCAACATGATAACAATGATATAGTAGTCAATCAATGTCCACAAAATAGAACAATATCACATTGTGGAAAACAATAATATCTGGCACGTTCAAGAGTACAAGTTCGGTAGTAAATAGAATAAACTTGGCTTTGGAAACACCACATGGAAGAGAATAGGTTTTACTTACCTCTAAATGCAGTCCTAGATCAGAATTCCATGAGTTTTCCCTTTCCTTTCGAGTTCCTGATATATCAGTAGATACGTCTCAGAATTAATGATATTCATCAAATTTTATGTCTTGCTATCATAAATATCTCTATTACTCATTTAGACTCTACCATTGAGTCTGGAATGCCGAAGAAAGTCAGTTTAGGCTTTCGTAGAATTCTATTTGGGTTTGGGTAGCAGTAGGGGTATTTTGGTCATTTTAGTATTTCTACAGGTCTTTATTTTTTGGAGTCCCGTCTTGCAAAACAGACCTCACCATTGGATTCAGAATGCCCGAGATAGTCAAAATATACTATTCATGTCACATCCCGCACCCCACCCTACGCAGATGTTGAAGATGTGATGCTGGTTAGCCGCCTTGCTAGTCTTTGACCGACAATGCGACCAACCAAAGGCAATCTTCTGAACCTTACGATGAATTGTGTTCTAAATGTAGGGTTAGAACAGTGAAAATTAAAACCTTTTTATCTCGAGAACGCAACTCATCAATATACCACAATTAGAGGTATGTACCACAGAGCAAGTCTATAATCAAACAATTAATAACTCTAAGCCACAGAGCACATCTATCACCAGTCAGAGAGCACAGAACATATCTAATCTCTCTAGAGTACCATTACCATGAGTCATGTCTAAATACATCTATTACATATGAATAAAGTCAACTATATCATCACACTCACTTGAATAGCCAGAATCAATCTATTAGAACCCAAGTCTCCACATATTATTGCCATCAGATTCTCACTTGGGAATGCCTCTCAGCCTACTAGTATCATCTCCTTGTGCCTTCTAATCCAATGGAGATACAACCCAAAAAATGTTAAATAAATGGAATGAGCTTAAACAAGCTCAGTGAGTAACATAGGTTCCTGTCATGGGTTTCAAATCCAGTTCATATATACATGTATGCTCAAATGCAACTCAAATAGAGTAATGCAGCTCATGTAGAACAAATGCAGCTCAAACAGATCATATCAGAACAGACTGATCGGACAAATCAGAATAGAGCCAAGACAGAATAAATCAGAACAAAGCAGAACAGAACATATCAGAACTGAGCAGATCAGACAGATCAAACAGAACAGATCAGGAGCAGCCGCCTGGTCCCTCTGGGGTAGGACTTATACTCACTCCTCGTCAGGAGCAGCCGCCTGGTCCCTCTGGTGTAGGACTTATACTCACCCCTAACAAGACAGATCAGGAGCAGCTGCCTGGTCCCTCTGGGGTAGGACTTATACTCACTCCTCGTCAGGAGCAGCCGCCTGGTCCCTCTGGGGTTGGACTTATACTCACCCCCTAACAGAACAGAACAGATCAGATCAAAACTGAGCCAAAACAGAATAGATTCCAAATGGCGTATAACAGAACAGGACAAACCCGAACAGAATCAGAACAGGATACATCAAAAGGCAAGACAGAATGGAATCATGCCATGCGTAATGCAGTATAAAGAGTATGTATGAAAGCATATGCATTAAAACAATACAGTGTATAAAACAGTTCAGCATATAAAGCAGTATAGTATGCAGAAAATATACACCAAGTCAGGAGTCCGAGTTACTCACCTGGATATACGCATATCTCTATCCACAAATATCCTCCAGATGTGCTAGGCACCTCCATGCGTATCCTCAATAATCATCATCCCGATGTTGGTACCATTGTGTTCATTTGGCCACCCCGGAATCAGAATTCCAATTACTGATTTCTCTCTTCCGTAACATTTCTCACCGTGCCATCATAACAGATAACAACGTCCCAAAGGATGGCTATTAAGTTTTTTGAATAAAGTTCCAGGCTTAGTCAACCTTCTAGATGAATGGACAATAACTTCTCTGCTTGAAATTGAGCGAGCCATCTCCACTTGAACAAGAGACCCAATACTCAATTATCGTTGCTGAAGTGCTGCATCTACTTCCAAGAACCCATATGTCATGGAAAATCTGTGACAAACTGAACCTCCCCGCAAAATATCCAAGTAGCTCCTTACTTGCTCTCCCCTTTAACATCCAGCCGTATCAAATCCTGAACAGCCAAAATAGGAACACATCCACCCCTCAATCATTCATCCAACAATTAATACAACGAGATCCATTCCGTGCAGTGAACTGCTTCGCTCTACACTTCCATCCATTAATCTACCATTCCATTATCACAAGGTTGTCAAACCACTGGTGCGCAAGTTCATGGACTACAATAGTTACAGTCCTCTTCAACAACTACTGATTTAGAGCCCTCAATCAAACAACTACATGAGCTTCCTATCATCTGATGCCAACTACGGTTGAAGCCAATTCTGCTTCTATCAGACTGCTTCAATTTTAGCTGCTTACCGCAACTCCCCCAATTTCTCTCGTCTGCCGTTCATAGACAATACCAACGTGCTTCATCATCTTCAATCTCTATCAATTCAATCCACAATCCAACGCCAACATACTGCTGCAATTTCTTCCAATTATTCACAGCAATCACAACGCCCGAATGTATTCCCAAGGTCGACTTCTTGGATCAAAATTAGTGACACGAATTCTAAACCCAGTTTGGTTTCCACTGTTCTGAAGTGATTTTCAAAGGAATAGTCAAATAGTGGAGTTGAAATCTCAGGAGGACCATTACCGTGAATCTCCCATGCTCCAATGCTACACCAATACACACATATATCTATATACATCCCACTAAAAATCTGCAGCAACCAACCCATTCAAATTAACCAACCATTGTGCTTCCGTCTCTCCTCCATCTCCACAAAATTGCAACATCAATCCCAGCATCAACAACTCCAAATCACGCCCCCGACATTACAAACCCGCCAAAGCACCATCGCACCGCTACACAACGTAACAATATGTATGTATTTATATATATATATATATATATATATATATTTACATATCTCTACATCGCTACTTAATTCGAACAACCCAACACCAACACGCTACCACCATTTGCCACAAGATGTATCAGAATCCCTTACCTGAATCAAGAGGCCCCAACAATTTGCACTATTTTGCTACTGGTTCGGCTGAATCAGATTTCCTGTACCAACACGCTGCTGCACTTCCATTGCTTATGGAGCAAACGGTTGGCCTCTACTTGCTGAACCCGCGATTTCACCTTCATGTCGAGCCAATCGTTCCTTCTCAAAAATGAATTCTGCTTCCATTTTAGTGGTTTGCTACAGCTCTCCCAATTTCTCTCTCTCTCAATTAAAAATCCATTCTATGAAGCCCCCTCACATATATATATATATATACTTACAAGATTCATGCTAGAAATTTCCTCCCCTAGCTTTTCTGCAGACAGATCCTAGAATTCTCTAGATTCTTCCCTCCTAATTTTCTGTAGATAGTGGCTTATTCTAGAATTCTCCCATTTCCTTTGGTCACGTGGTCAACAATACGGCTGCTTCTCCTTTCTCGGATTCTAGCAGTTTCCACATGAGACTACCGAGATGCAAACATATATATATATATATATATAATATTTCCTTTTGGTTCTAGTAGTTTCTACAAGTTGCTATATAGCTACATAAATATATATGTTTTCTAAAATCTGCCACACTCTCTTTTATTATTATAAAATATACTTCTATATATTTTATTTTTATATAACTATATTAATATTTTATTTCATAAAATATTATATTATAAGTTACCGATAAATTTGTCAGAAAGCTGGGGCTCGGTTCATTATCATTTATTTTTGTAATTAATAATTCGTATCAATCCCATTTATTTATTTCGGCACTCGATTGGCTGGGTTAATTTCCCGAGCATTTATTATTTTCAGTGGTCTGGATTAATTTTATATTTTCTAATAATTAATCCAATCATGGTTTATTGTATTTGAGCTATTTCAAATTCTTAACGTCAAATAATCTATTTTCCTTAAGTCGGGGTGTAGTCTAAGTCATGTCGGATTTTGGGATATTACAATTCATTCATATTAATTGGACTTTGCAGTATTTCACTATATTTAATTTAATTAAATTAATTTAATATAATTTGTACATAATATATATATATATATATTTATGCATATTGGATAGCACGAGCTTGCCTTTCCAATTGGTTTTAGTTAAGGGTTTCCACACAATTGGTCACTGGTTCGAGTCTCTAAGGGCGCAATCTGTCACGACCCGAAACCCACCCTATGCGGATCTCGGATCGCGACCGCCGCCTTCAGGCCAGGGAGCCTTTGGGCAAGGCAAACATAAGCAACAGTATCGAACAGCAGTGTGACCTTTGGTTGCGAAAGCATGAAAATTTTTTCTTTTCTTTTTAAAATCTGTCGCACATCCGCCCGGTACTGCCGCTCTTCACAGCGGTACATATGATAATAAAATCAGAGCATACTAAAATTTAAATTTTTATTTACATTACATATCCGGTTGCCTCTCGGCTTAAGTACATACTTCCCAAAATCTATTACATCAAAATTTGACCTCCACGGGTCCTAGTATTTCTAACAGTCCTCGATCGAAATGGAGCTGTCGATCAACTACGGGTCCTAGTACATCAACCCTGATCCCAATGTAGCTGCCAAACGTCAATCCTCAAAAAGGGCAAGACTCCTATTCATCATCAATAATCTAGTACATCCCAAAATCTGTCCCATTACAAGTTCTCGTATCCTCAAAAGTTCATGATTATACAGAGCCACTAATCATCATCCTAAGATAGAGCAAGGCTCCCACTCGTCATCGTTACCTGAAAAAAATTTAGGGAATGGGGTGAGCTTCGAAAAGCCCAATGAGTAATTCATGCATCTGTCATGGGTTTTCAATTGGCAGTGGTTTCGCACATGAAAGTTTATAAAATGCACACTACCAATTGTTCGTACATTTTAAACACAGAGTACATGCACTAAAAATATTAAGGAATGGGGTGAGCTTCGAGAAGCTCAGTGAGTAATTCCTGCGTCTGTCATAGGTTTTCAATTGGTAGTGGTTTCGCACATGAGAGTTTATAAAATACACACTACCAATTGTTCGTACATTTGAACATAGAGGATAGGCATTCTTCGTAACAGATAGCTTTGAAACATTAAAAGTATTCAAGCTAAATGTGTATTTCGTCAAATAGAGTTTAA
Source organism: Nyssa sinensis (assembly GCA_008638375.1). Classification (NCBI taxonomy): domain Eukaryota; kingdom Viridiplantae; phylum Streptophyta; class Magnoliopsida; order Cornales; family Nyssaceae; genus Nyssa; species Nyssa sinensis. Next base: position 37,540,204 of record CM018035.1, read on the forward strand.
GCATTTCAAAACAAATAAACATGCACAGTGAAAATGGGGGCATCGCATAAAAGATTGCCCAAAATGGCGTCAAGGCACCAAAGAACCCACGGTGGTAGCTTCTTCGGCAGCACCACAAGCTCAAACCCCAACAGCTGAAAAACCAAGAGGAAGTGGCAAGGAACCTCTGAGGTATGGACGAGTGTATAATCTATTTTCTAACGCTGCACAGACTTTAAAAAGTCCATTAGGTACATACTTTAATGCTTAAATTTCTGTCTCATATATATAGACTTTTCATTTAATTTAAATCATTAGACATATGTAGGTAGAACTTGAGATAAGTATATTCGAGTTTTGAGGACAAAACTCTTTTAAGGGAGGAAGGATGTAACACCCCGACCGTGATTAATTAATAGTTAGTTGCTAATTATTAATTAGAACCGACGTAAAGAATAATTAAGAAGCTAATCGGGAACCTCATGATAGACCCATAAAATAATTTAAGCATATAAGAAATGAGGGCTGTTGTGTCCGAATCTCATTACCAATTAATTAGGTGAAATGATGTTATTCTAACACTAAGAAAACTCGAGTTAGCGAACTACAGAAATCCCAAGGGATTAATAAGCGACACTAAGCCTTGGAGATTGAAGCTAACCTAAATAGGAAATGACCAGAAGAAACCGCGTCGAAAAAGAAGCAACAGAAAAGAATATATTTAGAAAATAGCCGAAACAATTAAGTGCGCCAACCAAACGGGGCCTAAGCCCAAAATATGGAAAATTCCCAAAAGTGTGGCCAAGGGGACTTGAACCCTTGACCAAGTGGGCATGATTCTTGTTGTCCAAAAAGTTACCAAGTGGGCTGTTGGCATCTTTGTGCCAATATATGCAACCAATTTTTATTTAAACCCAAATTAGCTAAGGCCACCTCCCAAATTGGCTAATGGCCTTACATGCAAATCCCACATCATTGGCTTACCTCATCTCCTCTCTCTTCAGTCTATCAATCAACCGAACCTCCACTATTATATGTATACATGGAGATATATATGGGGAGACAACATGATTTCATTACACCCCCATCCACCAACTAGCTTTCATGCAAGCCCCAAACCATGGTTTTAAAGACAACCAACTTAACCAAATTGTGTACTGCCATACACATATATAAATCAGATTGGTGAACCTTGGGAGAAATTTTAAAGAAAGAGAGATAGTGAAAAACTTGATATTCAAAGAGAAAAGTGTGTATATCTGTGAGTGTGTGCACTGCGTGTGCGTGAAGGAGGCACTGGGCATACCTGAAGCAACCGAGGGAACTCTGAATCGGCTTATAGCAGAGAGGGGGTCACTGTTAGGAGGTAAATTTCAAATTTTCTTCATTTCTTGTTTTTGAATTTTGAGGCTGTTTTGATGGATTGCTGAGGGTATAGACTATATGCATGCATTGACATCGATTCTAGGAGCTGTATTATGTATACTGTGAGGATTAGAAGTATCGGAATGGCCCAAAACCATGAGAACCGAGACTGGCCTCCATTGATGGACCTTAGAACACCAGGTCTGATTGAGGTTGAACAAAACCTAGATTGGTGTTTTGGGCCTTAAACTAGACCTCATTAGGAGTCCTAAAACACTAGCCGCGACCTCAAACCTAAAGGAACAGACCCCAAACAGTTAGTTGCAGATTTCGGTCTCAAAATCCAACTTTCAGTTTTAGAGTTCTAAACTCTTTTTTAAAAATAGAAATCAAACCTCCATACTGTAAGGATCTGTCACATCCCGAACCCCACCCTACGCGGATGTCGAGGACGTGACTGCCAGTTGGTCGCGACGCGACCAACCAAAGGCAAATTCTGAACTTTCCGACAAATTGCACTCCAACTGTAGGGTCAGATGCAGCGGAATTTAAAACTTTTTCTTTGTATCACGGGAATGCAACTCACTTATCCATCATAAGAATATGCATCACAGAGCAAGACTAAATCCAGTCAGTCAACAATTCTAATCTCAGAGCATATCTAAAATCAAGCATATAACAACAGAACATATCTAATATCTCTAGAGTACCATTAATTCCATGAGCCATGTCTATCTAGTATATATCAGTCAAGTCAGTCATAACATACCACTCACCGGAATAACCAGGTTCAGTCCACAATAAACCAGTCTCTACAGTTCAGTGCCGTCAGATCCTTACTTGCAATGCCACTTGGCCTATTCACGTCATGTCATAGTACCTTCTAATCCAATGGAGGTAATTCCTGAAAAATATCAGAATAATGGGGTGAGCTTAAATAAGCCCAGTGAGTAACACAGATTCCCTATCGTGGGTTTCAAAACCAGTTTTGTGCTCCCAAGGCACATGGATAATTTAGTCATTACAAAAATAACTATTTTTATAAATCCTTTTCATAAGCAGTCTAGTACAATAAAACAGAATCGGACAGACAATACAAACGGATCGGAACATGACATAACCAATCGGTCAGAACAATAACTATTGCTAATATATCGGTCAAGACACAGACTCTTCATTAACGGAACGAATCATAACGGAACTGGACCTTATATCAATCAAGACAGACAGATCATCAACGGACGGAACATGTCGGAACCGGACGGAACATATCAATCAAGGCAGACATAACATTAACGGACGGAATATAACGGAATCGGACGGTAACATATCAATCAAGGCAGACATAACATTAACGGACGGAATATAACGGAATCGGACGGTAATAATACATCAGTCAAGCAAAGGCATATCGCGAACGGATAAAATTATAACGGAACTAAACGGAAACAATACACTAATCAGGACACAGGCAAATCATGAACAGGACACAACATAACAGAACTGGGTAGAAACAATATAACAATCAAGTCAGGGACACATCACTGTCGGAACTAATCATAACTGGACTGAACAATATTTCAATCAAGACAGACGTATCATCAACGGACAATACACAACGGAACTGGACCATATATCAATCAAGGCAGACATATCATCAACAAACGGAACATAACAGAATCGAACGGAACAATACATCAGTCGAAACAAAGACATATCATGAACGGATAGATCATAACGGAACTGGACCATATTTCAATCAAGACAGACTTAACATCATTACGGACCGAACATATCAGAACCGGACGGAACATAACAACCGAGGCAGACATATCATTAACGGACAGCACATAACCGAACTGAACGGAATTCCTAATTCGAAGGACACAAGCACATCACGTGGAATGTGGTACAAAAGGCGTACATTAAGTACATACATTTAAACAATATAGCATTCAGATAGTATACTATACAAAGCGGTACGATACAACAAAATGTTGTTCTTTGTCTATATCACATGGTTTATTTAATCGTTTCAGAAATAATGGTTCAATATATCCATTTTATCTCAACAGTTCAAAACGGGCAAAACAGTACGGAATGCTAGCACAGGGATCAGGAATATAGTCAATTATTTAAAAAGACTAAACCATGTCATAAGTGATATAGTACGGAAAACATGCATTTAAATAATTGCACTTAAATAATTGCATTCAAAACAGATCAGTAATCAAGGGACAGTATCAAAACAGTGTCAGAAGTTACTCACAAACTTTACGCCTATTTCCTTGCATAAATAATCCGATAACCTCCAGGTACGTCAGGCATCTCCATGTATATCCTGAATAATAATCATCAATCACAGACAGATCAGAACTCATCCATTCAGGTCTCATTCATCATCTTAGGTATCTATCGGATTACCTAAGATAGCCTAGTAGCCTATCGCCCTTCCATTGGGTCTCACCCGAGGCTATTTCATTCTTTAATTAGGCTTAGCAGTTATTAGGATTATATCCTAAGTCATTTAGACTTCAATTGTTATCAGTCAGGCACTCATTCAACCTTAGGGGCAAAATGGTAATTTTACCATTCTTGTCCCGGACCCTGTCGTGGTCTTCGGAATAGTCTTTATATCTTAAGTACAAAGTTCTACGTCCTTTGGACTCCAATCGGTATTAGTTAGGTTTTCATTTTAACCATAGGGGCAAAATGGTAATTTTGCCATTCTTATCCCGGACCCTGTTCTGGTCCTCAGATTATCCCATATATCGTATATATGAAGTTTTAAGTCTTTTAGACTTTAATCGGTATCAGTTGGGTACTTATTTAGTCCTAGGGGCAAAATGGTAATTTTGTCATTTTTGCCCCGGACCCTATCATGGTCCTCAGAACGTCCCATATATCTCATGTATAAATTTGTAAGTCCCTTGGACTTCATTTGGTATCTGCTTTAGATCGTCGGGACACATCGGTCATTTCTCGTTTTATGCGTTGACTGTCTCAGAGTCTTATTTAGCCCTTCAGTGTTCATAATTATCCCTATGATAATTTATCAGATCAGTTTGACCTTTATTCGACCTCTACTTTGCACTTACAGTGCTCAGGGGTATTTTGGTCATTTTACGTTTTGTGTAATTCTGACCCCGATTCGTCATCTAATCAAGTATACAGTCTCACCAGTGTCTGGGCTCCTACCGGTATCAGTTTCGTCCCAATCGGACTTTGTTTAGGTCTCGTACGGTATCAGGGGTAATTTGGTAATTTCATGTGTCGTATTTTTTTGGCACGTCAGTTCATAAAATGGACCTCGCCATTGGGTCCAGAGCGTCCAACATAGTGAAATTGGACTGTCTGTTATGTTTAATCGGCCTTGGGTATCATTAAGGGCAATTCGGTCATTTACACTTTATGTGTCTGTATTTTTCGGGACCTCAGTTCATTAAACGGACCTCACCGTTGAGTCCAGAATGCACGAGATAGTCAAAATAGGCTATCTTTTATTTTTATTTGGGTCTGGTGCCATCAGGGGCAGTACAGTAATTTATCACTTACAGGTCTGTATTTTTCGGTACTATATTTCCCAATTTGGACTGTACCATTGAGTCCAGAATATTTGAAATAGTGAAAATACACTATTTATTTACTTAATTTGGACTTCGTTTGACATATTTAATGTCCAGGGGTAAAATTGTAATTTTACCTATTTAATAAAATAATTAAATAATTATTTTATTATTTAATTAATTTATTCAGGGCTTAAATGAAGAAATTTTCCAAAGTCTGGGCCACTGTGTAATTTTCAGAAATGTTGGGGGTTGATCCGTAATTTTCAGAAAGTTGTGGGGCCAAAACAGAATTTAATAAAATATAGGTTCAGAACCGTTTGGTTCTAGGGTTTAGAAAGTGAACCGGTCCAAAATTCAAAGAAGCCAACCGGTTCAGGGTCCCTCAGAAAACCGGGATAGCATATCCCTGTTAACCCCAATTTCTCTCTTATCCGTATTCAGGTTATGCCCAAACCAAATTCCCAAATTTTCGAATTTATCAACCGTGTTGCCAAACGGTCCGAATTTAATTTTTTAAAACACATCAGTTAGCCAAACGGTGCCGTTCCAATTAATTCGGTGGCATCCCTCTTTGCTCAACACGTGTCCGAGTTGGCCCGGTTGACTCGGCTCAAGGCAGCGAGTCAACTCGGTCGTCTTCTTCATCATCTCCCCCAGTTTTGCCCTAGTTGCAGTCACCAAGTTTTCCAATTTCGTGGGTTTTCATGCACGTTTTTCAACCTGTTTTGATCCCAATCGATTACCAGAAATGAATCCAACAATTTGGCATTCTTTTTAAGCTTCGAATCAAGCCAAAGTGCTTGATCTAGGTGGGGAATAACCGGACCTGCAACTCGGTTGCAAATCCTTATTTCTCAACCAAATGTTGTGAGATTTGTTTTAAAATGAACCTTGAGTCATGTGGTTTCAAGTCCCAATCACGAAAATCAGTTTAACACACTCTAACCAAAAATGGCATTTGAAGACCGAACCTGCAACCGACGTGTTAGAGGGGTTGCATGGGGTTTTAGGGTCGCGGGTTAGTGGTTTTGGGATCCTCTTGAGGTCTAGAACAGGTTCAGTGTGTCAGAAATCAGTTTGGTTGAGGTCATTTCAGACCTGCTACAGGGAAGCTTCATCCATGGCGGTTTCACTCACGGTTTGGGGTTCTAGGCTATTCCGACCATTCTAAGTTGTCCTAGAACAGTTCTAAGACTCACAGGAGCTTATATGCATAGTTTATATAAGCCAAAACTATCAGATACAGTGCCAACAATCAAAACAGAAAAATTAGCAGTTTGAGGTGTCTCACCTTTCAAACAGTGGTTGTTTCCCCTCTTGGCTCGATTCAGGTCTCCTCATGGCTTTATGCATGCTGCTCTTGTGCAGTCGTGCATCTCAGTTCCTCAGCCTTCCTTCCTCCTTGGTGCATCTCCCATGAAGACACACCCAAGCTTGTACATACATGCTCAAGCCATGAACACATACACATGCAAGGCTCACCTAACCACCCTCTCACTCTATATGTCTCACCCCAACAGATCTGTCTCTCATTATAGCAGACATTTTCATTTTAGAGAATCACCATTTTCTCCTAGTATAACTATACATAATATCTCTATATGTATATACATCAATGAGATGACTGAAAATCAGAGAGTCATGTGAGCTGAGGTGGGCTGATGTAGGGGTGATTCAGTCAATCATGTGGGGTTTGCATGGGTTGCCATTGGTTGATTTGGGTGGCAAGTTGGGCAATACAGAGATATATACAAATGAGTTGCATATATATGCACAAAGTAGTGGGTAGCCTAACTGGTAAGTTTTTGGGAAGAATTTATTCTCTCAAAGGTCAAGGGTTCAATTCCCTTGGCCTCCCATTTGGCCCCCTTTCTCACCATTTTTGGTTAAGGCCACGTTTGGCTGCGCAGTAATTCAGTTTCTGATGTTTGCCTCATAACTTTCATTCCGTAACTCCTTTTTCGGTGCGGTTTCTTCCGGTCAGTTTCTATTTCTGTTATCTTCAGTGTCAGAGGTTCCGTGTCATTTATTAGTCATTCGGGATTTTCGGGATTAACTAATTCGAATTCCGTCAGTGTTAAATTGACATTATTTCACCTAATTAATGGATAATTAGGTTCGGGTATTATACCCTATTCTCGGACATGTTTTGTCATTTATTGGTCTAGTGTGACCACCGGGAGATTAAGGTTAATTTCCTTAATTATTCCCTAAGCCGGTACTAATTAATAATTAATTATTTAATTATTAATTATACAGAGTCGGGGTGTTACAGGATCGCATAGCAACAAATCACACTAAAAATAGTTGCGGAATAAAGATGTATTACCAAAATTATCAGTTCGGTTATCATAGTGTAAACCAAACATTTAGGTCAGCTGCATAGCCTCAAATGAATGCTAAGATGATTTACATGATGTCAGGAACCATCTCAGCCGAAAACAGTAACAAATAATCGAGCAGAAGTCTACGAAATTGAAGAAATAAAACCCAAAAATTTAGGGCTACAGTAGGGGTGAAACGGTGGGGAAGACGATGTACAGTTCGGGTCACGGGTCGGACCTCGGGTCGGGTCTTGACCCGATGTTTAAATAAAGGGGTTTGGGTTACCTGGAACTACGTCGTTTCATTAAAGAGATATTTAAATTGAATTGAAGGGCTAACATCATCATGATGTCAGCATTTCTTATTTAACCAAATTAAACTGGCTGGTTCAGTCAAAACCAGACCGGTTCAGTTCTAATGCAACTGAACCCACTAGTTCAGTCTGGAAGTTAGGAAAATTGTAATTTGACCCCAAAAATTCTATGAAATTCCACTGTGGCCCAAGCTAAAATAAATTAATATTAATTTAATAATATTTAAATAATAAAAATTATGAAATTGCCCCTAGTCCTCAAACAAGTCAAACGGAGTCCGAATAAAGTAAACGAATAGTGGATTTTGACTATTTTGGACATTCCGGACTCAATGGTGTGGTCCGTTTTACGAGACGAGACTCCAAAAAATTAGGACACGTTAAAGTACAAATTACCAAATTGCCCCTGACATGTCCAAAGCCCAATTAAAAGCCAAGAAGGTCTAAATTGACTTTCTTTGACGTTCCAGACTCAACAGTGAGGTCCGTATTACGAAATAAAGTACGGGAAAATATGATGCGTCAATAAAATAAGGGTCACGATAAGACGTTAGGACGTAATACGATTTAAGCATAATTAGAAACATCAATAGGAGATATTTGAAGTACATTGAAGTTAATAGATTATTGTGAATTGTTTCTAGGAACTACAAAGGGAAGGGAACAACCAACTAATACTGCAAACCCAGGAAATCAAGGTGAGTAACCCTGCATTTGAAGTGGAGATTTAACTCCATGGATTTGAAGATGTTTTAAACTTCAAAATATCTGAAGCATTGAATGTTAAATTCCATATTTCATGATTCCTGTGTTGAAATATTCCGCTCTTATAATTCTCTTGTGACATGTTCAGTGAATAATCTTTGTTATAGTTCTCTTTGAAAGTATTTAACATGTTGACCATATTCTGAAATTGTATTCCAACTATTTGAAGATTCTATCGTGAAATCTTGAACATCATATTTTAAATGCTCATAAAAAGCATTTCTTGAAGAAGTCATATTTAAATACTCATAAAAGTATTTCTTGAAGAAGCTAAAGTTTTGCTAGATAATGATGCATAAGCATCACCAGTTATTGAGCACCCTTCAGGTTCTCAATTCAGAAGAATGCCCGATAGCAGGATCTAATCCCCTAGGCAATGAGATCTCCCAGAAGTAAAACTAGGGTCTGGTTTCAAACGGATCCTCTAGTTAAATAGTGAAAAGATGACAAATGATTTTTGGAAATGGAAGCAGGTTTTACCCTCATTTTCATTGTGCAGGTTTATATATTTTGAAGTAACGTTTTTATTATGCATGTTTACATGCTTTGAAATGCATATACTCTATTTGAAGGAATGATTATCTAGCTTGAATACTTTAAATGTTTCAAAGTTATCCGTTATGAAAAGTGCATGTACTCTGTGTTTAAAATATACGAACAATTGGTAGTGTGCATTTTATAAACTCTCATGTGCGAAACCACTGCCAATTGAAAACCCATGACAGATGCAGGAATTACTCATTGGGCTTTTCGAAGCTCACCCCATTCCCTAAATTTTTTTCAGGTAACGATGACGAGTGGGAGTCTTGCTCCATCTTGGGATGATGATTAATGGCTTTGTATAATCATGAACTTTTGAGGATACTAGAACTTGTAATGGGACAGATTTTGGGATGTACTAGATTATTGATGATGAATAGGAGTCTTGCCCTTTTTGAGGATTGACGTTTGGCAGCTCCATTGGGATCAGGGTTGATGTACTAGGACCCGTAGTTGATCGACAGCTCCATTTCGATCGAGGACTGTTAGAAATACTAGGACCCGTGGAGGTCAAATTTTGATGTAATAGATTTTGGAAAGTATGTACTTAAGCCGAGAGGCAACCGGATATATAATGTAAATAAAACTTTAAATTTTAGTACGCTCTGATTTTATTATCATATGTACCGCTATGAAGAGCGGCAGTACCGGGTGGATGTGCGACAGATTTTAAAAAGAAAAGAAAAAGTTTTTCACGCTTCCGTAACCAAAGGTCGCACCGCTGTTCGATATTGTTGCTTATGTTTCAGCTCGCCCAAGGGCTCCCGGGCCTAAAGGCTGCGGTCGCGATCCGAGATCCGCATAGGGTGGATTTCGGGTCGTGACACAATCCCTTTTATTTTTATTTCATTTTATCAACTAATTATAATATATATATATATATTCACAAAAACTAACACGGGCTTGCCTGTCCATCTTGGTTACGCGCACCTCATTCCTACCCTAGGTTCCCCAATCAACTCGTAGGGGCAGCAGCCCCTGCGTATTGTTTTCTCACATCTTCTAAACTAAACGGCGGCTTACCCTTAAACCGTGAAGAGGATATCCCTCAATTCCCCATTTAATTCAATTAATTTCTTAAACGCACAACCAAACAGTCTCATTCCACCTTTTATTTAAAACAATCAAAACTTGAAACGATGCAGTTTCATGTTAAATGAACCCCAAGCAGCACCGTATCACCTAGCACTATTCATTGTCTCTATCGGTTTTCAAGCGATGCTCCGGTAAGGTTCCATCGCCATCTCCGGCGACGGTGACCTTTTCCGATCAGTTTTTCACTGTCTTTTAAATGCTTTTCCTCTCAGTTTCTCTTAGGAATCTCATTTTTAAGTTTAGTTTTCCATTTGATCTACTGTAGCTTCACAAATTAAACAAGAACAGTAGCTCTGACCAACTATTTCTTTGCATTTTCTTGCCTATTCCGTGACTGTTTTGATTCCAATTTCCTTCTAATCTTTTTCTGCATTATAGAGCATCAGTTCCTCATCATTTGAACATGTTTTAAAACATGAAATTTCACAAACTGGAATTATTCCCCTAACCTGCAACTACATGTATCTAAATCAATTTTCCACTCTTTTACTTCATTCTTTTTTCATTCATTTTCAAATTTCATCATCTACAAGACTCTAATATCATACTAATCTTTCATGCTTTAAAGTTGGAAAATAGAAACTAAACCACTCACCTATTTTTTTGATTTCTTGGTGCAGCTCCTTCCTCCACTTCTGTTTCCTTCTTGGCTCAACCTCTAAATATTTCTCTCAGTTTCTCCTTCTTTGGTTTCCTTCAATTGTTTCTAAATTTCTCAAAATGAGCAACTCTATATATAGAGGATTTTTCATCCACTTGCCCCCCACTTGTAGCCACCTTTTCTCTCTCTTCCTCCCTTTCTTATAGCCAAAATTGACTACCCTTTAATCGTCCATTAATTCTCCATCATCCACGCAGCAACTACACAATATATATATATATATATACACACACACACACACTACACTCTTCACTTGCATCAAGGTCGGCAGCCTTGCTGCCCTCACTACACCCACACACATCACACCCACTTGACACACATACAGCACACATATACTGTTCACCCAGCACACATGCAGTCCTTACCTTCCTCCCTTTTTCCTTCCATACATAACATATACATATATATACATACTATACTATACCATATGTTTACATATATATATATACACCCTAATTATACATGTATACATATCTATATATATATATTCATATATATACATATATAAACATTTCTACACACGCGTACATACACTCATTTTAATTAAGCTACGCATGCATGAAAACGTTCACCTCCTTAGAAATACGTGCGTGCACGTATTACAAGGCTCGGTGTCGGGTTGCTTGGGTGTCGCTTGGCACTAGCTGTACAAAATAACAATTCACGTTCCAAAATTGTTCAGTTCCATAAAATACCATGATATGGAGCTTAACAGTTCGGGTTACAACTGGTGCTACACTACTCGACTGGTTTTAGCTCAGTATACGTGTCGTATCCAGGGTCGGGATATTACATTCTTACCCCCTTAAAAATAAGTTTGTCCCCAAACTTAGTACACACTACTATGAAAATAATTGAGGATACTTGGCGAGCATGTCGTCTTCTCGTTCCCAAGTAGCTTCCCCTATCCAATGATTCCTCCACAAAACCTTGACTAATGGAATAGTCTTGTTCCGTAGAACCTAATCTCGACAATCCAATATCTGCACGGGATGCTATATGTAACTTAGATTCTCCTAGACGTCTAAGGGCTCGTGCTCAACTACCTGATCTGCACTCTGTATAAACTTCCTCAACATCGAAACATGAAACACATTGTGTACATGTGCTAACCCTGAAGGCAAGGCAAGCTGGTAGGCTATAGGCCCAACCCTTCCCCTAATTCTGAATGGCCCAATGTATCTCGGCCCGAGCTTTCCCCTCTTGCCAAACCTGACTACACCCTTCATGGGTGATACCTTCAAGAACACATAATCGCCTATTGTGAATTCCAACTCTCATTTGTGAGCATTTGCATAGCTTTTCTGTCGACTCTAAGTCGCTAGTAAACACTGTTTAATCAATTGTATCTTTCCTGTATTCTGTTCCACTATCTTTGGCCCATAGAGCTTCCTCTCACCCACCTCTGTCCAACATAGTGGTGATCGACACTTCCTGCCGTATAATGCCTCATATGGCGCCATACCAATACTAGCTTGATAGCTGTTATTGTATGTGAACACTACCAGTGGCAACTGATCTTCCTAACTCCCTTCAAAGTCTATGACACAAAACTGTAGTAAGTCCTCTAGAGTCTGTATCATCCTCTCTAACTGGCCATCAGTCTCGAGATGATACGCAGTACTGAGACTCAGTTCCGTGCCCATAGCTTGCTGTAAACCCCTCCAAAATTGTGGTACAAACCATGGATCCCTATCAGATACGATCGATACTGGAACTCCATGAAGTTTGACGATCTCCTTAATGTATAACTCGGCTAGTCGCTATAAGGTCTGTGTCGTCTTGGTTGCTAGAAAATGAGCTATCTTGGTCAACCTGTCCACAATGACCTAGATAGAATCACTTCCTCTCGATGTCTTTGGCAACCTTGACACGAAATCCATCGTAATGTGTTCCCACTTCCACTCGGGAATAAGTAGCGATTGTAGAAATCCTCTAGGCTTCTGATGCTCTACCTTGACCTGCTGGTACTTGGCACATCGCGCTATGTACTCAGTTATGTCACGCTTCATCCCAGACCACCAATAAGTGCTTTTGACAGTTGTGATACATCTTGGTGCTCCCTAGCTGCAAGGTAAATCTTGAACTGTGTGCCTCATCAAGAATCTCTCTCCTACACTCTGGCACATGGGGTACGCAGATCCTACCTTGATAGCATAACATCCCTTTCGTATTGAAAGCTCAGAGTCTATACCTATCTTAACCTCCTAACAAAGCTTAGTTAACTTCTCATCATGAGTCTACTACTCTCTAATCTTGTCCACAATCAATAAATTGACTGTGACGTTGGCACACAATGCCTCAGAGATGGGCAGAACTATCTCTATCTCTATATCCTCCAAGTCTCTCAGTATCTCTGTCTGTATCGTCAACAGGCAAGCTAAACTCCCTGATGACTTCCTACTAAGAGCGTCAACAACCACGTTTGCCTTGCCAAGGCGGTACTGTATGCTGAGCTTGTAGTCTTTCAACAACTCTAACCAACGGCACTGTCTCATGTTGAGCTCCTTCTGTGTAAAGAGATACTTGAGGCTCTTATGGTCAATGAAGATCTCGTACGTGGTTTCATATAAGTAATGCCTCAATATCTTCAAAACAAAGACAATGGCTACTAACTCGAGGTCGTGTGTCAGGTAATTCCCCTCATGTGGTCTCAACTGTCGTGAAGCATATGCTACCACCCTTCCGTTCTGTATCAACACACACCCCAAGCCCTTGAATGAGGCATCACTATAAATCACAAACCCCTCGATTCCATTTGGCACTATCAATACCGGGGCCATAACTAGTTGATCCTTCAACTCTTGGAAGTTCCTCTCCTACTCCTCTGTCCAAACAAAAGGAACACCCTTCCTGGTCAGCTGGGTAATAGGCGTGGCTATCTTGGAGAAGTCCTTGGCAAATCTCTTATAGTAGCCTGCTAACCCCATGAAACTCTGCACTTCCGTGACACTAGTAGGCTAAGGCCAATTCATGATTGCCTCGATCTTTTGAGAATCGACAGAGATTCTCTCCTTGCTGATCACGTGTCCCAGAAATGCTATACTAGGGAGCCAGAACTCACATTTCTTCAACTTGGCGTACAGCTTCTGCTCCCTTAACTTCTGTAGAACTCTCCTCAAATATACCTCGTGTTCCTCCTAGTTCTTGGAGTAAACTAAGATGTCGTCTATGAACACAATCACGAAGTCATCCAAGTACAACTTGAACACACGATTCATCATATCCATGAATGCGGCTGGGGCATTGGTCACCCCAAATGGCATAACAAGAAACTTGTAGTATCCATACCGTATCCTGAATGCCATCTTCTAAATGTCAGCGGGTTTGACCTTCAGCTGATGATACCCGGACCTCAAGTCGATCTTCGAGAAAACTTGAGCCCCCATCAACTGGTTGAACAGATTATCTACTTTGGGCAGTGGATATTTGTTCCTAATGGTAACCTTGTTCAACTCACGATAGTCAATAAACAGCCTCATGGTTCCATCCTTCTTTTTAACGAACAATATAGGTGCACCCCATGGTGACGAGTTGGGTCGTATAAAACCCTTGTCCAATAATTCCTGCAACTGGAGCTTTAGCTTTTTCGGTTCTGCTGGTGCCATCCTATATGGTGTCTTGGATATCAGTGTAGTGCCTAGTAGTATGTCGATGCAAAACTCAATATCCCTATCTATGGGCATCCTTGGAAGATCATCCAGAAATACCTCAAGAAATTCCCTAGCAATGGGAATCTTCTCTAACTCAGGCTGCGGAGAGTTAGTGTATTGGACACTACATAAGAAACCGTGGCATCCCTTGCGAAGTAAATGCCTAGCCTGGATAGAGGAAATGAAGTAGGGTGGGGAAGCCACCCCTGTCCCCTCAAAATCAACTGTCGAAAATCTAAGGTTCTGTATGAGAACTCGTTTGGCCACAAAGTCTATCGTAGCATGATTGGCGGCCAGCCAATACATTCCAAGGATAACATCGAACCCACAAATTCCCAATGGTATAAGGTCAGCAAATAAATGTGTATCCCCAATCTGTATCCCACAATTCCTATACATGGTATCCCCCAACAATGATTTCCCCGATGGTATAGAAACACTTAGTAAATATCCTAAGGGTTCTGTCACTATGTTCAATCTAGCAGTGTATGTAGGGGATACAAATGAATGTGTAAATCCAGTATCAAATAAAACATGAGCAGGCTGTGAGCAGACTAAAAGAGTACCTGCGACTACAAAAGTTATAGCATGCACGTCTCCTAGTAAGATAGAGAAAACCTGTCCTGCCTGCTGGTGGATGTTCCCCTGTCCACTCCTGTGGGTCTAGGGTCCTAGGTGTTGCTGCTCTGGATGCTAGCACTCTAATTGAAGCAGTGCTCGTTGTGGCCTGACCCTTCGGAGGGCACTCCCTCGTAAAATCTCCCTCTTGGCTATAATAGTAACAAGTGTGGCTATCCTTGAGGCACTGGCCTCTGTGGATCTTCTCACAGTGGGGGCATTTGGTTGCACCCCCTCTAGTGCTGCCTTGTCTCCTCTGACCAAACCATGTCGCTTATGATACAGCTCTAAGTCTGGTAAATTTGGACCCCTATCCAGAAGAAGAAGGCCCTTGCCTCCTATTCTGGTTACCTCCCTGTCTCTGGTTCCCTCGCCTCTTGGCAAACTCCTCGCCACTTCTCTCTATGATCCGTGCAGTCTCTACTATGTCATCATAAGTAGTCAACCACTAGGGTCTAAGTCTATCCTTGATAGACCACCGCAGCCCCTCTTCGAACTTGCGAGCTTTCAAATCCTCGCTATTAATGACGTTCGGAGCAAACCTGGCCAACTCAATAAATGTGGCCTTATACTGCTCTACCGTCATCCCTCCCTATTGTAGTACCATGAACTCAGCAACTCTCCGGTTCTGTACTTCCTAGGGGAAGTACTTCTTATTGAAAACCGTAGTGAATCGCTGCTAGTCTATGCCTGGCTCTCTGGCATTCTCTATCATCCACCACTTATATGCCATCCCCTTGAGCATATATGTGGCATAGGCCATCTTCTAAACCTCAGTACATATCAGGATATTATAAATCTTGTTTATCTCTAACAACCATTCCTCAGCTACAATGGCTCCTCTCGTACCGTTGAATGTCGGGGGTTTCATTTTCTTAACCCGCTCATATAGGAATGTAGTCTCTCTCGTTCCCTTGACGGCCACCTACGTTGCCGCCTGTGTTGACAAGCTGCTTTTGTCGTATCGGCTGACTCGTACTGGCCTAAATCCATGGCAGAGACTCAATGACGCTCTGCATCAATCTCTCCAACTTATCTAAACGATCTATAGGCAACGGATTTTGCCTCGTGTTAACCATGTCTGTAAAGATAACTAGTGAAGATAACCAATAAGATGACCAATTAATGTGTAAGATAATAGTTAATGATCGTGTAAAATAAAACGTCAATCTTATCTATCAATTCTAATTCTAGTCCTATCTCTCATGACTCACAATCGAACCTATAGCTCTGATACCAAGCTATCAAGGCCCAAAACCCACCCTATGCGAATTTCGTGTCGCGGGGCCGACCCTAAGGCCGTCCCTACTTTTTTCATTCCTATATCATAATACTAATATGAAATGTACTAAAAATTTTAGGGTCACAATGTACAATCAGGAGTAATGGATATAACATCAACATGGAACTCTCAATAATAATATATCAACAAGAAATGTACTGCCACAATAAACTGATCACAATCAATTCAATAAGGAATGTCTCTCAGTATAAGATAAGTCATAAGGGATAGTGTCATTCAACAATCGTAGTCATATCAATCATATAAGAGATGCATTTACTCTGTGTCAAGGTTTGGCACACCTTTAGTCTTTTTGGGCCCGGCATACCCCCCAATGAATTGCCATATGTCCGCTCACGGACTTGACCCGTAGGTCTCTAGTGAATCAGAAATCATCAGATGGATATTGTGACTGAGCACAAATCCGTCATACATAAACATATCATGATCATAAGTGATTCCACAAGAATATAAAATGGAATATCATATATACAGTAAAAACATAACAGTAGGCCTTTCAAGCTGTGGTTCAACATGATAACAATGATATAGCAGTCAATCAATGTCCACAAGATAGAACAATATCACATTGTGGAAAACAATAATATATGGCACGTTCAAGAGTACAAGTTCGGCAATAAATAGAATAAACTTGGCTTTGGAAACACCACATGGAAGAGAATAGGTTTTACTTACCTTTAAATGCAGTCCTAGATCAGTATTCCATGAGTTTTTATTTTCCTTTCGAGTTCCCTATATATTAGTAGATACGTCTCAAAATTAATGCTATTCATTAAATTTTATGTCTTGTTATCATAAGTATCTCTATTACTAATTTAGACTTTACCATTGAGTCCAGAATGCCGAAGAAAGTCGGTTTAGGCTTTCGCGGAATTATATTTGGGTTTGGGTAGCAGTAGGGATATTTTGGTCATTTTAGTATTTCTACGGGTCTTTATTTTTTGGAGTCCCGTCTCGCAAAACGGACCTCACCATTGGATTCAGAATGCCCGAGATAGCCAAAATACACTATTCATTCATATTAATTAGACTTTACATTATTTCACTATATTTAATTAAATTAAATTAATTAAATATACTTTGTACATAATATATATATATATGTATTTATGCGTATTGGATAGCACGGGCTTGCCTGTCTAATTGGTTTTGGTTAAGGGTTTCCACACATACGGTCACTGGTTCGAGTCTCCAAGGGCGCAGTCCCTTTTATTTTTATTTCATTTTATCAACTAATTATAATATATATATATATATATATATTCACAAAAACTAAATGCAGAATGCCCGAGATAGTCAAAATACACTATTCATTCATATTAATTGGACTTCCATTATTTCACTATATTTAAGTTAATTAAATTTATTTAATATAATTTGTACATAATATATATATATATATATATGTGTGTATTGGATAGCACGGGCTTGCCTGTCCAATTGGTTTAGGTTGAGGGTTTCCCCACATACGGTCACTGGTTTGAGTCTCCAAAGGCGTAGTCCCATTTATTTTTATTTCATTTTATTAACTAATTATATTCACAAAAACTAACACGGGCTTGCCTGTCCATCTTGGTTACGCGCACCTCATTCCTAACCTAGGTTCCCCATTCGACTCGCAGGGGCAGCAGCCTCTGCGTATTTTTTTCTCACATTTTCTAAACCAAATGGCGGCTTACCCTTAAACTGTGAATATGATATCCCTCAATTCCCCATTTAATTCAATTGATTTCTTAAACGTACAACCAAACAGTCCCATTCCACCTTTTATTTAAAACAACCGAAACTTGAAACAACGCAGTTTCTGGTTAAATGAACTCCAAACGGCACTGTATCACCTGGCATTATTCATTGTCTCTCTCGGTTTTCAGGCGATGCTCCGGTAGGGTTCCGTCGCCATCTCCGGCGACGGCGACCTTTTTCGATTAGTTTTTCACTGTTTTTAAAATGTTATTCCTCTCAGTTTCTCTTAGGAATCTCATTTTTAAGTTTAGTTTTCCATTTGATCTACTATAGCTTCACGAATTAACCAAGAACAGTAGCTCCGACCGATTGTTTCTTTGCACTTTCTTGCCTATTCCGCGACTGTTTTGATTCTAATCTTTTTCTGCATTATAGAGGATTAGTTCCTCATCATTTGAACAAGTTTTAAAACACAAAATTTCATAAACCCAAATTATTCCCCTAACCTACAACTACATGTATCTAAATTAATTCTCCACTATTTTACTTGATTCTTTTTGCATTCATTTTCAAATTTCATCTTCTACAAGACTCTATTATCAAACTAATCTTTCATGCTTTAAAATTGAAAAATAGAAACTAAACCACTCACCTATTTTTTTGATTTCTTGGTGCAGCTTCTTCCTCTACTTCTGTTTCCTTCTTGGCTCAGCCTCTGAATGTTTCTCTCAGTTTCTCCTTCTTTGGTTTCCTTTAATTGTTTTTAAATTTCTCTAAATGAGCAACTCTATATATAGAGGATTTTTCATCCACTTGCCCCCCACTTGCAGCCACCTTTTCTCTCTCTTTCTTCCTTTCTTGCTACCAAAATTGACTGCCCTTTAACCGTCTATTAATCCTCCATCATCCACGCAGCAACTACACAATATATATATAATACACTCTCCACTTGCATCAAGGTCGGCAGCCTTACTACCTTCACTGCACCCATACACATCACACCCACTTGACATATATACAGCACACACACACTATTCACCCAACACACATGCAGTCCCCACCTTCCTCCCTTTTTCCTTCCATACATAACATGTACATATATATATACATACTATACTATACCGTATGTATACATATCTATATACACCCTAATTATATATGTATACCTATCTATATATATTCATATATATACGTATATACATATTTCTACACACGCGTACATACACTCATTTTAATTAAGCTACGCATGCATGCAAACGTTCACATACATGAAAATACGTACGTGCACGCATTACAAGGCTCGGTGTTGGGTTGCTCGGGTGTCGCCCGGCACTAGCTGTACAAAATAACTGTCCACGTTCCAAAATCGTTCAGTTCCATAAAATACCATGATATGGAGCTTAACAGCTCGGGTTACAATTGGTGCTACACTACTCGATCGATTTTACCTCGGTATACGTGCCGTATCCTAGGTCAGGATATTATAGAGCCGATAGATTTCAAATAAGTCTTTATAAACGACTTGGCCAAAAGTCTAAATCCAATAAGAGAGGTCCATGTAAGCCTAGAGCTCTGAATTACATTAAGGTCGCCAAGGTGACATTGACAATCTATCACAACCCGAAACCCACCCTAGTGCGGATCTCGAGTCGGGACCGCCACCCTTCGGCCCGGAGGCCTTGGGGCAAGGCTCGTACATAAGCAACAGTATCGGACAGTGATGCGACTGTGGTTGCGGAAGCGTGAAAAACTTTTTTCTTTTCTTTTAAATAAAAACATCTGTCGCATATCCGCCTGATACTACCGCTCTTCATAGCGGTACACATAAATATAATAATCAGAGCATAATAATAATAACTAAATATTTTATATTATACATATCCATATCATACATATCCATGTGCCCCTCGAGCTTAAGTACATAATTGTCCCAAAATTACAACTACAAAAGTTTGACCAACGATGGGGTCTATTACGTCCAAAATATCTCCAGATCCTAATGGAGCTGCCAATCATTGCTCCCTAAATTGAGCAAGGGTCTACCCATCATCATTACCTGAAAAATGTTGGGGAGTGAGGTGAGCTTCGAGAAGCCCAATGAGTAATTCCTACATCTGTCATGGGTTTTCAATTGGTAGAGGTTTCGTACATGAGAGTTTATAAAATACTCAACTACCAATTGGTCGTATACTTGAACATAGAGGATATGCATTCTAAAAATATGTAGCTTTGAAACATTCAAGGTATTCGAGCTAAAACATATATTTTCGTAAAAGAGCATGTGTATTTCAGAACATGTAACTTAAAATCATGTAAACATGCATAGTGAAAATGGAGGTAAAACCTACTTCCATTTCCAAAATCGTTTGTCATATTTTCTCTCTAATTTGGTAGAATCTGTTTCGAACCAGACTCCCGTTTTACATATACGTGGAGATATCTCATTACCAGTGGGATTAGATCCTGCTACCAGGCATTATACATGACAAGTCAATTGAGTTCCGTACAACCCAAAATCCTAACTATGTGTTGATGTACACGATAGGCCCATTGAGTTCCGTACAACCCAAGACCTACCTATGTGCTTATTA
This sequence comes from Nyssa sinensis, assembly GCA_008638375.1. Classification (NCBI taxonomy): domain Eukaryota; kingdom Viridiplantae; phylum Streptophyta; class Magnoliopsida; order Cornales; family Nyssaceae; genus Nyssa; species Nyssa sinensis. The sequence goes on from CM018035.1 coordinate 37,560,664, forward strand.
TTATCTTGCAAAACATTTGTCATATGACTTCTTCATATTGATACTTTTCATGAGTATTTAAAACGTACAGCATATAACTTTTGCAGTGATATGTCAATACTTGTAATAATCAAATTCAGAATATTTGAGGAAATCAGACATGCTAACTATTTTGAAAAGGAAACATTTATGGATATAAATATGTAAATAATCGTGGAGCATGTCATAGCAAAATATTCAAGAAAACAAAAATCATGAATACTGAATTTGATATATCAATGTTGTAAATATCTTGAACTTAAAAACATTCGTTGAAATCCGTGGAGTTAAAGCCTCCACTTCAAATGCAAGATTACTCACCTTACGTGTCTGGGCCGGCTCTATTGAGGCGCCTTCCCTTTACCCCTTTCCTTTCTTAGCCTATCAAGATTTATGAAGATTCCATAAATTCCATATGCACTTATTCAACTTCATAACTCACCAATTGTAGACTGTGAAAAGCCTAAATTCTTATACTGGTCCGACTTATAGCTGTATTATAATCTAGCAACTTATGTACTTAATAATATTACCTGCGAAGCATTTCAACTAAGGTTTCAGTGTTCTCTCTTTCCTTTTCTTTTTTCAGCTGCGCCTCAGCAAGTCTCCTTGCTGCTGCTTCCTCGGCGTGTCAACCAATTGGAATAATTGGTTCCCAATGGATGAAAGGTGTGAGGGACTTAATCTCACAGTATTTGGCAATCCTCAATTTCTTGTGGATTACCCGGTGTTGTCGATCTAATTCATCCAGAAAAGCTTGCTGTTTCTCACCCTTAATTATGGTTTGCGGCTTAATCATTCTGAATTAGCTGAAACTGACCTACACAATTTAATGTATTAGGAACTTACTTCGTTCTAAACTATACTCTTCTGGTAGCTTTATTAACTTTAATTTAATTCATTTACTTCACATGTTTACGTGTCGTATCTTCTACTATCGTATTTCCTCGTACTTGTCTTAGTTTAATATTTCGGCAATACTTTAGTCTTTAGTCATCTGACATATGCTATTCAACAAATTGTATGTTCTTTTATTTTAGACATTTCTTTTTGGTCGAATAGACTCTACCATTGAGTCCGGAGTGTCGAAGAAAGTCAGTTTAGGCTTTCTTAGAATTAAATTCGGCTTAGGACATGTTAGGGGCATTTTGGTAATTTATACCTTAATGTGTCTAAATTTTTCAGAGTCCCGTCTCGTGAAACGGACCCCACTATTAGATTCAGAATGTTTAAAATAGTCAAAATCCACTATTTATTTATTTATTTAGGACCTCGTTTGACTCATTTATGGGGCAGGGGCATTTTGGTCATTTTGACATTTTTAGGGGTCTTTAATTTTTCGAGACCTCATCTCATGTCGTGGACCTCACCAATGGACTCAGGAGGTCCGAGATAGTAAGATTACATATATAACTCATCTTATTTGGACACCGGGCCATTTTGGAGTATTTAATTTAATTAAATAAATTTAATCAAATTAAATTAATAAAGTATAGTATATATATATATATTTAGTTTGCATATTATAAACGGTCGAATAGGGTGGCACGCTGGCCAGCATGCCACCTCCCTCCCAAAAGATACTGCGTTCGAATCCTGTAAGGTGCAAAATGCACCTTTTTATTTTCTGATTTTATTTATATATTATATATATATATATATATATATTGGTCCCATATTAGACACACGCAAGCGCGTGGCCGATTGGTAAGAGTGGGCGTGGGGTGCGTGAGGTCAGGGGTTTGAACCCCACTGACCGCAAATTTTCCTTTCTTCTCTTTTAAAACTTACACAGTTCTTATATATATACACATTAGGCCCCCAAACGACGTCATTCTAATTATTCGGTGGCAAGCCCAGATGCTGCCACGTGTCCTAGTCGACTCAACCTGGTTTTAAAAACTGAGTTGACTCACTGTCACCTTCTTCATTCGACCCCTACTGTTGCCCTAATTTCTGCGTTTCATTTCTTCCATTTTCGTGGATTTTTGTTCAAGGAAATCCCACTGTTTTTTATCCAAATAGTTTCTAGGAACTTAAGGCACGTTCTTACATTGATTTAGAGCTTCGAATTTAGCTCAGAGGCTCGGTTTAAGCCATGATAATCCGAACTATAAACCCACGGTTCAGGCTCATTTCTTGATTATTTTTCATGGTGTTTAGCTTGTTTTGATCCCCTCTTTATGGGGATTCAGTTTTCATTCGTAAAAGAGGGTTTAATGGTAAGGGTGTGAGGTTGGGTTTTGAAACCCGTACTTGCAACTCTTATTATGGAGGTCAGTTTTTGAGTTTGTGATCGGGTAATAGGGTTTTTAGAGTGTGCGTGGGGTATAGTTTTTGCCTTAGTAAACCAAAAAGGGTTTGGTTTCCTTCGGATCAAACCTGCTTTGAACATGGTCACCCATGGCCGTAGCTTCTGGGTTGGTGTTTTCTTACTGTTTTCAAGCTTAGATTTCATGCTTAATCATGTGTATTTACTTTAAACATCATATATACAAAAACTAGAAGCTAAAACAGTTCATGCATAGGAAAATTTCCTAAAGAGAGAAAGTGATGGTTTTTTGTGTTTTACCTCTAACAGTGACTCTCTCTCTCTCTCTTCTTCCTCCTTCCTCCGAGATCTCCCTCCTCTTCTTCTGAATTCCCAGAACTCTCTCTCTCTCTCTCTCTCTCTCTCTCTCTCTCTCTCTCTCTTTCTCTATGGCTGATCAGGTGGAGATTTTGGTGTGTATACAATGTATGCCCATATGTATAAGTGAGAAATTTAATGGCCATCACTTCACTTAATTGCCCTTCACTTCACCCCCTTACTCCATCAGATCAGTAGCCATACTTCCTCCTATTCATCTTCACCTAATGACATATAATATATACATATAGTACATAGCTACCTTACCCCTCTTAATTTCATGTTTCTTCTCTTATATATATATATATATAATGTTTTATACACATTACACACCACACACACACACGACTAATCTAGGTACTCACACACACACACACACATATTTAATTAATTTCTTATGTTTAATTAATTAATAAATTAGTTATTCAATTAATTATATTTTATAAATTAATCATTACATTTTATATTAATTATAACTAATATTTAATTTCTCATATTAATAAATTAATTACATTAAATTAATTTATCATATTCTTAAGGGCATAATATTTACACTCATTTTTCATAATCTCGTAAAACGTGCCTCATTACCCGACATTCTCGGGTCGGGGTATTACACAATCTGCCAAGGACTTAGCTTATGAGATGTTTGGCCCAAAATGTTTTACAGTTTCAAATTTTGGTCACCATGTGACAACTTATGGTCTTAAGGGATAAAAGTTTTAAGAAAGTGTGGCATGTATTATTTGTTCACATAGTATTAGATTTTATGATATATCACATCTTGAAACACATCCTATGCAGATTAGGTGATGCGAGTAAACTTAACCAAAATTCATACAAGTACACATCACAACAAACTTAAATATTATAACGGAAGCAATCACACATGTTACATTCATCCATCAACTATCGAGATAGGCTAGATTTTTTTTTTTAATATTACATTACTTGCATCAAGTTTGAATACTTCACAACATTGGTCCTTATTAATCCCTAATCACATCAACTCTAGGTTCCATACCCCATGTTTACATATCTACATATTTGTACTTTATACTTACACTAACTGTGAGTCTAATACCTCATGTTCACATCTGAACTTCATACTTATGTTAACTGTGAGTCTTATACCTCACTTTCACGTCTAAACTTCATACTTTACCTCTTTTCCTGAAATATCATGGGTAATATCCATATGACCTTTGTGAAAAGCTCGTGAGTAATTCTAGTACCTTATCATGAATTTTTCAACCGATAACGTTTTGAAGCAAAAAGTATTTCATGATAAAAATATGCTATCGACTGATCACATTTTCAATATAGGACATAAATACTTGAATCATAAAGTATTTATGCACATGAAGTTGAAACATTAACTTAAAACATAAGCATTTCAAGATGATTCAAGTAAAACACTTCATTTTTTAAACACATAGCAAAATTTTTATTTATGGCACAAAATGTAGACATTTAGTTCTTTCACAAAAAATAGAGCGCATAAATCCTTTATCGGATCAAGAGTGTAAAAGACTTTACTTATAAAGCACAAGAATTAGAAATTATTTTCAATAAATATGAGGGTAAAACCCTATATCTTAAATTAGGAGGATAAAATATCCTTTTCGTAAAAATGGGAGTTCAAAAACATTTTTCCATTTCATAACTTATCATCTTTTCACTTTACACGAGAATTCATATCGATCCGGCTCTAAGCTTAACAAGAGGTCAGTATAATTTTCATTAATACATGACCTAAACAAGAGAGATCTATGACCTTCTCGTGGGCATTACAAGAGTAAGGCCCGAAGGAAACACTAAACACGAGTGCTTATGCATTATTTATCTTACATTACCAGTTTGTAAACATGAAGCATTTAAAATATTTCTTTTCAACATATGTTTTTCAAGAGCAGTTAAATATAACTGGAATGAGAAACATTCATTTTTAAAAGAAAACACATAATTTTGCAATCAAAGATAGACATGATTGAAGTAAGAATTGTATAAACAACTGGTGTTTTAAATAAGAACATTTACAATTCACGATAACAATTTGAAAATAGAATAGGAAGCATGTTTAAAACGTGAGTTATATAAATACAAGAATTTGAATTAAAACATTTCAAAAGTTATGGAATTAAATGCTCCACTTCAAAGTCCAAAATTACTCACTTGTGGTCCAGAGTTCACAATCATTTCTTTACTTGCTTACTTGACTTGTCTTGGAACTTGTCTTATCCTTATTTCTTTGTTAGTGATCTTAAATCATGGTCCAGAATACATTGACACTATATTTGTGCACATCTTAGCTTAATATTTTGCTTATAGAGAAAGAAGGTCATCATGTTTCTTGAAAATTTAAAGAATGGGAGTTTGCAGATCATTGGGTTTTGTGTTGGAATTGCCTTTTGCCCTTGTTGATTGATCTTGACTGTAACACCCCAACTTAATTATTAAATTATGTAATGAAAAAAAACTCTTTCTGAAATCTGATCTGGCATTTAACTGTTTAAAATCAACTGTTTAACACTGACCAAACCCATGTTAGCAAATTTTAAAAATTCTGAGAAACTGATTACTGTCACTGAACCCTTAGACACTGAAGCTAACCTAACTAGGAGTTGACCGGAAGAAACCGCGTCGAAAAATAAGCTACAGAATGAAAGTTAGGAAGAAAACAGTGAAATTGCATTAATGCGCTGCCAAACAGGGCCTAAGCCCGAAGTATGGAAAATAACCAAAAATGTGGCCAAGAGGATTTGATCCCTTGACCAAACTAGGCAGAATTTGGGTTACCAAAAATTTACCAACTAAGCTAAGAGCACCTTTGTGCATATATATGCAAAGATATATATTTAAATAGCAATCAGATTTGGCCTTTCCCCAAAGTGACCAATAACCAAACATGCAACACATCAGCATGCATCACCCTATGCCATAGCCATCATGCCTATAGTCTCATGATGAAGCCTCTCTTCCAACCAGATTTCATGCAAAATAATCATGCATTTGGGGAGATGAAGGGGCAAGAGAAATGTGATTATTGATATACCATCTCCATATATGCATGGAGGGAAGAAAATCAGATCTGTAGAGAACCTTGTGCACTGTACTATAGAGAGAGAAACTGGTTAGAGGGAGAGAATCCTAGAGAGAGAGAGAGAGATATACACAAGTGTGTGTGTGCATTGGTGAGCCATTGAAGGCGCTTAGAAGAAGCTAGAGACTGGAACTGAAGAGCTGCACGACTGAGAGAGGACCCAAATCCAACCCTTGAAGCTCCTGCTCGAGCTCAACAGTGAAGAGACCACTGTTCAAAGGCCAGTATTCAAAAACTTTTTAAAAATTTTCCTGCTTTATTTAGCTACTGTTTTATAGATTTAAGACTGTTAATGCATGCGTAGTAGATTAATAATCAAAACTGAGTTGGTTGCGACTGGTTTGAACCTCTAGAACTGCCCCAAAAACCGAAACCCATGGCAAACTGCCATTGATAGACCTCGGGTTACAGGTCTGAATCGACCTTAACCAAGTGACCCTTTGCTTATCAAAGCATGAAATGGACCATCCTAGGACCCCGAAAAACTACTATACACGACCTAGAGACCTAGGTCTAAGCCCTCAAAACCGAGGCTATTCTTCTCGGCCCAAAAACCAAATCTTTAAATCTGACCCCTAAACCGAGATTGATGAGTTGGGAATGGAAGCTCATGTTGTAAGGGTTGCAGAGGACCAAACCTCATGCAAAATGGTTGAGAAACAAGGCCGTATGACCCAATTGTAACTCTCCACGATAATCGGTTGAAACATACCTCCATTGTTGAATTCGATGCTTGAAAGGGATGCCAAAAGAATGACATTACTCCCAGAAACATTTTAGAACAAAAACTAGTAAGAATCGATGCATAAAACTCCACGAAATTGAAGGAGAAATTTCTGAAATTTCTAGGGCAACAGTGGCCCTATACGGGTAGGGACGATGAACAGTAACGGGTCTTGGATCGGGTCTTCGGGTCGGGCCCCGACCCGGATAAAAACGGATATAACCCATAAACCAAACTGTGTCATTTTGATAACTGTTATTAAATTTTTAATATTTTAGGGCTGACGTCAGCCTGACGTCAGCACATTACCCTGAACCGGTTAGAACCGGATTGGACCGGTCTGGTTCAGTTGAATATGGACTGAACCCCTTGGTTCAGTTTAAATTTTCTGGAAATTACATAAAGACCCCAACAGTTTTGGGAAATTTGACTCTGGCCCAGATTCTGAAATTTTAATTCATTTATACCCCTGATAATTTAATAAATAATAAATCAAATTATTTAATTAATTTATTAATTAAATAAAAATGACCAAATTACCCCTAGGTCATTAATAGGTCAAATGAAGTCCAAATAAGTCAAATGAATAGTGTATTTTCACTATTTCAAACATTCCGGACTCAATGGTGGAGTCCGATTTGGGAAATTAAGTCCCGAAAAATACAAACACGTAGGAGTAAATGACCATACTGCCCCTGATGATACCCGAACCCAAATACAACTAAAAGATAGTCCATTTTGACTTTGTCAGACATTCCGAACTCAACGGTGAGGTCCGTATTAGCAGATAAAGTGCCGAAAAATATAACACATGAAATTACCAAATTGCCCCTGACACTGTTTAGAACCCAAACAAAGTCCGATTGAGACGAAACTGAAAACAATAGAAACCCTGACACGTATGGGACTATACACGTGATCGGATGACAAATCGGAATCAAACTTCACAACTGTGAAATGACCAAAATACCCCTAGCCCTGTATCAAGTTAGATAACATCTGAATGAACTAAGAACTAATCCAATGAAAGCTTAAATAATTTCATGACCGGACTACCTAGAGGTAGTACACATCCTGACATCTTGGGATTATGCTATAGGATAAAAACTCAAGCCAGTCATGGAAGGGAAAAACAAGAAATTTACCATTATGTCTAAAGTCGAAAGACTAGCTAACAAGAAGCAACAGGAGTTCATGCGACAACTATTATGGCAACAAAAGATTATAGAACGGCACATAAGTATAGCCAAAACAACCGAGGTAGTCTCCGTTCGACCGTTTATATACAAAATGCCTACCAAGGTAATGGTCGTAGAGGCAAAATTAAAGAAACAAGAAGACACGGAAATCCTGAAAGAATGGATGCAAAGGTGATTTTCAATTATCATAAAAGCACATAGACAGCGAGATAGTCTAACTCAGGTTAAATTTTGAATTAAAATAAACCAAGTTAAGATTCATGTGAGATTTACGAAATGTTCATAAATTTTCTAGGATAAAGAAGGATAAGAAGAAGAGAAAGGCTTCTCAGTTAAGTCCCGTTACCACACAAGGTGAGTAACCTAGACTCCTGAATTGGTGTATAAGTACACCGTCTAGTTATTGTATTTTTAAATACTGTACTGTACTGTTCCTACTGATATACTGTCTTTCATGCTTCTACTCAATGCATGACTATATTTTACCCTGTCTGATTTCACTGTTCCGTATTGAAATGAAACTATCCTTATTTTTACTAAAGGAACAACTGACTCATGGTACCAAAATTCAGTCTTGAACACTACATGAGCATATTGCACTGTTTAAATTGTGCATACTGTACTGTTATCCTGTTATACTGTTTTGCTCTGCTCGTGATTGAACTGTTCTGACGCTCTGATGATTTAACTGTATCCCTGTTTAAAATGTTGTTTCAAAGAAATGTATTTAACTATATCTTCTGAAATACCTGATTCAACCACCTGTTTTATAAACAACAATGGTTTGAAACCCATGACAGGGGACCCGTGTTACTCACTGGGCTTTTTAAAGCTCACCCCTTCCCTAACATTTTTCAGGTGAGGGACCCAGCGATCAGGATTAACGGGTTGGAGACCCGGAGAACTATTTTGAAGAACTTATGAATTAACCATTTTTGTACCTAACTCCATTTCTGAATGTGATGTACTGAAACCTAAGACTCGTATCTTTTGTAGGACAATGATGTAATAGTTAACCATGGATGTATTAATGGCTCTGCCAAGGTGTTATGCATTCCCTTAGTTCCGCTGCGACTTATATTAATTGAATGCATTGTACTTGGATGTTACTGATGAATGGCCTGTGGTTAGGATTACCGTCGGCATTTTGATTTCAAAAAAAAAAGGAAACAAAATCGATGGGTGCCTAACTGGCCGGTCGCATGCCCCTAATCCGCACAGGGTGGGTAAGGGGGATGTGACATTGACTCTGTGGCTGTTGTTGTTTGGATTTGGGGGCACTTTCACAAGTCTTCCATTTTTATTGTAGATATTTTGGTTTATTATTAGAGGATCTTGTTTCTTTTATTTTTTTGGTCATCCAATCTAATTTTCTAGTAATCTTAGTTTTTTCGAAAGATCCCCAAATTTCTCATTTCATTGACTAATTAATTCCCTTTATTTCTTGGAGTACTTATGTGTATTTCTGGAGTATAAAATTGACATCACTTTAACAATTACAATACAATAAGATCTCTTTTTAGTTAGATGTCTATGAATCCTATTTTCACTTTGTACTTTTAAAATTGATTTTTAGTTCCTTATTTTCCCCAAGTTGAAATACCCACACAATTTTATATATATACATGTATATATTTAAGAATAATTACATTGACATCTTCTATAACATTTGAAAATTGCAGGAATTTCCTCGTAATATCTAATATTATACTAACATTCCTTATCAAATTTGTCGGAAGATGAATGTTAAAGAAAAACATGAATTTTTTATTTTACCTTATGAATAATTACATTGACATCCCCTATGATATTTGATAATTATAGGGACCTCCCCTATTGTCACGACCCAAAACCCACCCTATGCGGATCTCGTGTCGCGAGGCCGACCCTAAGGCCATCCTACTTTTTCCATTCCTGTATCATAGTACTAATGTCACGCCCCAAATTTCTCGCGAACCCGGGGCGCGAGTAACGAGACAGAAAGAAAATAAATTAAAGGACAATCTAAATGAATCTAACTAAACATGTTTCCATTCCCATCAATACATAGAAAATAACTTAAAGTACATTCCACCATTACAGTGTTCACAGGTCATTCGGGCTTAAGCCCTTACATCTCAAAATGTGCCCTAGGGCCCAAAATTACTCCAAGTACTTGCTCCTATCGAGACATCACCGAGTCTCACGTAGCAGGGGCATCCTCATCTGAAATTTTGTCCCACGAATGGGTCAGCTCAACTGCTGGTACAATATAATGCTAATGCAAGAAACAAAATTAAGGGCGTGGCATGTGCAAGTGTACAGTTATATCTACATGCACAATTATAACCTACATGCCATCCAATTCATCCATACAATACATTAACAAGATTCATCACATATTCATGAATTCATTAATACAATGCAATGAAATATGCGTGACGCACCCATGCAAACTCCATGTCACACCCATGACTCACTTTACAGACCTTCCCCGACGGCCTGAGTAACCAGTATGCCTCACTTTACGGACCTTCCCCGACGGCCTGAGTAACCAGTATGTCTCACTTTACGGACCTTCCTCGACGGCCTAAGTAACCAGTATGCACAACACCAAATGCTCAACTCACGCCATGTTCCAAGGAATCACACTATGCCAAGATGCTCTGATTTCACCATGCCATAATGCAATCTCAACAAGGCATCTTATCCACATATGAAGGATGCTTTAAACAATGTATTACACCATAACAGTCCAATCACAAAATCCCTCCATCAAGGGTACATGCATACATAGTTCACTTAAACACATTATGCCTTAGGTTACACATTCCATAATCTCAACAATTCTTGAAAATGTAATTCACACATTATGCTAGCTCATGCGATATACACAGTCATGATCCACGTTCTTCACTAACTTTCAAAAAGATAATAGGAAACACATAAGCATATAAGTAATCAAGTAGATATGTGAATCATCAAGTCAACATGGCAGTTATTCCTAAACTTAATTCTATTTCTTACTTAGCACAATATATCGTACCTGATGGGTCAATCTCAACTCAGGAAAGCGTACTCATAGTATAGTGGAACCACAGTAAGAATGTAGAAGGTCAGACCACCTTCTCCTTGCATTTCCGTGTCCCTAAAATCATAACATGTAACTCAGTCCATTTGTTACTTGAATTATGCTATTCATCAAATTTTATGTCCTCATTTTATAAGTTTCTATTTTACCAAATTAAACTCTACTGTTAAGTCTGGAATGTCGAAGAAAGTAGGTTGAGGCTTTCGTGGAATTCAATTCGAACACTGGAGCTAAAAAGGGCAAAACGGTCATTTTTCACTTTTCACGGGTCCTTACATCTCGAGACCTCTTTTCACAAATTGGACTCCACGATTGAGTTCAGAACATTTGAAATAATAAAAATCCACAATTCTTTTATTTTAATCGAGGTTCGTTTGACTGTGTTTTGACTCAAGGGCATTTTGGTAATTTTTAAGGGTTCTACGGGTCTTTTATTTTTTTTGGGACCTCGCCTCATGTCACGGACCTCACCGTTGGCCTTAGAGGGTCCAAGATAGTAAGAAAACATATATGACTTGTCGTATTTGGGCTTCAGGCCATTTCGGAGTATTTAATTTGTAAAACAGAATAAAGTGTAATATATATTTATTAGTTGCATGAAAAGGACACTTGATTGTCCTGTCCAAGCTGGCTCACGCGCTCACCCCCACGCGCTTCACCCTGGTTCGAATCTCGACCCCCACCCTTTTTCACTCTTTTCCTTCCATTTTTCATTCTCCCCCCCCCCCCCTTTTTTTTTTTTTTTTTTTTTGAAATGTTGGGCCAAACGGCCCAATTCTTCCTTTAAATAAAAATAGGCCTCTTTTCCCCCCTTTAACCTAAACCGGCCCAACTCCCTTTTAAACCCAACCATGCCCCAACAGGAACGACCCAAGTTGCCCCTTCCTGCGTCCCCGATTTTCCGACCACCTCTGGTCGTCTTCCCCGTCCACAGTTGACAGAGCCGTAACCAACCTCTTATTTTTCTCCCTATTTCCATGTCAGTATTTCATGATTCTTACACTAATTAAATTCTAGGGTTTCAACAAATCACCTAGGATAGTTTTCAACCTTAAACACACTGATTTTCACGGACACCCACTTCCCATCTCCAACCATGCACGTCATTATCCGGTGAGCCATTTTTATTACGTTCTCTCACTGTTTTGCTCAAATTTTGTTCCTATTCGTTTTCTGCACATCAGGGAACTATTTTCCCATCATCCAAATCAAGTTTTTGATGTCCAACTCACAAGACCCGAACCCACCTTCATGACCTACAACTGTGAATATCTCTCTCCCCCCTTAACCATTTCACTCGATTTTTCTTGCATTAGTTCACATTTTCCATACTCTGTGAGGTCCTATAACTTAAATAAACTAACATGCTTTAAAATCGTAAAACCGAACTGAACTAGGCATACCTTATTTTTCGAATTTTTTTCTAGTACAAACCTCTCCCCTCCTCTTCTGTTCCAAGCCTTGGCCCAAGCTCTGAACTCTACAATCTCTCTAAGCTTCTCAGTTTCTCTCTCTCTCTCTCTCTCTCTCTCTCTCTCTCTCTCTCTCTCTCTCTCTCTCTCTCTCTTTCTTATCTCTTCTATTTCTCTCTTATCTCACGAAAACACTCATATACACATATCCACACGCCAAACTCCACTGCCCAGACCAGCTTAGCCTCTCCTATCTCCCTCTCATCCCATACTTCTATTTTGTCCCCTTTCATGTCTAGGTCGGCCATGCATTAAATGCAAGCTGACCTTGTGGCCCAAGCATGTATATATATATATATATATATATATATATATGTATATTTTATCTAAATGCACACACACACACACACCACACGCAGAACCTGCTGTAGCCTCCCTTTTCTCTCTCCTCCCACTTCCCTTTCTAATCTTCCTCTCTATCTACATGGCTTGCATTTAATGCAAGCTGACTTGTGATAGATATATGTATATATATATATATTATTCACTACACATACATACCCTCAACACGTTAACCATGCATGCATATATACACATACACGGCTGCACACACAACAGATTTTGTTTGCCTTCACTAGTGACATATAATATATACATATATACACATTTAAATACACACACACACACACACACACACACACATATATATATATATATATATTCCACATATAGAATTTTGCATACACATACACATCTAAAAAAAAAAATAACAATAATAATAATAATAAATAAATAAATAAAAATTTCATCCCAAAAAATTTTTTTTTTCAAATCTTTGCAACTAATATGCAATGTATTAAAAATTTAAAATAATAATCAGCGGAAGTCTTTTCTATACAATAATCAGCAGAAGTCTTTTCAATATAATAATCAGCGGAAGTCTTTCAATACATAATATGGTTCTACACTAATCAAAAATATGAACTCGACATAACCAACACCCGTGAGTGGTGAATACATGGGAGAACTAAAACATAAACTGGTACATTTCCTAAAAATGTCCTACGCTCTCAAACTCCTACTGAGGTCTTGCAGCATCGCTACCTGAAAAATGGTAAGTAAGGTGGAATGAGCTACAAAGCTCAGCAAGTAAATACAGATCTCTGACACTGGTATTGGTGATCATAAAAGAATATGAATCCATGAATAATAATATGATAGCCAATCATAAGAAAAGAGATGATGTGATAGCTAATGAGAACAGTTGTCGTGATGGCCAATGAATAGTGGGATCACAATATACAATGAGGAGTAATGGATATAACATTAACATGGAACTCTCAACAATAATGTATCAACATAAACGTATTGCCACAATAAACCGATCACAATCAAATCAATGAAGAACGTCCTCTCAGTGTAAGATAAATCATAAGGAATAGTGTCATTCAATAATCGTAATCATATCAACCATATAAGAGATGCATTTACTCTGTTCCTCCAATGTAGAATGCCAATGAAAAATGCCTACGAGAAATACCATTCTCGCCACTTGTCCGTTCACGGACTCGACCCTTAGGTCCCCAATCAAGTCAGAAAGCATCGGATAGATATTGTAACTGAGCACAAATCCGGTATTCATAACATATCATGATCATAAGTGATTCCATAAGAGTATAAAAATGGAATATCATATATACAGTGGAAACATAACAGTAGGACTTTCAAGCAATGGTTCAACATGATAACAATGATATAACAGTCAATCAATGTCCACAAGATAGAACAATATCACATTGTGGAAAACAATAACATCAGGTACGCTTAAGAGTACAAGTTCGGCAATAAAGAGAATAAACTTGGCTTTGGAAACACCACATAGAAAAGAAAGTGATTTACTTACCTCTAAATGCAGTCCTATATTAGTATTACATGAGGTTGCCCTTTCCTTTTGAGTTCCCTATATATCAATAGATTCGTCTCAAAATTAATGTTATTCATCAAATTTTATGCCTTGCTATCATAAGTATCTCTATCACTAATTTAGACTCTACCATTATGTTTGGAATGCTGAAGAAAGTCAGTTTAGGCTTTCGCGGAATTCCATTTGGGTTCAGATAGCAATAGGGGTATTTTGGTCATTTTAGTATTTCTACGGTCTTTATTTTTTGGAGCCCCGTCTCGCAACACGGACCTCACCATTGGATTTAAAATACTCGAGATAGTCAAAATACACTATTTATTCACTTAAATTGGACTTCGCATTATTTCACTATATTTAATTTAATTAATTTAATTTAATATAATTTATTTATAATATATATATGCGCATTTAGACAGCACGGGCGTGTCTGTCAATTGGTTAGGGTTGAGGGTTTCATCCACCAGGTCCTTGGTTCGAATCCTATAGGGCGCAGTCCCTTTTCATTTTATTTTCATTTTACCTATTAGTTATATAATATATATATATATAGGGGCATAAGTTGACGCGGGCTTGCCTGTCAACTTGGTTACACGCTTCACTTCCTTACCCTTGGTCCTTGGTTCGATTCGCAAGGGCAGTAGTCCCTGCGTATTTTTTTCTCACCCTTTGTAAACCAAACAGTAGCTAAGCCACTTATCCTCGTATAAGCTATCCCTGATCCCATTTCCCCAATTCTAATTCAAAATGCCTGGAACTAAACAGCCCCTTTCCCCTTTCAAATTTAAAAACCTTAAACCCAAACGACGCAGTTTCAAGGCCATATGCCCCAACACGGTGTCGTTTCACGCTCCACTGTTCATCATCTCCCCCATTTTTCTGATGAAGGTCCAGTAGGGTTCCGTCGCCTTCTTCGGCGTCGGTCACGTTTTTCCTATCATTTTTAACCCAATTTTAAAACAGTTCCCTTCCTCTTCCCACAAGGATACCAAATCCACCCTCAGTTCCAATTAAAAACCTTCCTAACCTCACGAATAGTGAGTCAAACAACTCCGGCCGATTTTTCGACCAACTATTCCCTTCAAATTTTGTGCCTGTTTCTGAACTGCTTCCAACCATTCTTTTCCCTAATCATCTTCTGCATTATCAAGGATTAATTCTATCCCATAAAAACAGAATTTGATGCATAAAATGTTAAGAAACCGATTTATCTTTTATACCTGCAACTGCCCTTTTCTAGCTCATTACTAAACCTTTTTGATGATTCTTTTTGTAAAATATTCCTCATTCCATGCTTGTTTGAACCCTACTATTAAAACTAAAAAAATATGCCTAAATCATGAAAACAGAAACTGAACTTCAATTACTCGTGTGAGCTTTTGGCTCGCAGTTTCCCCCTCCTTTTCTTTTGGTTTCTCTTCTTCTTCTTCACTTCTGAATCTCAGGATCTCTCTCTGCTTTTTGGTTTCCTTTAATCATTCCTAAATTTTTCTAAATGGCCAACTCTATTTATAGAGAATTTTCACTCGGTTGCCCCCCATTTGCAGCCACCTTTTCTTTCTCTTCCTACCTTCCTTGCAGCCCTATTTGACTCCTCTTTAACCGTCCATTCATCCTCCACCATCTACGCACCAACCCTACAACATATAAATATATATATATATATATACACACACCACTTGCAGCCATAGTGTCGGCAGCCTTGCTGCCTTCACCATATCCACACACCTCACACCCACTTGACACACATACAGCACACACACACAGTCTCCTTCTCTCTTTTTCCTTTCTTCTTTTTCTTTGCTTGTCAAAATATACATATATACATACATACTTAATACCTTATACATATATATAGATATATACATATTTACATACATTATTTATACGCCTATATATATATATATACATAAATCTATTTCTAAAAGCGTATACATACACTTATTTTAATTAAGCTACGCGTGCATGAAAACGTTCACATACATGGAATTACGTGTATGCACGTATTATGAGGCTCAGTCCTGGTTTGCTCAGGTGTCACCCGGCATTGGCTGTATAACTGACACTATTCATGTTTCAAAATCGTACAGTGCATATGATATCATGATATAAAGCTTTAAACAGCTTGGGTTACAACTGGTGTTACACTACTCGACCGGGTCTACCTCGGTATACGTGCCTTATCCTAGGTCGGGATATTACACCTGTGATATTTGAAAAAATAAAGGAGGCCAGTGAAATATACAAGAGTATTTTAATCATATAACTTTTTTGTTGAAATCCTAACATCGTCAATGACAAATTTTGTATGAAGGAAAAATCTATATATTGTTAGTATAACAAATGAGATATTAGTGTAATTTTAGAAAATATAGAGAATGTCTCTGTAAACTTTTGATAACTCAAGGGATGTTAGTATAATTATCCCTTATATATACATTATTTTGTTTCATATGAGATGGTTTAAGAGAAAACTCAGAATATACTATTTTTTATTTTCCTAACTTTTCTCTCTTGTTATTTTAATTGATTTTATTAATTTAATGGCAGGACTGTATCGAGTTGCTTATGCCCAAGTTGGTGTTGTTGTGGGAGACTCACAAATTTTGCAGTGAGTCTAATGAAGCTTCTTGTTAAAGCACTTAGAACCCTTTGAAATCCATATCAACATTTATACTTCATTCTTATCACCACTGACAATGTGGGTTGGATTCCAATGGGGCATAGGAGATGTGATAAAAGTGTAGGTTTGGATGGTGGGTAATATGAGATGTTTGCAACGGGGGGTGGTAAGAGGTGTAGGTGGAGATAGTGGTTGGGTAATATGAGATGTTCTGTTATTTTAGTTTTTATTGACTTTTTGACAAAACAATAAATATTCAATCGTAGAGTAAAATTCATTCTTTTAATCATTTTTATTAATTCTATGTGCAGTCTAATTTTCAAAATTAGAATTGCGTAACTGTCAAAAATTTCGAGAGAGGTTAGTATAATTTATTCAAAGTTGTATAATATATATATAGTAATTTTTAGAATACATTTAGATTAGAGAAGATCCAAGTTGGACAACATTTTTTTTTTGTTTTCATTTTCATTTTTTTGGAAAACGATAATAAAAAATGCGTTTGATTACTCATTTTCGTTTTTTCTTTTTTAAAACATTTTCACTATTAGATTAAAAACTAAAAACAAAAAAAAAAAATGAATTTTTGAATTTTGGAAAACAGAAACCTAAAAAGGTGTCTCTTAACTTTAATGAGATTGAGACATCGAGTTCTATTAGTTCCAAATTTCTTGGTTATTTCTCTTTAACTAGCCATCTTCTCTAGAACCTTCCATCCACATCACCCCTTCTAGATCGATGCTACTCTCCTAATCTCTTTCAAATCGATCTGTCGAGATATGTTTCATTCTTACTTGATTAATCACTTTTAGTTTTAGACAATCGGATATATATATATATATGTATGTATATGTAGAGTTATTGATCACGATAGTTGTTGAATCCTATGGATAACGAAATTCAATAATTTATCACCGACTTTCTTTCTCCACTCGTAAAACACACTAAACTTTCCAAATTTTTCTAAACAAATTTAATCACTCTATACTTCACCTGGAATCTCTCTTTCACCTCACTCCCTCTCTAGATATATGGCTGAGATTTGCTCCTAGAAGGGACTAAACGACTTATGAAGAATAAAAATAGAGCATCTAAGGTGACAACATAAAATATAAGTAAGAAAAAGTGACCTATATTGTATTGTAAAATTATATTATTCCATGAGCTACTTTACATGTGACACACACACACACACACACACACAC
Source organism: Nyssa sinensis (assembly GCA_008638375.1). NCBI lineage: Eukaryota > Viridiplantae > Streptophyta > Magnoliopsida > Cornales > Nyssaceae > Nyssa > Nyssa sinensis. The sequence goes on from CM018035.1 coordinate 37,578,568, forward strand.
ACACACACACATATATATATATATTTACATAATTTACTAGTTTGTAATTGACGATATTTGAAAAGTTAACATTATTTAAAACATAATTTTGTGTTGAAATAAAATTTGAAAATATATATTACAAAATTTAGGTTTGATGCTACATTAGTTATTAAACACATTTCTTGTTTTTTTTTTCAGAAACAGTATTACTAACCAAACATATTTTTTTGTTTTTGTTTTTTAAAAAATAAACAGAAATTAGATTTCATTTTAAAAAAATTGAAAATAAAAAAAATAGAAAATGTTATCAAACACAACCTTAATTTATAATATTTTTTAAAGAATTTAAGTGTGTTTCTATTTTAGATTAGATAAGACTCTTTTTTAAAAAAGAAAAGAAAAAACAGATAATAATTTTCTTTTGAAATCATATTTATGAAATTCCAACTATTATGACTTATCGCAATATTATTATGGGTAAATTACACTGAACACCTTGAGGTTTGGTGAAAATACAACTAGGTCCTTCAGGTTTGAAAAATTATATTAACCACCTTTCTGCTTTAATGTTGATAACAAAAATCACCCTCCGTTAGTCAATAGTTAGTTAACTAAACGGAATGTTGTGATGTCATCTCATATATTTTTGTAAATACCAACTTAAACCTTTATCAAAACTTTGTTTAAAATAATAAAAATAATTTCCCCCCTTTTCTTTCTCTAACCTCTCTCTCTGTCACGCCCCGAATTTCTGCAAACCCCAGGCGCGACTGACGAGACAGAAAATAAAATAAATAAAAAGACAATTGTAAATAAATTCACTAAACATGCATCCATTCCCATCAATACATAAAATAGCGTAAAGTACATTTCACAACTGCATTGTTCATAGGTCATTCGGGCTTAAGCCCTTACATTACAAAACATAAGTCCCATGGACCAAAAATCTACCAAGTGCTTCATCCTATCAAGGTATCAGTGAGTCTAAAGTAGCTGGAGTATCCTCATCTGAAAAATGTTGCCCACGAATGGGTCAGCTCAACTGCTGGTATGATGAAGTGCTAATGCAAGAAATAAAGCTAAGGCGTGGCATGTGCAAAGTGTACATTTATATCTAAATGTCATTCAAAGCATCGCAGTAATATATGAGTGGTATGCATGACGCACCCATGCACAACTCAATGCCACACCCATGTCTCATTTACGGGTACTCCCCGATGGCATCGAAGTACCAATGCAATGGCCAATTTTGGGTTTTTCACCACAGGATCTACACCCTCATAATGCATAGCACCACGTGCTCAACTCACGCCATGTTCTCAAGGATTCACCATATGCCAATATGCTAATGTAATCTCAATGAACATGGTTTTTCAATAATATAGCATGCTCGGACAATAACACATAAATCATCAGTCAGTTCCATATGTATGCATATCTCATGTGTTCATGTATCATAGTTCATGTTCTTCACTTTACTAAACTCTCAAAGAACGCAAGTAACACATAAACATGTGAACAACCAACTTTAAATTATCAACTAAACACATTCCAACTAAACACATAAATCATTCCAGTCATTCACAAAATGTTCCTAACTTAACTTCATTTCTAACATTAGCAAAACACCATACCTGACGGGTTAGTCACAACCCAAGTAAACTGCGCTCGTAATGCAGTGGCTAGTAGTGAGAATGTGGAAGGATCAGACTGCCTTCTCCTTGCCTTTTCGTGTCCCTAAAATCATAACAAGTGACTTAGTTCATTTGTTTCCTAAATGATGCTATTCAACAAATTTTATGTCTTTATTTTATAAGTTTCTATTCTGCTAAATTAAACTCTGCTATTGAGTCCAGGACGTCGAAGAAAATAAGTTTAGGTTTTCGTAGAACTCACTTCGGACATCTGGGTTCAAAAGGGCAAAACAGTCATTTTGCACTTTTCACGGGACCTTACATTTTGTGACCTCTTTTCCCAAATTGGACTCCACGGTTGAGTCCAGAATGCTCGAGATAATAAAGTTTCACTATTTGTTTACTTAATTCGGAGTTCATTTGACTGTGTTTCAATTCAGGGGCATTTTGGTAATTTTAAAGGTTACTACGGGTCTTTTATTTTTTGGGACCCCGTCTCATAAAATAGACCTCACCATTGGTCTCAGAATGGTCGAGATAGTCAAAATACACTAATGACTTGTCCCATTTGGACTCCGAATTATTTTAGAATATTTAAATAATTAAATTAAATTAATTAATTAAATTAATTTAATATTTTATTCAGGAGGGGTCAAAACATAATTAGTCAAAAGTTCTGTGGGTCAAAATCAGATTTCCTAAAGTTCTGGGGTCAAGTTTAATTTCCAAAAGTTTAGGGTTTAATTTGTAAATTTCAATTTCTCCTATTCTCAATTCGGTTACCCAAACAGGGATTCGTCCAAAACAATGATAGGAAATCCCTGTTCCTGTTTCAATTTCAATTTTTCAATTTATTACACCCGCAGCCAAACAGCCCATTTCATATTTTAATTTAAAACAACAGGGCGACACGTGGCAGGGACGAATCGCCCAAGCCCGACCCGAACCCGAACCCGACCCGGTGTCACGACCCGAAACCCACCCTATGCGGATCTCGTGTCGCGGGGCCGACCCGAAGGCCGTCCCTACTTTTTCCGTTCCTGTATCATAGTACTAATATGCAATGTACTAAAAATTTAAAACAATAAACAGCGGAAGTCATTTATCAGTTACAGTAATCCAGCGGAAGTCTTTTTAAATACATTAAACAGCGGAAGTCTATTAATACATGACATAGTTCTACAGAATTCAAAATGAGAACTAAACCGTAACCAGCACCCGGGGGTGGTGAATACATGGGAGAACTAACATAGACTGATACAATGCTTCAAAATATCCCCCTACGCTCACAGACTCCTACTGGGGTCTCGCAGCGTCATCACCTGAAATGGGGGTAAATGGGGTGGAATGAGCTACAAAGCTCAGTAAGTAAAACAGATCTCCAACACTGGTATCGATGATCAATGTGTATCCATGAATAGATAATGATAGCCAATCATAAGGAAGGAGATGCTGTGATAGCCAATGAACATAATTGCCACGAGGGCCAATGGAACAATTGCCACGAGGGCCAATGAAAAGTAATCACAATACACAATCAGAAGTAATAGTGTAAAATGAAAATATAACAACAATGAAGTACTGCCACAATGAACCGATCACAATCAAATCAATCAATGCAAGTCTTTCGAGACTTGAAGAATTATAAGGAATAGTGCCATTCAATCAATTAAGTTCTGTCAATCATAAGAGATGCTGTTATTCTGTTTCAGGGCTCGGCAGACCCTCGATCTTTTGGGGCCCGGCATACCCCCCAGTCAATTCCAATAATTTGCCATTTGTCCGTTCACGGACTTGACCCGTAGGTCCTATTTAATCAGATAGCATCAGATGGTTGTTGTGACTGAGCACAACTCCCGTGTCCATAAACATGTCATGATCATAGTAATTCCATAGAATATAAAAATGGAATATCATTCATTCAATGAGGATACAGTAGTAGGCCTTTCAAGGCATGGTTCAACATGATAACAATGATATAGCAATCAATCAAGGTCCACTAGATAGAACAATATCACAAAGTGGATAGCAATAACATAGGTGCTTTCAAAGCACAGTGAAACATGATAACAGTGATACATCAGTCAATGATATGTCCACAAGATAGAAAATATCGAAAAGTGGAACACAAGGATATCAATACTTTCAAGAGTACGAGTTTGGCAGTAAAAGAATAAACTTGGCTTGTGGGAACACCACATGTAAGAGAAAGTGATCCACTTACCTCTATCGTGCCTCTATCTTAGAAATCCGTGAGTATACCCTTGCCTTTTGAGTTCCCTATATATCAGTGAATACGTTTCAGAATAAATACTATTCATCAAAGTTTATGCTTTTCTATCATAAGTATTTCAAATACTATTTTAGACTTTACCATTGAGTCCGGAATGCCGAAGAAAGTCGGTTTAGGCTTTCGCGGAATTCCATTTGGACTTTTGTACTAAAAGGGCAAAATAGTCATTTTGCACTTTTACGGTATTTTATCCTTCGGGGTTCCGTCTCGTAAAACGGACCCCACCATTGGACTCAGAACGTCCGAGATAATAGGTTTTGACTATTCATTTGTGTCGTTTGGACTTCGTTTGACCTCTTTTTGGAATAGGGGCATTATTGTAAAATTAATATTTAATTAATTTTTTATACTTTGGGCAACAGTGAAATTTCCCAAACTATTTGGGGCCGGTTTATAATTCCCATAAGCTGCGGTCTGAACCAGTTGGTTCAGACCTAAAAACCCTAGACCGGTCCACTCTTGCCCTGAACCAAACGGTTCACCTTCATTCAAGAACCGGATTTCAATAACCCAATTCCCTATCCTTATCCCTGTTTCGGTTAACCCCAAAACCCAATTTCTATTTATTATTCCTGCAACCAAACATGCCCAAATCCATTTAATTAGAAACCCAAAACGACACAGCTTCGGTCCGTTTCATATCCGGTCGGGTACCGACCCGATCCGAACCCGGATCCATCCCAGTTTTGACCCGATAGCCCCACGCTTTTCCGATCGTCTTCCCCACGTCTCCGGTAGGGTTCCGGCGTGCACAGTCACCTTCTCCGGCGACGGTGACCCATTTTCCGGTGAGATTTTGGCCCTTTTTAAATGTCATTTTCTTCCCCTTCTCCTAAGGATTTCAAATCCATTTTCCATTTCCTTTAAATCCCTTCATAACTTCACGAAATAGAGCCTAAGGATCTCTGGCCGACTTTCCGGTGACCCATATCCTTCCTATTTCGTGACTATTTGTACACTGTTTTGACCCTAATCCATTAGAAATGGTTTCCTGCACCTCTAAGGATTATTTCCATAAATAAACATCAAAGTTTTAAGCATGAATTCATGGAACCCGAAATTATCCATGAAACCTGCAACTGCCATATTCTCCATGGTTTCTCAACCGTTTTTCATGATTCTTTTTGCATTAAAACCTATATTTCATGCTTGTTTAGACCTATATAATTACATACAAGCTTCATGCTTTAAATTGTAAAAACAGAATTAAAACCACTCACCTGGGTGTTCGGATTTAGCCCACTGTGACCTTCCAACTTTCCTATTTATGCTCCTGAATTCTTTGCCAAGATGTTCTCTCAACTTTGGTCTTGTTTGTGCCTTTAAACCCACACCCGTAGGCTTATATTTGTAGAGAGAGTTTCCACCGCCTCTCTCTCTTTTCTCTCTCTCTCTCTCGGTTCCTCCCCCTTCTATGGCCTCTTTCCTTGACCCAGAACCTGTGCTCTCTCTGCCAAATGCAACCTTTGCATTAAATGGCTTGGAGACTTTGTGGGGCACTTATGTATATATATATATATATATATCATATTATATATATATATAACACACCCATTTCTCATATAGCCGACACATACACTCTCCTTTGGTGCTTGCATACTGCCCAAGGCAGTTCCCCTTTTTCCTTTTTCCTTTCTTTTTGTTTCTTATGTAAATATACATATATACATAATTACATCATACATGTATAATACATTATATATTATACATATATACACATGAAATACACTTTTTTTTATACATGTATATACATGCATATGTGGAGGTCTAATTCTATTTTAAATCATATTTGCATACACTGATTTCAATCAAGCTACGTATCTACATTCACGTATGCATGCATGGGAATGCGTGCATGCACGCATTTCGATGCAATGCCCTGTGATGCTCGGGTGTTACCCAGCCTTGGTCATTCATTTCCGTGATTACAGTCTCCAGTCTTTCATTTCCATGAGAATACTATGACATTCATATCTTATCGTTTAAGTTACATGTTTTAACCGACCTACCTCGGTATACGTGACGTATCCCGGGTCGGGATATTACATTCTTACCTCCTTAAAAATAAGTTTGTCCTCAAACTTAGCATATACTACTATGAAAATAAATGCGGGTACTTGGCGCGCATATCATCTTCTCGCTCCCAAGTAGCCTCTTCCATTCGGTGATTCCTCCACAGAACTTTGACTAATGGAATAGTCTTGTTCCGTAGCACCTGATCTCGACGATCCAAAATCTGAACTGGATGCTCTATGTAACTCAGATTTTCCTGGACGTCTAGCGGTTCGTGCTCGATCACTTGATCTGCACTCTTTATACACTTCCTTAGCATCGAGACATGAAACACATTGTGAACATGTGCTAACTCCGATGGTAAGGCAAGCTCGTAAGCTACGGGTCCAACCCTCTTCGTGATCCTGAATGGCCCAATGTATCTGGGGCCAAGCTTTCCCCTCTTGCCAAACCTGACCACCCCTTTCATGGGTGACACTTTCAAGTACACATAATCGTCTTTCGCAAACTCTAAGTCTCGTCGGTGAACATTTGCATAGCTTTTCTGTCGACTTTGAGTTGCTAATAAACGCTGTCGGATCAGTTGTATCTTTTGTGCGGTCTGTTCCACTATCTCCGGCCCATAGAGTTCTCCTTTCTCCCACCTCTGTCCAACATAGTGGTGATCGGCACTTCCTGCCGTATAATGCCTCATATGGTGCCATACCAATACTAGCTTGATAGCTATTATTGTACGTGAACTCGACCAATGGCAACTGATCTTCCCAACTTCCTTCAAAGTCTATGACACAAAAACGCAGTAAGTCTTCTAAAGTCTGTATCGTCCTCTCCGACTGGCCGTCGGTCTCGGGATGATACGCAGTGCTAAGACTCAGTTCCGTGCCCATAGCTTGTTGTAGTCCTTTCCAGAATCGTGATACGAACCGGGGGTCCCTATCAGAAACAATCGATACTGGAACTCCGTGAAGTCTAACTATTTCTCTGATGTATAGCTCAGCTAGTCGCTGAAGAGATTGTGTCGTCTTGGTTGCCAGGAAGTGAGCTGTCTTTGTTAATCTGTCCTACGATAACCCAGATAGAGTCACTCCCCCTGACTGTCTTTGGCAATCCCGACACAAAGTCCATCGTGATGTGTTCCCACTTCCATTCAGGAATGGGCAGTGACTGCAGAAGTCCTCCAGGCTTCTGATGTTCCACCTTAATTTGCTGGCACTTGGCACATCGTGCTATGTACTCAGCTATATGACGTTTCATCCCTGGACCACCAATAAGTATCCTTAACATTGTGATACATTTTGGTGCCTCCTGGATGTAAGGCAAATTTCGAACTGTGTGCCTCATCGAGAATCTCTTTCCTGATCTCAGGCACATCGGGTACGCAGATCCTATCCTGATAATACAATATCCCATCTCTCACTGTGTACTCGGAATCTATGCCTGTCTTGATTCCTTGAAGAAGCTTAGCCAACTTCTCATCCTGAGTCTGCTGTCCCCTGATCTTGTCCACAATCGACAACCCGACTGTGACGTTGGCACATAGTGCCTTGGAACTGGGCAGAACTATCTCTATTTCCATGTCGTTCAATTCCTTCAGTAATTCCGTCTGTGTTGTCAACAGGAAAGCTAAACTTCCTGATGACTTCCGACTCAGAGCGTCAGCTACCACATTCGCCTTTCCTGGGTGGTACTGTATGTTGACCTCATAGTCTTTTAATAACTCCAACCAACGGCGTTGTCTCATATTGAGCTCCTTCTGTGTAAACAGATACTTGAGGCTCTTATGATCGGTGAAGATTTCGCACGTGGTTCCATATAGATAGTGCCTCCATATCTTCAAAGCGAAGACAATGGCTGCTAGCTCAAGGTCATGTGTCGGATAATTCCCCTCGTGGGGTCTCAACTGTCGGGAAGCATAAGCTACCACTTTTCCGTTCTGCATTAACACACACCCTAAGCCCTTGTATGAAGCATCACTATAAATCACAAAACCATCGGTTCCTTCTGGCACTGTCAATATAGGAGCCGTAACCAGACGCTTCTTCAGCTCTTGGAAACTCTTTTCTTGCTCCTCTGTCCATACAAAAGGAACACCTTTCCGGGTCAGTTTGGTAATAGGCGTAGCTATCTTGGAGAAGTCCTGGACAAATCTCCTATAGTAGCCTGCTAACCCCATGAAACTTCGCACCTCCGTGACACTCGTAGGTTGAGGCCAATTCATGATTGCCTCGATCTTCTGGGAATCAACAGAGATTCCCTCTTTACTGATCACGTGTCCCAGAAATGCTATACTAGGAAGCCAGAATTCGCATTTCTTCAGCTTAGCATACAACTTCTGCTCCCCTAACTTCTGTAGCACTCTCCTCAGATGTACCTCGTGTTCTTCCTGGTTCTTAGAGTAAACCAAGATGTCGTCTATAAACACAATCACGAAGTCATCCAAGTACGGCTTGAACACACGGTTCATCATATCCATGAATGCAGCTGGGGCATTGGTCACCCCAAATGGCATAACAAGGAACTCGTAGTGTCCATACCGTGTCCTAAATGCTGTCTTCTGAATGTCAGTGGGCCTGACCTTCAGCTGATGATAACCGGACCTCAGATCGATCTTCGAGAACACCTGGGCCCCTTTCAACTGGTCGAACAAATCATCCACTCTGGGCAGTGGATATCTGTTCCGGATGGTAACTTTGTTCAACTCACGATAGTCGATACACAGTCTCATAGTTCCATCCTTTTTCTTTACGAACAATACAGGTGCACCCCATGGTGACGAGCTGGGTCGTATGAAACCCTTGTCCAATAATTCCTGCAACTGGAGCTTCAGCTCCTTCAGCTCTGTCGGTGCCATCCTATATGGAGTCTTGGATATCGGAGTAGTGCCCGGCAATATGTCGATACAAAACTCGATCTCTCTGTCTATGGGCATTCCTGGAAGATCATCCAAGAACACTCCGGGAAAATTCCCTAGCAATGGGAATATTTTCTAACTCAGGCTGCTGAGAGTTAGTGTCTTGAACACTACATAAGAATCCGTGGCATCCCTTTCGAAGCAGACGCCTCGCTTGGATAGAGGAAACAAAGTAGGGTGGGGAAGCCACTCCTGTCCCCTCAAAGTCAACTGTCGGAAACTGTGGATTCCGTATGAGAACTCGTTTGGCCATACAGTCTATCGTAGCATAATTGGCAGCCAGCCAATCCATTCCAAGGATAACATCGAATCCACAAATTTCCAAAGGTATAAGGTCAGCCAATAAGTGTGTATCCCCAATCTGTATCCCACAATTCCTATACATGGTATCCCCCAACAATGATTTCCCCGATGGTATAGAAACATTCAGTAAATACCCTAAGGGTTCTGTTACTAGGTTCAGTCTAGCAGCATATGTAGGGGATATAAATGAATGTGTAGATCCAGTGTCAAATAAAACATGAGCAGGCTGTGAGCATACTAAAAGAGTACCTGCGACTACAGAGGTTGTAGCCTGCACGTCTCCTGGTAAAAGGGAGAAAACCCGTCCTGCCTGCTGCTGGACGTTCCCCTGTCCACTCCTTTGGGCTGGAGGTCTAGGTGGTGCTGTTCCAGTGGTTGGTGCCTTTACTGAAGCAATACTGGGCATGGCCTGATCCTTCTGAGGACATTCTCTTGCAAAATGTCCCTCCTGACCACAGTAGTAACAAGCGTTGCTGTCCTTGAGACACTGGCCTTTATGGATCTTATTGCAACGAGAGCACTTGGCTGCCCCCTTTTTGTTGCCTTGTTTCTTCTGACCCGATCCTGTCGCCTGTGATGTGGCTCCAGGTCTGGTAAATGTAGATCCATGTTCTGAAGTAGAAGGCCCTTGCCTCTTTTTCTGATTGCCGCCCTGCTTCAAGTTTCCTTTCCTCTTGGCGAATTCCTCGCCACTCCTTTCTATGACTCGAGCTGTCTCCACTACATCATCATAAGTAGTCAGTCGATGGGACACCAGTCTATCTTTAATAGGCCACCTCAGTCCTTCCTCAAATTTGCGAGCCTTCAAGTCCTCGGTACTGATAGCACCAGGGGCAAATCTGGCCAACTCAGTAAATTTGGCCTCGTATTGCTCTACTGTCATTCCCCCCTGTTGCAGTACCATGAACTCTGCAACCCTTCGGTTTCTTACTTCTTGGGAGAAGTACTTCTTGTTGAAGATATCAGTGAATCGTTGCCAGTTCATGTCTGGCTCTTTATCTTCCTCTATCATCCACCATTTGTGTGCCATTCCTTTGAGCATATATGTGGCATAGGCCACTTTTTGGACTTCAGTGCATATCAGGATTTTAAAGATCCTGTTCATTTCTAGTAACCACTCCTCAGCTACAGTGGCTCCGCCTGTACCGTCGAAAGTCGGGGGTTTCATTTTCTGAAACCGCTCATATAAGTATGCAGCATCTCGCTCGTTTCCTTGGCGATTCCCTGCATTGTCGCCTGCATTGACAGGCTGCTCCTGTGGTACTGGCTGTGCTGGTTGGTTAGCACCAGCCTGAATCTGTGGCAGACTTTCAATGATAGTCCGCATCATTCTTTCTAGCTGTTCTAAACGATCCATAGGCAACGGACCTTGCCTCGTGTTTACCATGACTGTGAATAGAATCAATGAAGCTAACCAATGAGATAACCAGTGAGATAACCAATGAAATAACCAGTGAAAGAATCAATGAAGTAACCAGTCAATGTGTAAGACAAAAATAAATGTCAGTCATATCTAGCAGTCTTAACTCTAGTCCTATCTCCCATGACTCACTATCGAACCTATAGCTCTGATACCAAGCTGTCACGACCCGAAACCCACCCTATGCGGATCTCGTGTCGCGGGGCCGACCCGAAGGCCGTCCCTACTTTTTCCGTTCCTGTATCATAGTACTAATATGCAATGTACTAAAAATTTAAAACAATAAACAGCGGAAGTCATTTATCAGTTACAGTAATCCAGCGGAAGTCTTTTTAAATACATTAAACAGCGGAAGTCTATTAATACATGACATAGTTCTACAAATTCAAAATGAGAACTAAACCGTAACCAGCACCCGGGGGTGGTGAATACATGGGAGAACTAACATAGACTGATACAATGCTTCAAAATATCCCCCTACGCTCTCAGACTCCTACTGGGGTCTCGCAGCGTCATCACCTGAAATGGGGGTAAATGGGGTGGAATGAGCTACAAAGCTCAGTAAGTAAAACAGATCTCCAACACTGGTATCGATGATCAATGTGTATCCATGAATAGATAATGATAGCCAATCATAAGGAAGGAGATGCTGTGATAGCCAATGAACATAATTGCCACGAGGGCCAATGGAACAATTGCCACGAGGGCCAATGAAAAGTAATCACAATACACAATCAGAAGTAATAGTGTAAAATGAAAATATAACAACAATGAAGTACTGCCACAATGAACCGATCACAATCAAATCAATCAATGCAAGTCTTTCGAGACTTGAAGAATTATAAGGAATAGTGCCATTCAATCAATTAAGTTCTGTCAATCATAAGAGATGCTGTTATTCTGTTTCAGGGCTCGGCAGACCCTCGATCTTTTGGGGCCCGGCATACCCCCCAGTCAATTCCAATAATTTGCCATTTGTCCGTTCACGGACTTGACCCGTAGGTCCTATTTAATCAGATAGCATCAGATGGTTGTTGTGACTGAGCACAACTCCCGTGTCCATAAACATGTCATGATCATAGTAATTCCATAGAATATAAAAATGGAATATCATTCATTCAATGAGGATACAGTAGTAGGCCTTTCAAGGCATGGTTCAACATGATAACAATGATATAGCAATCAATCAAGGTCCACTAGATAGAACAATATCACAAAGTGGATAGCAATAACATAGGTGCTTTCAAAGCACAGTGAAACATGATAACAGTGATACATCAGTCAATAATATGTCCACAAGATAGAAAATATCGAAAAGTGGAACACAAGGATATCAATACTTTCAAGAGTACGAGTTTGGCAGTAAAAGAATAAACTTGGCTTGTGGGAACACCACATGTAAGAGAAAGTGATCCACTTACCTCTATCGTGCCTCTATCTTAGAAATCCGTGAGTATACCCTTGCCTTTTGAGTTCCCTATATATCAGTGAATACGTTTCAGAATAAATACTACTCATCAAATTTTATGCTTTTCTATCATAAGTATTTCAAATACTATTTTAGACTTTACCATTGAGTCTGGAATGCCGAAGAAAGTCGGTTTAGGCTTTCGCGGAATTCCATTTGGACTTTTGTACTAAAAGGGCAAAATAGTCATTTTGCACTTTTACGGTATTTTATCCTTCGGGGTTCCGTCTCGTAAAACGGACCCCACCATTGGACTCAGAACGTCCGAGATAATAGGTTTTGACTATTCATTTGTGTCGTTTGGACTTCGTTTGACCTCTTTTTGGAATAGGGGCATTATTGTAAAATTAATATTTAATTAATTTTTTATACTTTGGGCAACAGTGAAATTTCCCAAACTATTTGGGGCCGGTTTATAATTCCCATAAGCTGCGGTCTGAACCAGTTGGTTCAGACCTAAAAACCCTAGACCGGTCCACTCTTGCCCTGAACCAAACGGTTCACCTTCATTCAAGAACCGGATTTCAATAACCCAATTCCCTATCCTTATCCCTGTTTCGGTTATCCCCAAAACCCAATTTCTATTTATTATTCCTGCAACCAAACATGCCCAAATCCATTTAATTAGAAACCCAAAACGACACAGCTTCGGTCCGTTTCATATCCGGTCGGGTACCGACCCGATCCGAACCCGGATCCATCCCAGTTTTGACCCGATAGCCCCACGCTTTTCCGATCGTCTTCCCCACGTCTCCGGTAGGGTTCCGGCGTGCACAGTCACCTTCTCCGGCGACGGTGACCCATTTTCCGGTGAGATTTCGGCCCTTTTTAAATGTCATTTTCTTCCCCTTCTCCTAAGGATTTCAAATCCATTTTCCATTTCCTTTAAATCCCTTCATAACTTCACGAAATAGAGCCTAAGGATCTCCGGCCGACTTTCCGGTGACCCATATCCTTCCTATTTCGTGACTATTTGTACACTGTTTTGACCCTAATCCATTAGAAATGGTTTCCTGCACCTCTAAGGACTATTTTCATAAACAAACATCAAGCTTTTAAGCATGAATTCATGGAACCCGAAATTATCCATGAAACCTGCAACTTGGAATATTCTCCATGGTTTCTCAACCGTTTTCCATGATTCTTTTTGCATTAAAACCTATATTTCATGCTTGTTTAGACTATATAATTACATACAAGCTTCATGCTTTAAATTGTAAAAACAGAATTAAAACCACTCACCTGGGTGTTCGGATTTAGCCCACTGTGACCTTCCAACTTTCCTATTTAAGCTCCTGAATTCTTTGCCAAGATGTTCTCTCAACTTTGGTCTTGTTTGTGCCTTTAAACCCACACCCGTAGGCTTATATTTGTAGAGAGAGTTTCCACCGCCTCTCTCTCTTTTCTCTCTCTCTCTCTCGGTTCCTCCCCCTTCTATGGCCTCTTTCCTTGACCTAGAACCTGTGCTCTCTCTGCCAAATGCAACCTTTGCATTAAATGGCTTGGAGACTTGTGGGGCACTTATGTATATATATATATATATATATATCATATTATATATATATATAACACACCCATTTCTCATATAGCCGACACATACACTCCCTTGGGTGCTTGCATACTGCCCAAGGCAGTTCCCCTTTTTCCTTTTCCCTTTCTTTTTGTTTCTTATGTAAATATATACATATATACATAATTACATCATACATGTATAATACATTATATATTATACATATATACACATGAAATACACTTTTTTTTATACATGTATATACATGCATATGTGGAGGTCTAATTCTATTTTAAATCATATTTGCATACACTGATTTCAATCAAGCTACGTATCTACATTCACGTATGCATGCATGGGAATGCGTGCATGCACGCATTTCGATGCAATGCCCTGTGATGCTCGGGTGTTACCCAGCCTTGGTCATTCATTTCCGTGATTACAGTCTCCAGTCTTTCATTTCCATGAGAATACTATGACATTCATATCTTATCGTTTAAGTTACATGTTTTAACCGACCTACCTCGGTATACGTGACGTATCCCGGGTCGGGATATTACATTCTTACCTCCTTAAAAATAAGTTTGTCCTCAAACTTAGCATATACTACTATGAAAATAAATGCGGGTACTTGGCGCGCATATCATCTTCTCGCTCCCAAGTAGCCTCTTCCATTCGGTGATTCCTCCACAGAACTTTGACTAATGGAATAGTCTTGTTCCGTAGCACCTGATCTCGACGATCCAAAATCTGAACTGGATGCTCTATGTAACTCAGATTTTCCTGGACGTCTAGCGGTTCGTGCTCGATCACTTGATCTGCACTCTTTATACACTTCCTTAGCATCGAGACATGAAACACATTGTGAACATGTGCTAACTCCGATGGTAAGGCAAGCTCGTAAGCTACGGGTCCAACCCTCTTCGTGATCCTGAATGGCCCAATGTATCTGGGGCCAAGCTTTCCCCTCTTGCCAAACCTGACCACCCCTTTCATGGGTGACACTTTCAAGTACACATAATCGTCTTTCGCAAACTCTAAGTCTCGTCGGTGAACATTTGCATAGCTTTTCTGTCGACTTTGAGTTGCTAATAAACGCTGTCGGATCAGTTGTATCTTTTGTGCGGTCTGTTCCACTATCTCCGGCCCATAGAGTCTCCTTTCTCCCACCTCTGTCCAACATAGTGGTGATCGGCACTTCCTGCCGTATAATGCCTCATATGGTGCCATACCAATACTAGCTTGATAGCTATTATTGTACGTGAACTCGACCAATGGCAACTGATCTTCCCAACTTCCTTCAAAGTCTATGACACAAAAACGCAGTAAGTCTTCTAAAGTCTGTATCGTCCTCTCCGACTGGCCGTCGGTCTCGGGATGATACGCAGTGCTAAGACTCAGTTCCGTGCCCATAGCTTGTTGTAGTCCTTTCCAGAATCGTGATACGAACCGGGGGTCCCTATCAGAAACAATCGATACTGGAACTCCGTGAAGTCTAACTATTTCTCTGATGTATAGCTCAGCTAGTCGCTGAAGAGATTGTGTCGTCTTGGTTGCCAGGAAGTGAGCTGTCTTTGTTAATCTGTCCACGATAACCCAGATAGAGTCACTCCCCCTGACTGTCTTTGGCAATCCCGACACAAAGTCCATCGTGATGTGTTCCCACTTCCATTCAGGAATGGGCAGTGACTGCAGAAGTCCTCCAGGCTTCTGATGTTCCACCTTAATTTGCTGGCACTTGGCACATCGTGCTATGTACTCAGCTATATGACGTTTCATCCCGGACCACCAATAAGTATCCTTAACATTGTGATACATTTTGGTGCCTCCTGGATGTAAGGCAAATTTCGAACTGTGTGCCTCATCGAGAATCTCTTTCTTGATCTCAGGCACATCGGGTACGCAGATCCTATCCTGATAATACAATATCCCATCTCTCACTGTGTACTCGGAATCTATGCCTGTCTTGATTCCTTGAAGAAGCTTAGCCAACTTCTCATCCTGAGTCTGCTGTCCCCTGATCTTGTCCACAATCGACAACCCGACTGTGACGTTGGCACATAGTGCCTTGGAACTGGGCAGAACTATCTCTATTTCCATGTCGTCCAATTCCTTCAGTAATTCCGTCTGTGTTGTCAACAGGAAAGCTAAACTTCCTGATGACTTCCGACTCAGAGCGTCAGCTACCACATTCGCCTTTCCTGGGTGGTACTGTATGTTGACCTCATAGTCTTTTAATAACTCCAACCAACGGCGTTGTCTCATATTGAGCTCCTTCTGTGTAAACAGATACTTGAGGCTCTTATGATCGGTGAAGATTTCGCACGTGGTTCCATATAGATAGTGCCTCCATATCTTCAAAGCGAAGACAATGGCTGCTAGCTCAAGGTCATGTGTCGGATAATTCCCCTCGTGGGGTCTCAACTGTCGGGAAGCATAAGCTACCACTTTTCCGTTCTGCATTAACACACACCCTAAGCCCTTGTATGAAGCATCACTATAAATCACAAAACCATCGGTTCCTTCTGGCACTGTCAATATAGGAGCCGTAACCAGACGCTTCTTCAGCTCTTGGAAACTCTTTTCTTGCTCCTCTGTCCATACAAAAGGAACACCTTTCCGGGTCAGTTTGGTAATAGGCGTAGCTATCTTGGAGAAGTCCTGGACAAATCTCCTATAGTAGCCTGCTAACCCCATGAAACTTCGCACCTCCGTGACACTCGTAGGTTGAGGCCAATTCATGATTGCCTCGATCTTCTGGGAATCAACAGAGATTCCCTCTTTACTGATCACGTGTCCCAGAAATGCTATACTAGGAAGCCAGAATTCGCATTTCTTCAGCTTAGCATACAACTTCTGCTCCCCTAACTTCTGTAGCACTCTCCTCAGATGTACCTCGTGTTCTTCCTGGTTCTTAGAGTAAACCAAGATGTCGTCTATAAACACAATCACGAAGTCATCCAAGTACGGCTTGAACACACGGTTCATCATATCCATGAATGCAGCTGGGGCATTGGTCACCCCAAATGGCATAACAAGGAACTCGTAGTGTCCATACCGTGTCCTAAATGCTGTCTTCTGAATGTCAGTGGGCCTGACCTTCAGCTGATGATAACCGGACCTCAGATCGATCTTCGAGAACACCTGGGCCCCTTTCAACTGGTCGAACAAATCATCCACTCTGGGCAGTGGATATCTGTTCCGGATGGTAACTTTGTTCAACTCACGATAGTCGATACACAGTCTCATAGTTCCATCCTTTTTCTTTACGAACAATACAGGTGCACCCCATGGTGACGAGCTGGGTCGTATGAAACCCTTGTCCAATAATTCCTGCAACTGGAGCTTCAGCTCCTTCAGCTCTGTCGGTGCCATCCTATATGGAGTCTTGGATATCGGAGTAGTGCCCGGCAATATGTCGATACAAAACTCGATCTCTCTGTCTATGGGCATTCCTGGAAGATCATCCAAGAACACTCCGGAAAATTCCCTAGCAATGGGAATATTTTCTAACTCAGGCTGCTGAGAGTTAGTGTCTTGAACACTACATAAGAATCCGTGGCATCCCTTTCGAAGCAGACGCCTCGCTTGGATAGAGGAAACAAAGTAGGGTGGGGAAGCCACTCCTGTCCCCTCAAAGTCAACTGTCGGAAACTGTGGATTCCGTATGAGAACTCGTTTGGCCATACAGTCTATCGTAGCATAATTGGCAGCCAGCCAATCCATTCCAAGGATAACATCGAATCCACAAATTTCCAAAGGTATAAGGTCAGCCAATAAGTGTGTATCCCCAATCTGTATCCCACAATTCCTATACATGGTATCCCCCAACAATGATTTCCCCGATGGTATAGAAACATTCAGTAAATACCCTAAGGGTTCTGTTACTAGGTTCAGTCTAGCAGCATATGTAGGGGATATAAATGAATGTGTAGATCCAGTGTCAAATAAAACATGAGCAGGCTGTGAGCATACTAAAAGAGTACCTGCGACTACAGAGGTTGTAGCCTGCACGTCTCCTGGTAAAAGGGAGAAAACCCGTCCTGCCTGCTGCTGGACGTTCCCCTGTCCACTCCTTTGGGCTGGAGGTCTAGGTGGTGCTGTTCCAGTGGTTGGTGCCTTTACTGAAGCAATACTGGGCATGGCCTGATCCTTCTGAGGACATTCTCTTGCAAAATGTCCCTCCTGACCACAGTAGTAACAAGCGTTGCTGTCCTTGAGACACTGGCCTTTATGGATCTTATTGCAACGAGAGCACTTGGCTGCCCCCTTTTTGTTGCCTTGTTTCTTCTGACCCGATCCCTGTCGCCTGTGATGTGGCTCCAGGTCTGGTAAATGTAGATCCATGTTCTGAAGTAGAAGGCCCTTGCCTCTTTTTCTGATTGCTGCCCTGCTTCAAGTTTCCTTTTCTCTTGGCGAATTCCTCGCCACTCCTTTCTATGACTCGAGCTGTCTCCACTACATCATCATAAGTAGTCAGTCGATGGGACACCAGTCTATCTTTAATAGGCCACCTCAGTCCTTCCTCAAATTTGCGAGCCTTCAAGTCCTCGGTACTGATAGCACCAGGGGCAAATCTGGCCAACTCAGTAAATTTGGCCTCGTATTGCTCTACTGTCATTCCCCCCTGTTGCAGTACCATGAACTCTGCAACCCTTCGATTTCTTACTTCTTGGGAGAAGTACTTCTTGTTGAAGATATCAGTGAATCGTTGCCAGTTCATGTCTGGCTCTTTATCTTCCTCTATCATCCACCATTTGTGTGCCATTCCTTTGAGCATATATGTGGCATAGGCCACTTTTTGAACTTCAGTGCATATCAGGATTTTAAAGATCCTGTTCATTTCTAGTAACCACTCCTCAGCTACAGTGGCTCCGCCTGTACCGTCGAAAGTCGGGGGTTTCATTTTCTGAAACCGCTCATATAAGTATGCAGCATCTCGCTCGTTTCCTGGACGATTCCCTGCATTGTCGCCTGCATTGACAGGCTGCTCCTGTGGTACTGGCTGTGCTGGTTGGTTAGCACCAGCCCGAATCTGTGGCAGACTTTCAATGATAGTCCGCATCATTCTTTCTAGCTGTTCTAAACGATCCATAGGCAACGGACCTTGCCTCGTGTTTACCATGACTGTGAATAGAATCAATGAAGCTAACCAATGAGATAACCAGTGAGATAACCAATGAAATAACCAGTGAAAGAATCAATGAAGTAACCAGTCAATGTGTAAGACAAAAATAAATGTCAGTCATATCTAGCAGTCTTAACTCTAGTCCTATCTCCCATGACTCACTATCGAACCTATAGCTCTGATACCAAGCTGTCACGACCCGAAACCCACCCTATGCGGATCTCGTGTCGCGGGGCCGACCCGAAGGCCGTCCCTACTTTTTCCGTTCCTGTATCATAGTACTAATATGCAATGTACTAAAAATTTAAAACAATAAACAGCGGAAGTCATTTATCAGTTACAGTAATCCAGCGGAAGTCTTTTTAAATACATTAAACAGCGGAAATCTATTAATACATGACATAGTTCTACAAATTCAAAATGAGAACTAAACCGTAACCAGCACCCGGGGGTGGTGAATACATGGGAGAACTAACATAGACTGATACAATGCTTCAAAATATCCCCCTACGCTCTCAGACTCCTACTGGGGTCTCGCAGCGTCATCACCTGAAATGGGGGTAAATGGGGTGGAATGAGCTACAAAGCTCAGTAAGTAAAACAGATCTCCAACACTGGTATCGATGATCAATGTGTATCCATGAATAGATAATGATAGCCAATCATAAGGAAGGAGATGCTGTGATAGCCAATGAACATAATTGCCACGAGGGCCAATGGAACAATTGCCACGAGGGCCAATGAAAGTAATCACAATACACAATCAGAAGTAAGTAGTGTAAAATGAAAATATAACAACAATGAAGTACTGCCACAATGAACCGATCACAATCAAATCAATCAATGCAAGTCTTTCGAGACTTGAAGAATTATAAGGAACAGTGCCATTCAATCAATTAAGTTCTGTCAATCATAAGAGATGCTGTTATTCTGTTTCAGGGCTCGGCAGACCCTCGATCTTTTGGGGCCCGGCATACCCCCCAGTCAATTCCAATAATTTGCCATTTGTCCGTTCACGGACTTGACCCGTAGGTCCTATTTAATCAGATAGCATCAGATGGTTGTTGTGACTGAGCACAACTCCCGTGTCCATAAACATGTCATGATCATAGTAATTCCATAGAATATAAAAATGGAATATCATTCATTCAATGAGGATACAGTAGTAGGCCTTTCAAGGCATGGTTCAACATGATAACAATGATATAGCAATCAATCAAGGTCCACTAGATAGAACAATATCACAAAGTGGATAGCAATAACATAGGTGCTTTCAAAGCACAGTGAAACATGATAACAGTGATACATCAGTCAATAATATGTCCACAAGATAGAAAATATCGAAAAGTGGAACACAAGGATATCAATACTTTCAAGAGTACGAGTTTGGCAGTAAAAGAATAAACTTGGCTTGTGGGAACACCACATGTAAGAGAAAGTGATCCACTTACCTCTATCGTGCCTTCTATCTTAGAAATCCGTGAGTATACCCTTGCCTTTTGAGTTCCCTATATATCAGTGAATACGTTTCAGAATAAATACTATTCATCAAAGTTTATGCTTTTCTATCATAAGTATTTCAAATACTATTTTAGACTTTACCATTGAGTCCGGAATGCCGAAGAAAGTCGGTTTAGGCTTTCGCGGAATTCCATTTGGACTTTTGTACTAAAAGGGCAAAATAGTCATTTTGCACTTTTACGGTATTTTATCCTTCGGGGTTCCGTCTCGTAAAACGGACCCCACCATTGGACTCAGAACGTCCGAGATAATAGGTTTTGACTATTCATTTGTGTCGTTTGGACTTCGTTTGACCTCTTTTTGGAATAGGGGCATTATTGTAAAATTAATATTTAATTAATTTTTTATACTTTGGGCAACAGTGAAATTTCCCAAACTATTTGGGGCCGGTTTATAATTCCCATAAGCTGCGGTCTGAACCAGTTGGTTCAGACCTAAAAACCCTAGACCGGTCCACTCTTGCCCTGAACCAAACGGTTCACCTTCATTCAAGAACCGGATTTCAATAACCCAATTCCCTATCCTTATCCCTGTTTCGGTTAACCCCAAAACCCAATTTCTATTTATTATTCCTGCAACCAAACATGCCCAAATCCATTTAATTAGAAACCCAAAACGACACAGCTTCGGTCCGTTTCATATCCGGTCGGGTACCGACCCGATCCGAACCCGGATCCATCCCAGTTTTGACCCGATAGCCCCACGCTTTTCCGATCGTCTTCCCCACGTCTCCGGTAGGGTTCCGGCGTGCACAGTCACCTTCTCCGGCGACGGTGACCCATTTTCCGGTGAGATTTCGGCCCTTTTTAAATGTCATTTTCTTCCCCTTCTCCTAAGGATTTCAAATCCATTTTCCATTTCCTTTAAATCCCTTCATAACTTCACGAAATAGAGCCTAAGGATCTCCGGCCGACTTTCCGGTGACCCATATCCTTCCTATTTCGTGACTATTTGTACACTGTTTTGACCCTAATCCATTAGAAATGGTTTCCTGCACCTCTAAGGATTATTTCCATAAACAAACATCAAAGTTTTAAGCATGAATTCATGGAACCCGAAATTATCCATGAAACCTGCAACTGCCATATTCTCCATGGTTTCTCAACCGTTTTCATGATTCTTTTTGCATTAAAACCTATATTTCATGCTTGTTTAGACCTATATAATTACATACAAGCTTCATGCTTTAAATTGTAAAAACAGAATTAAAACCACTCACCTGGGTGTTCGGATTTAGCCCACTGTGACCTTCCAACTTTCCTATTTATGCTCCTGAATTCTTTGCCAAGATGTTCTCTCAACTTTGGTCTTGTTTGTGCCTTTAAACCCACACCCGTAGGCTTATATTTGTAGAGAGAGTTTCCACCGCCTCTCTCTCTTTTCTCTCTCTCTCTCTCGGTTCCTCCCCCTTCTATGGCCTCTTTCCTTGACCCAGAACCTGTGCTCTCTCTGCCAAATGCAACCTTTGCATTAAATGGCTTGGAGACTTGTGGGGCACTTATGTATATATATATATATATATATCATATTATATATATATATAACACACCCATTTCTCATATAGCCGACACATACACTCTCCTTTGGTGCTTGCATACTGCCCAAGGCAGTTCCCCTTTTTCCTTTTCCCTTTCTTTTTGTTTCTTATGTAAATATATACATATATACATAATTACATCATACATGTATAATACATTATATATTATACATATATACACATGAAATACACTTTTTTTATACATGTATATACATGCATATGTGGAGGTCTAATTCTATTTTAAATCATATTTGCATACACTGATTTCAATCAAGCTACGTATCTACATTCACGTATGCATGCATGGGAATGCGTGCATGCACGCATTTCGATGCAATGCCCTGTGATGCTCGGGTGTTACCCAGCCTTGGTCATTCATTTCCGTGATTACAGTCTCCAATCTTTCATTTCCATGAGAATACTATGACATTCATATCTTATCGTTTAAGTTACATGTTTTAACCGACCTACCTCGGTATACGTGACGTATCCCGGGTCGGGGTATTACACCCGGACCCGACCCGAACAGTCCCCCTTCTTCCCCGTTTTTCCGATGAGACACCAGTAGGGTTCCGGCGCCTTCTCCGGCGCCGGCGAAATTTTTCCGGTGAGATTTTCATGGTTTCTGAATGTGGTTCTCTTCAGTTTTTCACGTAGATTCCATATCTAAGGTTGGTTTTGGATCTAAGCCACTAGATCTTCATGAAATAGGGTTCAAAGATTCCGGTCAACACTCCGGCCGACCCTACTCTTTCATTTTCGTGACTTTTTGGTCACGGTTTAATCTCCATTTTTACCTTAAAGTGTTTCTGCACTATGGAGGAACAATTTCTCATTCCCAAAACCAAGTTTTTTTATCAAAAATTCCCACCCAACCGATTATCCTACGTGACCTGCAACTCAATGTTTCTCTCTCATTTCTTAATCGTTTTCTTTCATTCTTTTTGCAAAATGAACCTTACAACATGCTCTTTAAGATCCTATACATCAAATTAATTATTATGCTTAAAAAAAATAAAACAGAACTGGGTCACTTACGGTTTTTTGTTGGGTTTCTCCTTCTAGCCGTGCACCTCCTCCACCTTCTGGTTCCAAGCTTGAATCAAGTACCAAGACTCCTTCTTTCCAGAACTCTCTTTCTCTCTCTCGCTTTCTATTTTTCTTTTCCTTCTCTTCTCCCAACCGAGACCAACATATATACACTAACACATCCACTCCCTCACGTCTCCCACCACCAGCCCCTTTGTTTGACCTCTTTCCCTCTGCTCAGCCACCCTTGCTCTTCCCCAATGCACTTTGCATTAAATGCAAAGCTGCCCTATATATACCTATATATATATATATATATATACCACTCATTACACACACACTAGACACACACTCAACCGACACCACACACACACACACACGGTCTGTTGCACACATCCAGTGCACACATGCACTGCTATATATATATACATATACATATACATATTCACTTATACATGTACACATATTATTCTACACATATACACATACATATAATATCCCACACATATAAATGCTACACATACATAACACCCATGCATTCCATAATCATATACACATTACATTAATTTCACATTTTTAATAATAACAATAATATTATTAATAATAACAATAATGAATAATAATAATAATAATAACCACAAAATTTTTATATATAAAAAAAAATATTTTGGGGTTATTACATCCTTCCCTCCTTAAAGAAATTTCATCCCGAAATTTAAAATAAAATACATGAAGGATCAAACAACTCGGGATACCTAGTACGGACCTCGGCCTCACGCTCCCAAGTAGCCTCCTCAGCCCCATGATGGTTCCAACGAACCTTGACCAAAGAGATGGTCCTGCCTTGCAAAACCTGGTCCCTCGAGTCCAATATCTCCACGGGCCTCTGGTCATAAGAAGCGTCGCCCTCTAGCTGAAGATCTACCCAATCTAATACATGGGAGGGGTCAGGCTAGTACTTCCTCAGCATCGACACATGAAAGACATCATGAACTCCAGATAGCTGCGGTGGTAATGCCAGCTTATAAGCCACTTCACCAACCCTTCCAAGAATCTCAAAGGGGCCTATAAATCGTGGCGACAGCTTCCCACCTCGCCCAAATCTCCTCAAACCTCGTCTTGGAGATACCTTGAGGAACATATGGTCCCCCACCTCGAATGACAAGGGCCGCCGCCTCCTATTTGCATAACTCCTCTAGCGACTCTGGGCTGTCAACAATCGCTGCCTGATCACCTGTATCTTGTCCGTGGTCTCACGGACTATATCAGGTCCCAAGGCGGCTGTCTCTCCCACCTCAGTCCAACACACCGGGGAATGGCACGGCCTACCATACAATGCCTCAAATGGTGCCATCTCAATACTGGACTGGTAGTTGTTGTTGTAGGCAAACTCGACCAAGGCAAGGTGATCCTCCCAGCTACCTCTAAAGTCCATGACACAGGCCCTGAGCATATCCTCCAAGATCTGAATAGTGCGCTCTGACTGGCCATCCGTTTGTGGGTGGAAGGCAGTACTAAACTGCAGCTGGGTCCCCAAGGCTATTTGGAGGCTCTGCCAGAACCGTGCAGTGAAACGTGGGTCTCTGTCAGAAACAATGGATACCGGAACCCCATGTAGTCGCACTATCTCTCGAATGTACAACCTACTGAGGGTGTCTGATGAGTCGGTCACTCTGATTGGTAAGAAATGGGCGGACTTCATCAACCTGTCCACAATAACCCAAACCGCATCATGGCCCTTGGCGACTTCGGAAGACCCATCACAAAATCCATGGTAACATGCTCCCACTTCCACTCGGCTACTGGTAATGGCTATAGCAAACCTCCAGGCCTCTGGTGCTCAGCCTTCACCTGCTGGCACGTGAGACACCTAGCCACAAACTGTGCCACATCTGCCTTCATCCCAGTCCACCAATACTGACGACGCAGATCATGATACATCTTGGTGCCCCCTAGGTGCACCGCTAGGCGTGAATGATGGAAATCCCTAAGGACATCAGTCCTAAGAGACTTAGGAACGAAGACTCTACCCCTGTATCTCAAGCCAAGGTCAGAATGGACTGTCCATCCCTCAAATCCCTTAGGGCTAGCAATCTGTGCTCTAATCTACTCAGCCTCAGTATCCTGCAACTGTGCCTCTATAACTTTGGTCAGAAGGGTAGGCTGTGCACATAGGCTGAACAGTGTGGCCCGTCCCTCAGACTCGGTAAGCTCTAAGTCAAACTCCCCAATAGCTCCCATCATCTCCCACTCTCTAATGGCTATGCTGGCTATAGTGCTCCTCGGTCTCCGACTGAGTGCATCAGCTACGACGTTGGCCTTCCCAGGATGGTACTGAAGGTCAAAGTCGTAATCCTCTAGATACTCCATCCATCTCCTCTATCGGAGGTTCAAATCCTTTTGTGTAAAAATATATCTGAGGCTTTTGTGATCCGAGAACACCTCAAATCTCACCCCATATAAATAGTGTCGCCAACTCTTAAGTGCAAAGATGACGGCAGCTAACTCTAAATCGTCGGTGGGGTAGTTCTTCTCATGGCTCTTCAACTAGCGAGAACCATAGGCTACTACCCTGCCTTCCTGCATCAGCACACAACCCAATCCCTTTCGGGAAGCATCACAGTACACAGTATAACCCAGGCCTCCCTCAGGGATAACCAGGACGGGCGCTGAAGTCAGTCTCCTCTTCAGCTCCTGAAATGACTGTTCACAGTCGTCGGTCCACTGAAACCTGATGCCCTTGCGCGTCAGACGGGTCATCGGCGCGGCAAGGCGAGAAAATCCCTCCACAAAACGGCGGTAGGACCCTGCTAACCCCAAGAAGCTCCGTATCTCAAACACATTCTTCGGCCTCTCCCAACTCATAACAGAGTTAATCTTAGAAGGGTCAACAGATACTCTACTCCAAGACACGACATGGCCCAAGAACTGTACCTCCTGAAGCCAGAACTCGCACTTTGAGAGCTTGGCAAATAGTCTGTGCTCTCTCAAGATTTGTAACACAGTCCGTAGGTAGAAGGCATGCTCATCCTCGGAAGGTGAGTAAATCAAAATATCATCCACAAACACCACTACGAACTGATCTATGTACTGGCCAAAAACACGGTGCATCAAGTCCATGAATGCCGCTGGGGCATTCGTCACACCAAATGGCATCACCACAAACTTATAGTGACCATAGCGAGTGCGGAAAGCTGTCTTTGCTATGTCCTTCTCTCGCACCCTCAACTGGTGATACCCCGATCGAAAATCAATCTTCGAGAAGAATCTCGAACCTCTCAACTGATCAAATAAGTCATCGATCCTGGGTAACGGGTACTTGTTCTTAATAGTCACCCGGTTTAGCCTCCGGTAGTCCACACATAACCGCAATGTCCTGTCCTTCTTCTTCGCAAACAGTGCTGAGGCACCCCAAGGAAAAGTGCTAAGACGGATAAACCCCTTACCCTGTAGGTCAGTCAACTGCTCCTTCAGCTCTCTCAACTCTGCTGGAGCCATGCGGTAAGGTGGGATAGAAATGGGTACAGTACCGGGGATAAGCTCTATGGTAAACTCTACCTCCCGCCTCGGTGGCAAACTAGTCAAGTTGTCGGGAAAAACATCGGGAAACTCATTTACTATCTGTGGTAACACAACCCCTATAGCCTCACTATCCCCTGCAATCAAACTAGCCAGCATATAACTATGGGCTCCCCAACTCCTAGAGTCATACAAGGGTGGTACCAAGAAATCTCTACGGTCTCCCGTGAAATGAAAACAATCCCCCTCAGGGGTGCACACCGTAACTCTCCCCCTGTAACAATCGATACTAGCCCGGAAAGTAAACAGCCAATCCATCCCCAAAATAACATCGAAGCCAGTCATATCAAGCACAATAAAGTCAAAACAGAGAGTACGATCGGCTATCTCAAGTGAACAACCCCTACAGATCCTGGTCAATGTCACACTACCCCCAACAGGGGTATCAACATGTAGCGGTGAATCCAACCGATCTATAGTCAACCCCAATGACATGGCAAACACAGTGGATATGAATGAATGCGATGCACCTGAGTCTATCAACACGCTAGCCTATGAACTGAACATAAGAAATGTACCTCGGACTACTGATGGCCCAGCAGTAGAAGCCTCTAGGGTGGCAACCGCATACACTCGGCCCTGTACGGTCTGACCCTATCTGCCTCCCCCTCTCTGCCCCTGCTGTCCTCCCCCTCTCGGGGCGGGAGCTCTAACACTCAATGCTGAGGATACTAGCTGATAGTAAGGTGCTGGGGGTCTATAGCCTGACTGTGACTGGGGTAAAGGCATCTGGGTGTGCTAGTAATAGTGGGGCCTCGGTGTGCTCTGTGAGGTCTGCCCTTGAGGGCAGTGGGCCTTAACATGGCCCGGCTGATGACAAGTATAGCACACCGGTGGGGCCCTCCCGGCCTGACTCTGAATCTGAGGTAGAAGTGGCATCTGGCTCAGTCCAGTCCCTGATCCCTGACTAGGATCTCTCTGTGGGCAATCGGCCATCCTGTGGCCAGGCTGTCCACACTGGTAACATGTAATGGCCACATGTGGTACCCCTTCTCGAGAAGTGATAGACATAGTAGGCTGGGGAGCTAAAAACTGAATAGGCCTCTAGGATGTCGATGGAAAAGAAGTACTGGCCCGGAACCTCTTCTGTGGCCTTCTACCAAGGTGAGCTGGGGTGGTCATAGTAGGCTGAGCGGGTGTAAGCGTCAATGCTGTGGCTGGCCTGGCCTGAGCCCTTGACTCCCTGATCCCTCTGAGAGCGGCCAACTCTCTCTCTACCCTCGTGGCCCTGATCACCGCCTCCTCATAAGTATCAATGATATGACCCGCCAGCTTCTCCCTAATAGAGGTCTTCAGCCCCTCGAGAAAATGGTAAACTCTCAGCTCTTCCTATCCAGTGATGTGTGGGGCAAACCTCCATAATGCGGTAAACTGGACTCATACTGTGTCACTGTCATGTCCCTCTGGAGCAATGTCTCAAACTCCCTCCTGAATCCAATCATGGCAGTCGCTAGAAAGTAGTGGTCATTGAACATGGCCACAAAAGCATCCCACCTCTCTGCAAATCTGCTAATCCTCCCTACAGATACCTTCCACCACTGGCTCGCTAGCCCAGTAAACTGGAACGTGGCACATCGAATCCTCAAGGGTGGCTCGACAATCCCCAGCGAGTCCAGGATCCTAACAATCTGGTCCAGCCACTCCTCAGCCACTAAAGGATCAGGCTGCCCTGCAAATGATGGTGGCCTCATCTGCTGAAACGCCTTCATGACGAAGATGTCTCTAGTCTCTCCACCTGTCGCTCTGGCCTCGGCATCAGCAGCCCTGGCCTCGGCATCAGTGGTCCTGGCCTCCTGCATGGTACGAAAGCACTCCTGTATAATGGCTGCCAAATCTCTGGTGCCAATAGTCTGCTCTACCTCCTCCACTAGGGCTGGCACCGGAGCAGGTGCAGGCATAGGGGCAGAAGCAGGAATAGGAACAGGAGCCATGGTCTCCTCAGTTGTGCTGTGGGCAGGAGCATCAGCTGGATCAACAGTCTCCTCTACTACGATACGGGGAAGTGCAGTAGTCCGGGGTCTACCGCGTCGGGGCTTGGCAACAGCCTTGGGTTTACCCCGTCTAGGTGGTCCAACTCTCATGGCGGGGGCTTTCTTTGGTGGCATATCTCTACAAGTCCAAAGAGAGGGAATTTTTAACACTACTCTTTCACATTTGGGCATAAGTGTTAAGATGATCTCAGTCATATCCTTATCCACACTTAAACTTAACAAATAGCACATACAATATGTCATGATATATACTAAATCGACTGTCATATATCATATCTGCCATGCATCTCATCACATTGAATCACATAGGCATGCATCACAGTATAGCATCAATCGACACGTAATTTCAACAAATCATGCTTCAAGTGTATAAAACCACATAGCACACAAGATCCTATCACATGCTGCTAAAGGTTCGCACTAAGTCTCATTCTTTTCTCTAGGGTCTCATGGTGTTGAACAACACCCCACAGTCTCTAGGTATTCGAACCTATGCTCTGATACCACGTTGTCACACCCCGAATTTCTGCAAACCCGAGGCACGATTGACGAGACAGAAAATAAAATAAATAAAAGGACAATTGTAAATAAATTCACTAAACATGCATCCATTTCCATCAATACATAAAATAGCGTAAAGTACATTTCACAACTGCATTGTTCATAGGTCATTCGGGCTTAAGCCCTTACATTACAAAACATAAGTCCCATGGACCAAAAAGATACCAAGTGCTTCATCCTATCAAGGTATCAATGAGTCTCAAGTAGCTGGAGTATCCTCATCTGAAAAATGTTGCCCACGAATGGGTCAGCTCAACTACTGGTATGATGAAGTGCTAATGCAAGAAATAAAGCTAATGCGTGGCATGTGCACAGTGTACATTTATATCTAAATGTCATTCAAAGCATCGCAGTAATATATGAGTGGTATGCATGACGCACCCATGCACAACTCTATGCCACACCTATGTCTCATTTATGGGTACTGCCCGATGGCATCGAAGTACCAATGCAATGGCCAATTTTGGGTTTTTTACCACAGGATCTACACCCTCATAATGCATGGCACCACGTGCTCAACTCACGCCATGTTCTCAAGGATTCACCATATGCCAATATGCTAATGTAATCTCAATGAACATGGTTTTTCAATAATATAGCTTGCTCGGACAATAACACATAAATCATCAGTCAGTTCCATATGTATGCATATCTCATGTGTTCATGTATCATAGTTCATGTTCTTCACTTTACTAAACTCTCAAAGAACGCAAGTAACACATAAACATGTGAACAACCAACTTCAAATTATCAAGTAAACACATTCCAACTAAACACATAAATCATTCCAGTCATTCACAAAATGTTCCTAACTTAACTTCATTTCTAACATTAGCAAAACACCATACCTGACGGGTTAGTCACAACCCAAGTAAACTGCGCTCGTAATACAGTGGCTAGTAGTGAGAATGTGGAAGGATCAGACTGCCTTCTCCTTGCCTTTTCGTGTCCCTAAAATCATAACAAGTGACTTAGTTCATTTGTTTCCTAAATGATGCTATTCAACAAATTTTATGTCCTTATTTTATAAGTTTCTATTCTGCTAAATTAAACTCTGCTATTGAGTCCAGGACGTCGAAGAAAATAAGTTTAGGTTTTCGTTGTCACGCCCCGAATTTTTACAAACCCGAGGCGCGACTGACGAGACAGAAAATAAAATAAATAAAAGGACAAATGTAAATAATTCCACTAAACAAGCATCCATTCCCATCAATACATAAATTAACATAAAGTACATCTCACAACTGTATTGTTCATAGGTCACTCGGGCTTAAGCCCTTACATTACAAGGTATAAGTCCCATGGACCAAAAATGTACCACATGCTTCACCCTATCAGGGTATCACAGAGTCTCAAGTGGCTGGAGGTTCCTCATCTGAAAAATGTTAGCCCACGAATGGGTCAGCTCAACTGCTGGTATAATGAAGTGCTAATGCAAGAAATAAAGCTAAGGCGTGGCATGTGCAAAGTGTACATTTATATCTAAATGTCATTCAAAGCATCGCAGTAATAAATGAATGGTATGCATGACGCACCCATGCACAACTCTATGCCACACCCATATCTCGTTTACGAGTACTCCCCGATGGCACGGAGTACCAATGCAATGGCCAATTTTGGGTTTTTCACCACAGGATCTACACCATCATAGTGCATAGCACCACGTGCTCAACTCACGCCATGTTCTCAAAGGATTCACCATATGCCAATATGCCTAATGCAATCTTAATGAAACATGGTTTCCACAATATAGCATGCTCCAGACAATAATACATAAATCACTAGCTGATTCCACATGCAAGCATATCTCATATAATCAACTTAAACACATGTCATGATTCACGTTCATCATTCATTAAATTTTCATAAAGTACAAGTAACATGTAAGCATGTGAACAACCAACTCCAAATCATCAAGTAAACACATTCCAAATAAACACATAAGTCATTCCAGTCATTCACAGAACATTCCTAACTTAACTTCATTTCTAACATTAGCAAAACACCATACCTGTCGGGTTAGTCTCAACCCTAGAAGATCGTGCACGATACGTAACTGAACTGGTCAATGAGAATGCAGGAGTCAGATCACTCTCTCCTGTCCTGTCAGTGTCCCTAAAAGCATAAATTACAACTCAGTCTATTGTCATTTGAATTTATGTTATTCATCAAATTTTTATGTCTTTAATTTATAGGTTTCTATTCTGCTAAATTAAACTCTGCCATTGAGTCTAGGACGTCGAAGACAATAAGTTTAGGTTCTCGTAGAACTCAATTCGGACATCTGGGTTCAAAAGGGCAAAACAGTCATTTTGCACTTTTCACGGGACCTTACATTTCGTGACCTCTTTTCACAAATCGGACTCCACGGTTGAGTCCGAAATGTTCGAGATAATAAAGTTTCACTATTTGTTTACTTAATTCGGAGTTCGTTTGACTGTATTTCAATTCAGGGGCATTTTGGTAATTTTAAAGGTTACTACGGGTCTTTTATTTTTTGGGATCCCGTCTCGTAAAACGGACCTCACCATTGATCTCAGAATGGTCGAGATAGTCAAAATACACTAATTACTTGTCCCATTTGGACTCCGGATTATTTTAGAGTATTTAATTAATTAAATTAATTAATTAACTAGTTAATTAATTTAATTAATATTTTATTAATATTTTATTCATGAGGGTCAAACTATAATAACCAACAGTTGGGGGGTCAGTTTGTAAATTCCGAAAGTCCTGGGTCAAAGTTTAATTTCCACAAAGTCTAGGGGCAATCCTGTAATTTTGAAAACCCTTATCCCATATTCGGATAACCAAACAGGGATCATACCAGAACAGGGATAGGATATCCCTGTTCCTGTTTCAATTTAAATTTTTAATTTCTTAACCTTGGAACCAAACAGCCCCATTTAGTTTTTAATTTAAAACCACTGAATGACACGTGGCAGGGGCGGACCGCCCGAACCTGACCCAAACCCGTACCGGACCCGGACCCGGACCCGGACTCCAAACAGTCCCCCTTCTTCCCCGTTTTCCCGGTGAGCCTCCGGTAGGGTTCCGGCGCCTTCTCCAGCACCGGCGACATTTTTCCGGTGAAATTTTCACAGTTTCTGAATGTGGTTCTCTTCAGTTTTTCACGTAGGTTCTATATCTAAAGTTGGTTTTGGATCTAAGCCACTAGATCTTCACTGAAATAGGGCTCAAAGATCCCGGTCAACTCTCCGGCCGACCCTCCGTTTTCAATTTCGTGACTGTTTGGTCATGGTTCAACCTCCATTTTAATTCCAAATGGTTTCTGCACCTCCTAGGGTTCGTTCCCTATCATTTAAACTGAGTTCTACACATAAAATGACAAGACCCAACTCTCATGACCGAAACCTGCAACTAGAGTTTTCTATCTCGTTTCTTAACCATTTTCTTTCATTCCTTTTGCAAAATAAACCCTACGACATGCTCTCTAAGATCATATACATTAAAGTAATTACCATGCTTTTAAAAAATTCAAAACAAAATGGTCACTTACGGTTTTTCTGTTGGGTTTCTCTCTCTAGCCGTGCACCTCTTTCACCCTCTAGTTCCAAGCTTGATTCAAGCTCCCAAAACTCCTTTCCAGAATTCTCTTTCTCTCTCTCGTTTTCTGTTTTTCTTTCCTTCTCTTCTCCCAACCGAGACCACACATATACACAACACTCCCACTCCCACACGTCTCTCTCACACCAGCCCCTTTTCTTGACTTCTCCTCCTCTGTTCAGCCACCCTGCCTTCTTCCCCCCATGCAACTTTGCATTTAATGCAAAGCTGCCCTATACACCTATATATATATATATATATCAATCATCACACACACTAGACACACACACTACTCCACCGACACCACACACACACCCCACAGGTCTGTTGCACAACACACACACACTGCTATACATATATATACATATACATATCCACATACACACGTAATACACATCATTCTACACACATACATATTCATGATCTCCCACACATATATACATACACCATGCATTTTAATAATAATAATAATACACATTTTAATATCAATAATAATAATAATAATGATAATAATAAAAACAAGTAATAATAATAAAAAAAAAAATTTCATGTCATTACATTCGTAGAACTCACTTCGGACATTTGGGTTCAAAAGGGCAAAACAGTCATTTTGCACTTTTCACGGGACCTTACATTTTGTGACCTCTTTTCCCAAATCGGACTCCACGGTTGAGTCCGGAATGCTCGAGATAATAAAGTTTCACTATTTGTTTATTTAATTCGGAGTTCGTTTGACTGTGTTTCAATTTAGGGGCATTTTGGTAATTTTAAAGGTTACTACGGGTCCTTTATTTTTTGGGACCCTGTCTCGTAAAATGGACCTCACCATTGGTCTCAGAATGGTCGAGATAGTCAAAATACACTAATGACTTGTCCCATTTGGACTCCGGATTATTTTAGAATATTTAAATAATTAAATTAATTTAATATTTTATTCAGGAGGGGTCAAAACATAATTCGTCAAAAGTTCTGTGGGTCAAAATCAGATTTCCTAAAGTTCTGGGGTCAAGTTTAATTTCCAAAAGTTCAGGGTTTAATTTGTAAATTTCAATTTCTCCTATTCTCAATTCGGTTACCCAAACAGGGATTAGTCCAGAACAGGGATAGGATATCCCTGTTCCTGTTTCAATTTCAATTTTTCAATTTATTACACTCGTAGCCAAACAGCCCATTTCATCTTTTAATTTAAAACAATAGGGTGATACGTGGCAGGGGCGGATCGCCTAAGCCCGACCCGAACCCGAACCGGACCCGGACCCGGACCCGACCCGAACAGTCCCCCTTCTTCCCCGTTTTTCCGGTGAGACACCAGTAGGGTTCCGGCGCCTTCTCCAGCGCTGGCGACATTTTTTCCGGTGAGATTTTCATGGTTTCTGAATGTGGTTCTCTTCAATTTTTCACGTAGATTCCATATCTAAGGTTGGTTTTGGATCTAAGCCACTAGATCTTCACGAAATAGGGTTCAAAGATTCCGGTCAACACTCCGGCCGACCCTACTCTTTCATTTTCGTGACTTTTTGGTCACGGTTTAATCTCCATTTTTACCCTAAAGTGTTTCTGCACTATGGAGGAACAATTTCTCATTCCCAAAACCAAGTTTTTTTACCAAAAATTCCCACCCATCTGATTATCCTACGTGACCTGCAACTCAATGTTTCTCTCTCATTTCTTAATCGTTTTCTTTCATTCTTTTTGCAAAATGAACCTTACAACATGCTCTTTAAGATCCTATACATCAAATTAATTATCATGCTTAAAAAAATAAAACAGAACTGGGTCACTTATAGTTTTTTGTTGGGTTTCTTTCTCTAGCCGTGCACCTCCTCCACCTTCTGGTTCCAAGCTTAAATCAAGCTCCAAGACTCCTTCTTTCCAGAACTCTCTTTCTCTCTCTCGCTTTCTGTTTTTTTTTCCTTCTCTTCTCCCAACCGAGACCAACATATATACACTAACATATCCACTCCCTCACGTCTCCCACCACCAGCCCCTTTGTTTGACCTCTTTCCCTCTACTCAGCCACCCTTGCTCTTCCCCAATGCAGCTTTGCATTAAATGCAAAGCTGCCCTATAAATACCTATATATATGTATATATACCACTCATTACACACACACTCAACCGACACCACACACACACACACACAGTCTGTTGCACACATCCAATGCACACATGCACTGCTATATATATATATATACATATACATATTCACTTATACATGTACACATATTATTCTACACATATACACATATATATAATATCCCATACATATACATGCTACACATACATAACACCCATGCATTCCATAATCATATACACATTACATTAATTTCACATTTTTAATAATAACAATAATAATATTAATAATAACAATAATGAATAATAATAATAATAATAATAACCACAAAATTTTTATATATATAAAAAAAAGATTTTGGGGTTATTACACACACTCTCTCTCTCTCTCTCTCTCTATATATATATATATATATACAAACCCCCCCCACACACACACATGAACACACAACCATACACACACACAACTCTATAGAAAAAGAGAGATTGATTGATTGAGATGGAAGACGAACTCAGTTGGGTGCGACGAACACGAATTCAGCTCCTCTTACATTTAATTTGAATGGAAGTGAGAGATTGGGCACCCCAATTGGAAATTTTGGGTCACCTATCAATGGGTGGCTGAGATAGTTTGGATTGATCTTATTGGGTGGCTCTATATATGCTTTATCATCGCAGAAGAGATTGCTAGTTCTCTTGAAACTGACAATTACTACGTTTGGTTGATTCATCTTTTGTAATTTCTTCATTAACTATTATTTAGTTGTGCTTCTGGTATTTTGCAGTAATGAATATTGTTGTTATTTCCAAGATTTTCCATTTTATATTATTAAACTAGGCTACACAGTCATAACAGCAGCAAACCATGCAAGCCACCTCATCTATGCAAGCTGCCACGAATCATCCCAGTAATCAGCAAAACGTGTAGCTGCAAGATGCTTCGAGAAGCAAATAAAGATAGTATTTTGTTAGGATTTTCTATAAAGTTTGTTACACATGTATTCTTTATTCTTTTTGTCCTTTTTCCTTCTCTGTAATTACTATATATAGAGCAAGTCATCTCATTGTAAATAGACGAATATCAATATACAGAGTATATTCATTTCTCCTCTGCTTTCTTCTCTATCAAAACCTCAACCAACATGGTATCAGAGCTATAATGGCTTCGAACAGAAATAACCCACCTCCTCCTCCTCCCCCTCCCCTTCCTCTAACCAACACAAATCCTAAAGATACCTTTAGCCCATACTTTCTTAATCCGAACAATGGACCTGCAACTCTACTCACTACCCATCTACTTACCGCTGATAATTACCACTCTTGGGCACGCACCGTTCATCGCTCATTACAAATCAAGAAGAAATTGGCTTTTATTGATGGTACCTTACGGGAACCCGCAAATCCTAATGATCCCTTGTTAGAACCATGGCTTAAATGCAATGACATGGTGACAACTTGGCTTCAAAATGCAATGTCATTGGAAATAAAAAAACAGCGTCGTGTATGTTGATATCGTTCATGACCTATGGCTTGATTTGGAACAACGTTTTGCACAAAATAATGGTCCTTTAATTTATGAACTCAAGCAGTCTATAAATTCCCTTGTCCAGGGTGATGATTCTGTAAGCTTGTATTTCTCAAAACTGAAAGGCCTTCTCGATCAACTACTCAACTTTGAAGTTTATTCCACCATGGACTTGTGGTGCCATGAAAAATGTCCTTGAGAACCAGCAACGTGATTGGACCATGAAATTTCTTATGGGGCTTCATGAATCATTCACCAACATTATGGCTCAAATCATTTTGATTAAACCCATTCCAAGCCTAAGTGAAGTCTATGCCCTAGTTCAGCAGGAAGAAAAATGAAAGCAGCTTTCCAATCCTACCTCTCTACATGACACCCTTGCTTTAGCAACGAAAACTGTAATACCCTGACCCATTGTAACCGAGCCAACACGGCCTAATGCTACGAAAATGAAATAAATGGGTTGAATTTCAATAATTGGAATCTTTGGATGAATTACAGGGCAACCTAATAACGATAATGAAAATAAAAATAATGTATATATATATATATAAAGATAAAATAATAATATCATAAAAATAAATATAAAATAAAGATAAAATAAATAAATATAAAATAAGTTGTGGCACATGAATAAAATATATATATATGTACATATAGGTAGATGTGTATATATCAATATCTATATATATATATATCTATATATATATAGGTATAACTATAATGCATCAGTTACAACATGTAACTGAACAAAAACAAAAAAAGAAAAAAAAAGAAGAAGAAGAAAACGGATGGGGAGGGGAGTGAAGTGCAGAAAATGAAAAGGCAATGGGGAGAGAGAGAGAGAGAGAGGGAGAGAGAGAGAGGGAGAGGGGGGCGGCTTCAACATAAAAGCATGCCAGGCATGCGTTGCAAATTGAACCAGCAAGAAAAAAAAAAAGAAAAAAAAAAAAGAAGAAGAGAAGAGAGAAGAGGAACGGTTGGGCGCAACAGGGGGGCGACAGAAGCAGGGGCGCAAGGGGTAAGATATTTCTCTCTGTAATTCAATTTGGGTTGCTTTACATTCCCTCAGCTGGT
This sequence comes from Nyssa sinensis, assembly GCA_008638375.1. Lineage (NCBI taxonomy): Eukaryota > Viridiplantae > Streptophyta > Magnoliopsida > Cornales > Nyssaceae > Nyssa > Nyssa sinensis. The sequence continues at coordinate 37,615,689 of CM018035.1, forward strand.
ATGTGAGTATAGAATATTAATCCAGAGTAGAAGAGAAGGAGTTAGAACAAATCAGAAGCAGAGAAAAAGGAAGAGGGCTGAAACGGAGGGCGCGCGGCTTGAAGGGGGTAAGTGGGTTAATTCTGTTTTAGTTTTTTTTTTAAGCATGAAATGTAGCTTGGAATGTAGGGTCATAAACAACATAAAATTAGGATTTTGCTGCAAAAAGATTCGATTGAAAAGGGGTCAGATTGGAAGAGAATGAAGTAATTACAAGTTCTTGAAAATAATTTGGGTCTTGGAAGTCTATGCATGAAACTCAGTTTGTGTGCTTTGAAAACATTCCCATAGGTTGCAGGAAACATTTAGAAGTGATTAGGGCTTAAACCAAGTAGAGAAAAAACACAAAAAAAAAAAAAAAAAAAAAAAACAACAACAATTGGGAAAACTCCCATGGACGGAAAACTGCCTAGCAGTGGCGCAGCCACTGTTGTGGCATTTTTAACACCCCAAACGTCTACCGATTTTTGTTTTAACCAATTGATATAGAGCCCCCTTAAAATTCCCAGTCGAGCCCATCGAGAAAACCCAAGAAAAATGGCCTTCGTCGCCAAAAGAGATGGCCGAAGCACCGCTGGAAAACGTGGGGAAGAAGAAACATGCTGGGGTTTTTGTAATTTTATTTGGGCCAAACCGGGTCTGGTTTGACCCGACCCACCCATTCAGATGACTGCCCAACGCTGTTACTTTATGGGTAAATTTTTAAATTTGAGTTTAGATAGTGTTTGGTTAGAAAGGAGAAGCTATCCAATAGTTGGCTTAAACTTGAACAGGAAATGAAAAAAACTAGTGAAAAGTGAAAAAATGTAATAACAGGAAATGAAAAAAATGTTATGGGCAGCGAATTGAACCTATGACCAAAGGGGAAAGGGTGAGAAGCTTAGCCACTGTGCCACCAAGGCACATGTGGTCTGTTTGGGACTCAAATACTATATGTATTAGCTAGATTAATTAATTTGAATAAGTAGTTTAAATTAATAAATTTCAAATTTAATTTCAACGCGTAAATTAGTAGAATGAATAATGAAAACTTACTATTTTGGACCTTCTGAATTTAATGGTGAGGTCTGTTTTACGAGACTGGAGTCCCGAAAAATAAAATACTCGTAGAATGTTAAAATGACCAAAATGCCCTTATGTCGAAGGTGAGTCAAACGGACTCCTGATATAGTTAAGTAAATAGTGAATTTTTATTATTTCAAACCTACTGGACTCAACGGTGAAGACCGAAGTTATGAAAACAGAACCCAAAAGGTAGAGACACGTAAATGACCATTTTGCCCTTGGGTAAATTAAGTTTAAAATGAAAAAAAAAACCGTAAAGCATAAATTAGTGAAGGAGGTATTTAAAATAACGAGGCATAAATTCGATAAATGATATGAAAGCTGAAACGTGTTTATTGATTTATAGGCAAGTCAAAAGGAAAGGAGAAAGTCACGGGATATTAGGACACTGATAAGGTAAGTGGATTCCTATCTTTTCCAAGCCACGTTCTTTCCATTACTGCCAATCTTGTACTCATATATGTATTCACTGTTATTGTTTCCCACCATGGATATTGCTCTACCTGGTGGATGCCTATTGGTTGATGTTGCATGACTGATTCATTTCATTGATATCCATTTACTGTATGTTACGTTATGATGTTCCATGTTTTGTACATTCATATGGAATACTATAGAATCTTAATTTATGTTAAGTGCTGGGTTTTGTGCTCAGCCACATTACCTATCTGATTGACTGAGACCTACGGGTCAAAAAGACATATGGCAATTATGGCGTTTTTACGCAGTAAGGTTAATAGGCATTCTATATGCATTTATGTTAATGGGGGGTATGCCGGGCCCCAAAAGACCGAGGGTCTGCCAAACCCTGAACAGAGTAAAGGCATCATCCATGTTAATTGATATAGTTCTATGTTGATTGGTTTTGATTTATTGGACTTGATTGTGACCGTTTCATTGTGGCAGTATTTATGTTGATCGTGTTCATTGAGCCTATTCTATATTTATGCTACGTTGTTACTCTTGACGGTTATTATACGTTGTTATTCATTGATTACTTTTGACCCTTATTGTACCTTGTCATTTATTGGCCATTGAGGCATTTTACAGTTGACTACAATCATTGTCATGACTGCCTATCATGTTACCTTGACTTGTATTCATTTATGTCATCCCTACCCGTATTGGGGATAGGCTTCTACTTACTGAGTTTGTAGCTCACCCCTTACTAAATTTCTCAGGTGAGAATGCTATGGAACCACAGTAGGAGATCCAGAGCATAGGGAGACGGTTAAGGAGTACAGTAGAATACAGTAGTTCTCCCATGCACTCAGCCACCTAAAACGATGGTTTATGTTTAAGTTATGTTGGTTTATGTTTGGATTGGTCAGACTTATTTTAGTTTTGGAACAATGATGTAATAAGACTTCCGCACTTTAATATTATGGTTATATTTCTTATTGTTATCATTGGTAAAAGAATGAAAAAAGTAGGAACGGCCATTGGGTCAGCCCCACGACACGAGATCCGCATAGGGTGGGTTTCGGGTCGTGACAGCTTGGTATCAGAGCACGGTTTTAAGGTGCTAGTGAGTCATGGGAGACAGGACTAGGACACTGCACTGTTACATCGAGAAATGAAGCGATAATAATACCGATACCCTTATAGTAAACCTTACGTAACTACTGACCATTATCTTATGTAAATGTACGGGATGTCTTTTTCAGCAATGGTTGACACAAGGACTACTGCAGCTGCAATGGAACGTATCGAGCGTTTGGAACAGTTAATCGAGAGGGTTATCGAGGCCTTACCCCAGACTCAGGCAGGTATGAATCAAACGGGCACCAGCCAGCCAGGACAACAAGAGCTGCCAGTTAACTGTGGCCGCTAATCAGTCGGTACAGCAGGATACTAGCCAGCCAGCGCGACAGGGGCGGCCTGTCAACAGAGGTAACTTTCAGAGGGATGAGTATGATCTGGTGTTTCTCTATGAGCAATTCTAGAAGATGAAGCTGCCATCCTTTGACGGTACCCAGGGAGCCATAGCTGCAGAAGAGTGGCTCTTAGAGATGAACAGACTTTTTCGCATCTTTCCATGCACTGAGACGCAGAAGGTGGCCTATGCCACATATCGGTTCAAGGGAGCTGCCCACAAATGGTGGATGCTTGAGGAGAGGAGACCAGGGAGCCGAACATGGATTGGCAGCGTTTTACGACAGTGTTCAATGACAAGTACTTTCCTCGTGAAGTGAAGAATCGAAAAATTGCTGAGTTCATGATACTTCAGTAGGGCAGTATGATAGTGGAATAGTATGAGGCCACATTCAATGAGTTGGCCAGATTTGCCTCAAATGTTATCAACAGTGAGGATCTTAAGGCCCGGAAGTTTGAGGAGGGGCTACGGTGGGCCATTAAGGACAGAGTGAGGTCTCAACGGTTACCTACTTTCAATGACGTAGTGGCCACTGCCAAAATCGTTGAGATGAGTGGTGAAGAGTTCGCCAAGAAACGGGCAAAGCAGAGGCCAAGTGGAGGTCAGAATCAGAGGGCAGGGTCTTTTTCCTCTAGGCAAGGACCCTCATTCACTAGACCCGGGACTGGATCCCGAACTATAGGGCCCAATTTGAGGAGGCCAAGCAAACCAGAGGGGACCGCAGCTAAATGCCCCAACTGCTAGAAGGAACACAAGGGCCAGTGTTTGAAGGACAGTAATGTTTGTTATTATTGTGGCCAGGCAGGACATTTCGCTCGGGAGTGTCCTTAGAATAACAGAGCCACTACCAGTATTGCTTCGGTTAGAGGACCAGCACCAGCACCGGCACCAGCACTCAAAGCACTAGCACCCGTATTTACAGCTACAATGAACAGGCCACCAAACCGCAGAAATGGACAGGGGAATGTTCCACAACAGCCCGGACGGGTTTTCGCCTTAATGCCAGGGGATATGCAAGCTTCGACTTCTGTGGTAGCAGGTACTCTTTTAGTTTGTGCACAGCCTGCCCATGTTTTATTTGATACTGGTTCTACGCACTCTTTTATATCCCCTACATATGCTGCTAAATTGAATAGATCGACAGAACCCCTAGGATACTTACTTAATGTGATTGTACCATTGGGGAAATCATTAATGGGGGAGGCCATGTATAAGAATTGTGAGATACAGATTATAGGGGTGCCTTTATTTGCCGATCTGATACCATTAGAAATATGTGGGTTTGACGTTATTCTCGGAATGAATTGGTTAACTGCAAATCATGCCACGATAGATTGTGTGACCAAGAGGGTGTTTATCCAGAGCCCCGGATTTCTGACCGTTGAATTTGAGGGGACTGGAGTGGTTGCTCCACCTTATTTTGTTTCTACTATACAGGCTAGTCGTTTACTCTGCAAGGGGTGCCATGGTTTCTTGTGTAGCATCCAGGACACCGAGTCACAGCAGCTAGTGTTAGATCAGATTCGCATTGCCAAGGAATTTCTTGAGGTGTTTTTGGATGATCTTCCAAGGATGCCTGTTGATCGTGAGATTGAGTTTAGCATTGATGTATTGCCAGGCACTGCACCGATATCTAAGACACCCTACCGAATGTCCCCAGCTGAGCTGAAGGAGTTAAAGTTACAGTTACAGGAACTATTAGACAAGGGTTTCATACGACCCAGTTCATCACCATGGGGTGCACCTGTACTGTTTGTCAAGAAGAAAGATGGGACTATGAGATTGTGCATCGACTACCGAGAATTGAATAAGGTCACCATCAAAAACAGGTATCCACTGTCACGACCCGAAACCCACCCTAAGCGGATCACCGGATCGCGATCGCCGCCCCGAGACCCGAAGGCCCCGAGACAAGGCTCGCATCTGCAGCGGTATCGAATAGATGTGCTAAACATGGTTGCGGAAGCGTGAAAAACTTTTTCTTTTCTTTTCTCATTTTTAAATTAGGCACATCCGTCCGATACTGCTGTTTCCATACATAGCATACATGGTTACACATTCAGAGTATAAAGAAAACTTAAAGACTTCATACTTTGATACAATACATATTCAGTTGCCCTGAGGGCCTATTACATATTCTTATTCTGTCTATTAATACAAAACATACTACTAATGTTCATAGGTTCTTCAAAAGAAACTACTTAAACACATTCTTCCAAAAACAGCTAGACTCATCGTCGTTGTCCTTAAGACCCTGTCTGCTGCATCACCTGAAAGGGGGGTCCGAACAAAGTTCGGGTAAGCTAATCTAAGCTTGTGAGCAATTCTAGTGTTCGTCATGGGGTTTTCAATTAGCAGTAGTTTTTAGTACATAAGAGTGGTAAAGCATTCACTGCCAATTGCTTATACAATTTAGAATACAGAGTACATGCATTCTTAAAACAAATAGCTTTGAAACATTTTAAGTATTCAAGCTATACTTATACTTGTCAAATGGAGTGTATAACTCGGAACATATGCATTTCAAATAAATAGCTTTGAAACATTTAAAGCATTCAAGCTAAACTCGTACTTCGATAAATAGAGTATATAACTCAAAACATATGCATTTCAAATGGCTTGAAAACATTTAAGATATTCAAGCAAAACTCGTACTTCGATAAATAGAATATATAACTCAAAACATATGCATTTCAAAGGGCTTGAAAACATTTAAGATATTCAAGCAAAACTCGTACTTCGATAAATAGAGTATATAACTCAAAACATATGCATTTCAAATGGCTTGAAAACATTTAAGATATTCAAGCAAAACTCGTACTTCGATAAATAGAGTATAACTCAAACATATGCATTTCAAATAACTTGGAAACATTTAAGGTATCCAAGCAAAACTCGTACTTCATCAGATAAAGTATATAACTTTAAATCACATCAATATGTATTTGAAAATGAGGGTAAAACCTGCTTTCATTTCCAAAATCACTTTGTTATCTTTTCTCTTTAATTAGGTGGAATCTATTTCAAACCAGACTCCCATTTTACTGCCAATACTGTCGATCTCATTTGCTTGGGGGATTAGATCCTGCTACCGGGCATTTACTGTTGAATCCCGAAGGATTTCAACATCACATAGGGTGGTACTGTCACGACCCAAAATCCACCCTATGCGGATCTCGTGTCGCGGGGCCGACCCGAAAGCCGTCCCTACTTTTTCCATTCCTGTATCATAGTACTAATATGTAAAGTACTAAAACCTCAAAACAATAACAGCGGAAGTCTTATCAGTAATAGTACATCAGCGGAAGTCTTTCAATACACAATGTTAGCGAAAGTCTTTACAATACATAGTATGGTTCTACATAAATAAATTAAGAACCAACATGACCAGCACCCGAGGGTGGTGAATACATGGGAGAACTAAAACATAAACTGATGCATTTTCTCAAACGTCCTTCTATGTCTTTAGACTCCTACCGGGGTCTCGCGGCATCAGTACCTGAAATGGGGGTGAGGAGGGTGGAATGAGCTACAAGAGCCCAGCAAGTAAATACAGATCTCTGACACTGGTATCGAGGATCATAAAAGAATATGAATCCAAGAATAAGAATATAATAGCCGATCATAAAAATCAAATGCTATAATAGCCAATGGAAACAGTTGCCATAAAGGCCAATAAACAATGGAACACAATGTACAATTAGGAGTAAGGGACATATCATCAACATGAAACTCTTAACATGTGAACAGTGGCAAATGAACAGTAGGATCACAATGTGGAATCAGTAGGAATGGCATAACAATGTTCTGGAATTCTCAACGATAATACAATAACAAGAAAGTACTGCCATTATAATTGATCACAATAAATCAATCAAGGAATATCTTGCAATACAAGATAATCATAAGAACAATGTAATTCAACAATTTTAGTTGAACAATCGTATAGGAGATGCTTTTGTTCTGTGTCAGGGCTTGATATGCCCTCGGTCTTTGGGGGCCCGGTTTACCCCCTTCAGTGCATTCCAGTGTATGGCCACATGTCCGTTCACGGACTCGACCCGAAGGTCTTCAGTGTTTTTAAAAGCATCGGATGGATATTGTGACTGAGCACAAATCCAGTATACATAAACATTTCATGATCATACATGATTCCATAGGAGTATATGAAAATGGAATATCATCAATTCAATGGAAACATAACAATAGGCATTTCAAAGCACGGTTCAACATGATAACAATGGTACAACAATAAATCAATGTCCACCAGATAGAACAATATCACATTGTGGAGACAATAACATCAGATACGCTCAGGAGTACAAGTTTGGCAGTAAAAGAATGAACTTGGCTTGATAACACCACATGGAAGAGAAAGGGTATCTACTTACCTCTAATGCGTTGCTAAATCAGTCTCCTGCAGGTTTGCCTTTTCCCGTTGAGTTCCCTATATATCAGTAAATACGTTTCAGAATAATTTCTGTTCACCAGATTCTATGCCTTGCTATGATCAGTATTTCTAATACTTATTTAGACTTTTATATGTTCGTTGTTCTCGGAACCTCTTTTCATAATTTTGACATTACCAATGGATTCGGAAGGTTCATAATAATAAAAATTCACTAATTATTTAATTCAATCGGAGTCCATTTGACTCACCTATGAAGTAGGGGTATTTTGGTCATTTTTACATGTCGTAACTTTTCGGGACTCTGTCTCGTGAAACGGACCTCACCATTGGACTCAGAGCATCCGAGATAATAAAAATTGACTATTCATTTGCCCTATTTGGACCTCGTTTGACCCACTTTTGAGTCAGGGGTATTTTTGTAAAATTAACATTTTTTCCTGTTGGGCCTTAGTGGAATTTTTCAAAACATTTGGGGCTGGTTCATAAATTTCATAAGCTGCGGTCTGAACCAGTTGGTTCAGACCCCAAAACCCTAAACCGGTCAGCCTTTCTCCTGAACCAAACGGTTCAGTTTCATTCAAGAACCGGAATACAATAACCCAATTCCCTATCCCTATCCATGGTTCGGTTAACCCCTAAACCCCATCTCTATTTATTGTCTCTGCAACCAAACAGCCCAAAACCCATTTAAATTCAAAACCCAAAACGACACAGTATCATGCCCCATTCATATCCGGTCGGGTACCGACCCGATCCGAACCCGGATCCGTCTAGACTTAACCCGATAACCCCCCACGCTTTTCCGGTCATCTCCCCCAAAGCTCCGGTGAGCAACAGTAGGGTTCCGTCACCTTCTCCGGTGACGGCAACCACTTTCCGATGGTTTTTAAACCCATTTTCAATGCAGTTTTATTCCCTTCACTTCAAGGATCTCGAATCCACCCTCGGTTTCCATTGAAGCCCTCCAAACCTTCACGAAATAGGGCCTAAATGTCTCCGGCCGACTTTCCGGCCAAGTGACATTTTTCATTTCCATGGTGTTCTAAGCACGGTTTTGACTCTAAAATTCTCCTAGTGTTTTTCTGCACTAGTATAGGTTGTTTCTACAAACTTTAAACAAGGTTTGATACATAAAATACCACATGGCCGATTATTCCCTATAACCTGCAACTCCAGATTTCTCTATGGTTTCTCAACCTTTTAACCTGATTCTTTTTGCAAAATAATCCATATTTCATGCTTGTTTAGATCCTATAATCATATATAAGCTTTATGCTTTAAATCAAAATAACAGAACTGAAATCAATTACCTGGGTTTCGGATTTTGAGCTCATTGTGACTCTCCCACCTTTCTGTTTCTGAACCAATCTCTCTCTCTTCTTCTCCCCTTCCTTTCTTCCCTTAACCGACCCCCCAGTCGGTGGCCCTTGCCACTTGTAGCCACGGTGGCAGCACACACATGCACACAAGACACCTCACACACATAGCTTTCTCTCTCTCTCTCTCTCCTCCTCACACGTTGCACCCTAACCCTCTTTTGCTGATTTCCCACTCGGTGGCTTTGCCACCTCCTCATCATGCAAGGCCCACTTTACATACCTATTATATATATATATATATGCAACCGTATACACATATATACATATATAAATAATATTGTATTATATTATATATATATATCATCCAACCGTATATATATATATATATGATATTCATAATCATTTAGATTTACAATAAAAATTTATACGTCGACATTCACTTGCACATTTTTCAATAAACTCGGCTTCCGGTGCAACGGCGGCCGGACACCCGTGACTGTTTGCCTCTCGTACCTATGCATCGTAATTGAACAGTATAAATATAGTCTATTACGCATCCCCTTTTATTTATGTCATATAACGGCTCATAATTCGGGATTACATTTTGTAGCCCGGTCCAGCCCGGTGTACACGCTATATCCCGGGTTGGGATATTACATTCTTACCCCCTTAAAAATAAGTTTGTCCCCAAACTTAACGATTCTAACTCGGTGGTTTTCGTGGTTCCTCTAACATCACAATATAACTTAAATAGGCTGTTACATTAACTAAATAAAGATTTTCTGCTGAGAATCAAGTTTTACTGTCACGTTAGATCAAGTTTTACAGTCACATCAGATCAAGTCTCACTGTCACATCTGTAACTGTACTACCCTCTTTATAATTCCACGTATGCTTCAAAACCTTCCCATGAAACACAATTCCTTGCTATGGTTCTTTTCGGCTTCTATAATTTAAGACATCTTTTGATGAAGGAGATTTTAAAATTTCTAAACGTAGCTTGACAAAACTCTATCCATTCAGTCTACTAATATATCTAGGGTATATATATCACTTGAAATGATATTATGTGGAACTCATAGGGTTCACATCGACTTCTATGTATCATTTCCTCTACAATCAATCTGTTATTCTACTAATCGTTCCTTAACCTCAAGTCAGCTATGTAAGAGTATTTGTATCCATAGTCTATATTTAACATGTCCTGTATTTAACACGTTTCAATGATAGTTCTCTTGACGGTCACGTAAGCAATGAGTCAATGGTCCAGGCGTTCAATTTCTACATTCAGTTAGTAACATATGGGACACATTAAATGTGTAACATAACATAGAAGACAGACCAATCATAAGTAACCTAAAAGTATGATTTTCCAATATATATATTTTGATTAACTGTTACTTATCACCTGTATCACCTTTCAAGGTGTCATTCCTCTATCTAGATATCACAATTAATTTATTACCGTTTCAAGGTATTTTCATTTCATTTAGATATTACTGTCAAATTCACTACTTTTCAAAGCGTCATGTTTCCAATTCTATATTACATTCCATCCCTCAATGAGCACTAATCGTTTCCCTCGTTTATTATGAAACATAATTTAATTCTCACATATTCTTATTGTATAGAAAATCAACAAGTTCCTAATCCGTAAATAGAATTTCAATTCTCAATAACTCTCGTAATATAGATTGATCGTTCGATCATAAACATCAAGTCTGTAGACTAGATATAGTAATTTAATTCTTAAGGCTCCCTCCGTACAGAACAATCATCAACCATAACTCAATAAATATCCAGTACATGTTTCCATAAGATAAAACAATCTTAAGGATTTCTAGATCCAATATTACTATGATTCCTTCCAAGCTTAACTACTATCTCCCATTGAAACCTCGTTGATTTATCTATATTTTACTCAAGACTCTTCATATTTCCCGATACGTCATCAATTTATTTAGAATATTAAGTCCCCTGTACTTACCCCCTTTAAGTTCCCTTACATACATAACAATCATCAAATTGTAACCTAATGGACATTCATTATGTACCTTCATAAGACAAATAATCATTACGAATTATTTATTTCATTATTGCTATGATTCCCTCCAATTTCTTTTAAGTATGACTACTATTTCCTACTCAAGTTTCACTTCTCTGTCTATATCAGTTATCAAAACCTCCTTCAGTATTGTCAATGTCAAATCTCAAGAATTCTCATCACTTATCCTTAAGTACACTACTATCCTTAAGGGTCACTAGTCAATAATCATAAATTTTCATTTTAATATGTAGTTGTTTTCCAAGACTAGTTGGCTTTTAATATCTTAACTTGCTCTTGTCTTTGGACAGCCCCAATTCATTTAATGTGTTTCAATACACCAAGTTCTTTCTTGGATCAGTTAAACTATACGCTTATGATCTGTACCTCTTACATTCTATGTATATTGTTCATTTCTAATGATTCCCCAGTGTATAGTATTCAGTGATAATGACTCTTTCAAGAGTTGCCATTTATTCAATCTCGTCTATCCAGTAATCATTCAATCTCGTCTATCCAGTAATCATTCTTATCTATAACAGTATGTAATTCATTTTAAAGATTATAAATCTTACATTTATTCTATCATTGTTCCCTGAAATTTATTAATTATGAAATCACTTGGCTCATCAATATCTTTTAATTTTACAAGTGAATAATATGTCAATTTAACACTCATATATCTATGTTACATACTCTACTTATTTCATGCATAACATCTACCATCAATCATCATCCCCGAACAGTTAACATATAACCTTAGAGTTCTGTCTCTATGTTCAGCTAGTAGTAAATGTTGAAATTATAAATCAGTATGTAGAGTAATATTTAACAATATTGAGCATTTGTAAACAACTGTAAATAATACCTGCGACCACTGGTACAGTAGCCTAATCATCTCCCAATTCGCTGTAAAAGATCAATGGTCAGAATTCGCATACAAGTCTATCTATCATGTTAGGATTTACTCTATTTGGCATTAGTAATACCGGTGTATCAATCTCATCTCCTATGAACCATTATTTCAAAACTGTTTTAACACTAAATCTTTTAATACCAATTGAGCCTAAGAATTTGACTTAATGCTCCAATCATTTCCTAGCATCACTAGGTTTGGTAGGATAGATGTAGTGATATTGTAGCATTCTAATCCTCAAGTCCTTTGGGGTATACGTCATTCTAACAGTATCATAAAGGATTCGTAGTATCCAGATTGGGTAAGGTAGCACTGTGTGTTTCTCAGTTACCCTAGTTACATGATAAGGCGGCCGTTCCTCACCGGTAACAGAGGTCCTGATAGCACATCAGTGACGGTCAATTTTCCACATTTTCTCTTTTAACCGTTTACAATCACAATTATCCATTTTCATAATTTATATTCACTCCTAATCTTCAGTCTCGATCTCTTCTACATCACTAGACCTAACTTCCAAGTATAGGTCACTTGTCACGACCCGAAACCCACCCTATGCGGATCTCGTGTCGCGGGGCCGACCCGAAGGCCGTCCCTACTTTTTCCGTTCCTGTATCATAGTACTAACATGCAATGTACTAAAAATTTAAAACAATAAACAGCGGAAGTCATTTATTAAATACATGACATAGTTCTACATAATACAAAATGAGAACTAATCCGTAACCAGCACCCGGGGGTGGTGAATACATGGGAGAACTAACATAGACTGATCAGTACTTCAAAATGTCCCCCTACGCTCTCAGACTCCTACTGGGGTCTCGCAGCGTCATCACCTGAAATGGGGGTAAGTGGGGTGGAATGAGCTATGAAGCTCAGCAAGTAAACCAGATCTCCGACACTGGTATCGATGATTATAAAGAACGTGAATCCATGAATAAAATATGATAGCCAATCATAAGAAAGGAGATGCTGTGATAGCCAATGAGAACAGTTGCCATGATGGCCAATAAGTAGTGGGGCACAATATACAGTCAGAAGTAATGAATAAGCAGTGATAAGAGTTTTCTCAACAATAACCTGTCACAATGAGAATACTGCCACAATAAATCGTTTACAATCAAACCAATGAACAATGTAAGGTAATCCATAAGAAACAGTAGTCCATAAGAAACAGTAATCCATAAGGTACAGTAGTCCATAAGGAACAGTAACCATTCAACAATATTTCCATAACAATAATCCAATGGAGATGCTTATAATCTGTAGTAGGGAATGGCAACCCCTCTGCGTAATTCGAGGCCCGGCATACCTCTCAGTTAAACTCACATCTTTTGCCACATGTCCGTTCACGGACTAGTTCGTCACAGAAGCATCGGATGGATATTGTGACTGAGCACAATTCCAGCATTTATAAACATAGCATGATCATTGTGATTCCATAAGGAGTATGAAAATGGAATATCATATACACAGTAAAGCATAACAGTAAGCCTTTCAAGGCAGGGTTCATTTCAATAACAATAGTACAATAGTCAATCAATGTCCACAAGATAGAACAATATCGTACTGTGGATAACAATAACATGAAGTACTTTCAGGAGTACAAATTTGGCAGTAAAGAGAATAAACTTGGCTTTAGAAACACCACATGGAAGAGAAAGTGATCCACTTACCTCTATCGTGATTCTAACTCAGAAATCCGTGAAGGTACCCTTGCCTTTCGAGTTCCCTATATATCAGTGAGTACGTTTCAGAATAAATGCTATTCATCAAATTTTATACCTTTCTATCATAAGTATTTCAAATACTATTTTAGACTTTACCATTGTGTCCGGAACGCCGAAGAAAGTTGGTTTAGGCTTTCGCGGAATTCCATTTGGACTTTTGTACTAAAAAGGGCAAAATAGTCATTTTGCACTTTTGCGGTATTTTATTCTTCGGGGTTCTGTCTCGTAAAACGGACCCCACCATTGGACTCAGAACGTCCGAGATAATAGGTTTTGACTATTCATTTGTGTCTTTTGGACTTCGTTTGACCTCTTTTTGGAATAGGGGCATTATTGTAAAATTAATATTTAATTAATTTTTTATACTTGGGCAACAGTGTAATTTTCCAAACTATTTGGGGCCGGTTCACAATTACTAAAAGCTGCGGTCTGAACCAGTGGGTTCAGACCTAAAAACCCTAAACCGGTCAGTCCTTGCTCTGAACCAAACGGTTCACTTCATATGAAAAACCGGATTCCAATAACCTAATTTCCTATCCCTATCCAGGGTTCGGATAACCTCAAACCCATTTCCCATTTCTTATCTTCACAACCAAACAACCCAAAACCCTTTTAAATTAAAGACTCAAAACGACACAGCTTCGGTTAACCGTTTATGTCCGGTCGGGTACCGACCCGATCCAAACCCGGATCCATCCCAGTTTTGACCCGATAGCCCCACGCTTTTCCGATCGTCTTCCCCACGTCTCCGGTAGGGTTCCGGCGTGTACAGTCACCTTCTCCGGCGACGGTGACTCACTTTCCGGTGAGATTTCAACCCTTTTTAAATGTCATTCTCTTCCCCTTCTCCTAAGGATTTCAAATCCATTTTCCATTTCCTTTAAATCCCTTCATAACTTCACGAAATAGAGCCTAAGTATCTCCGGCCGATTTTCCGGTGACCCATATCCTTCCTATTTCGTGACTATTTGTACACTGTTTTGACCCTAATCCATATTAAATGGTTTCCTGCACCTCTAAGGATTATTTTCATAAACAAACATCAAAGTTTTAAGCATGAATTCATGGAACCCGAAATTATCCATGAAACCTGCAACTTGGAATATCTCCATGGTTTCTAAACCTTTTTCTATCATTTTTCTTGCATTTAAAAGCTAGAAGCATGCTTATTAAGACCCTGAATTTAGATCAAATATACATGCTTAAAATCTCAAAAACAGAACTTGATGTACATACCTGGGTTTCGGATTTCAGCTCCCTATGACCTTCCCAATCCTCTCTGTTTCTGCTTCAATATTTCTTTCTTCTTCTCTCCTTCAGTTCCTAACTCTCCCTTTTCTTTTCTAACCTCTCATCACTCAAACCCGTGCATATATACACATATACAAAGACCCACCGCCTCTTCTCTCTCTACCTTATCTCTCTCTCTCTCTCTCTCTTGCAGTCATCCTTGACTGCAGAGAACTGCCCTTTTAACCCTAGCCACCCACGTACCTCATATACATATATATATTTACATATATACATATATCACTTACACACACCCACCACCTTTATCAAGGTCGGTTGGTGGGTTTCCCAAACACACACAAACACACAGTGATGCACACACACACACACAGTGATGCACACACCCACTGATTTTTGTTTTGGAAGCTTCCTTTCCTTTTTCTTTCTTCATTTAATTTTATACACATAATACATTATATACATAATACATTTATATTATATATATATATACCTATACAATACATATTTTATACACATCATTATAATCATATATATACGTGTAACGGTATTTTTAATCACGTACACATACACTAATATTCCATGAACTATGCATGTGTACGTACGTATGCATGCATGGGTTGCATGCATGCACGTTTTTCGAGGTAAGGTTCCGAGTTGCTCAGGTACCACCCGACACTGGATTTACTAATCAAAACATTTATCTTTTAAAATTAGGTTTAGTTCCATATTTATTGTGACTTAAAGTTTAAGGCAGCTCAGGTTATGCTATTCAGTCGACTTGCCTCGGTAATCGTGTCGTATCCCGGGTCGGGATATCACATCACTTGTTGATAATATTCGTGATTTTGCTCCGTATCTCGTGTTCTATGCTCCATATTTCTAAACAATAATCCTCAAGGTAACCATCAAAGTTCTCGTGTTTCTCTGTCTAACATTCTCTAATAATAACCTTCCAGATGTAATAGAATCAGTAAATCAATAATCCAAATGTTCAGTTACTAAGTTCAGTTCGACAATTACCTAGAAACACAATCAAGTGCGTAAGGATCTCTTAAGATCTAAACAGGTTATAAATAATTGGAAGGGTACCTGTGGCTATCTGGGTAGTAGTTTAATCTTTCCTTGACACCAACAAGACTAGTGAGGTAGGTGTGGCACTGGCCGTAGCCTTAGCTTCCCGAGGACAGTTCCTTGTTCACCTTGCGGGGTGATCCTTAACGGTGCCACTATTCCGTTGTACATAGTTGTCTGTTGGGGTGAGCTTGAGGTAGAGATTTGAGAATCTCTTCTATAAGGCGCTCAATTCAGTCTAATTGATCCTTGCCTATCCCAATATTCCTAGTAAACACCATTGCTCTAAACCATAAGTGTTAGATAAGTATTTCCATAAAAGTCTACTCGTATATGGTCTAATCGAGTCAATATAATCTATTGAGATATTCCTTTTTGTTAACCTTGTCTATAAGATAACCATCAATGCTCAAAATAACAATCAATGTGCACATGAAATCTATATTATAGAGACTTCAGCTCTATCCATTGATTCTAACTCTAAGTGATCTATGTAATTCATAACTATCGATGTATTCCTTGTGATAACCATGTCTATAAAGATAACCAGTAAAGAAAATCCGTAAATTGTCTAATCAATCAATAAGAGAATGATCAAGGATCGTATTAACTCTATATAAAGAATGTCAGTTATATCTATTCATTCTATTTCTAGTCCTATCTCCCATGACTCACAATCGAACCTATAGCTCTGATACCAAGCTGTCACGACCCAAAATCCACCCTATGCGGATCTCGTGTCGCGGGGCCGACCCGAAAGCCGTCCCTACTTTTTCCATTCCTGTATCATAGTACTAATATGTAAAGTACTAAAACCTCAAAACAATAACAGCGGAAGTCTTATCAGTAATAGTACATCAGCGGAAGTCTTTCAATACACAATGTTAGCGAAAGTCTTTACAATACATAGTATGGTTCTACATAAATAAATTAAGAACCAACATGACCAGCACCCGAGGGTGGTGAATACATGGGAGAACTAAAACATAAACTGATGCATTTTCTCAAACGTCCTTCTATGTCTTTAGACTCCTACCGGGGTCTCGCGGCATCAGTACCTGAAATGGGGGTGAGGAGGGTGGAATGAGCTACAAGAGCCCAGCAAGTAAATACAGATCTCCGACACTGGTATCGAGGATCATAAAAGAATATGAATCCAAGAATAAGAATATGATAGCCGATCATAAAAATCAAATGCTATAATAGCCAATGGAAACAGTTGCCATAAAGGCCAATAAACAATGGAACACAATGTACAATTAGGAGTAAGGGACATATCATCAACATGAAACTCTTAACATGTGAACAGTGGCAAATGAACAGTAGGATCACAATGTGGAATCAGTAGGAATGGCATAACAATGTTCTGGAATTCTCAACGATAATACAATAACAAGAAAGTACTGCCATTATAATTGATCACAATAAATCAATCAAGGAATATCTTGCAATACAAGATAATCATAAGAACAATGTAATTCAACAATTTTAGTTGAACAATCGTATAGGAGATGCTTTTGTTCTGTGTCAGGGCTTGATATGCCCTCGGTCTTTGGGGGCCCGGTTTACCCCCTTCAGTGCATTCCAGTGTATGGCCACATGTCCGTTCACGGACTCGACCCGAAGGTCTTCAGTGTTTTTAAAAGCATCGGATGGATATTGTGACTGAGCACAAATCCAGTATACATAAACATTTCATGATCATACATGATTCCATAGGAGTATATGAAAATGGAATATCATCAATTCAATGGAAACATAACAATAGGCATTTCAAAGCACGGTTCAACATGATAACAATGGTACAACAATAAATCAATGTCCACCAGATAGAACAATATCACATTGTGGAGACAATAACATCAGATACGCTCAGGAGTACAAGTTTGGCAGTAAAAGAATGAACTTGGCTTGATAACACCACATGGAAGAGAAAGGGTATCTACTTACCTCTAATGCGTTGCTAAATCAGTCTCCTGCAGGTTTGCCTTTTCCCGTTGAGTTCCCTATATATCAGTAAATACGTTTCAGAATAATTTCTGTTCACCAGATTCTATGCCTTGCTATGATCAGTATTTCTAATACTTATTTAGACTTTTATATGTCCGTTGTTCTCGGAACCTCTTTTCATAATTTTGACATTACCAATGGATTCGGAAGGTTCATAATAATAAAAATTCACTAATTATTTAATTCAATCGGAGTCCATTTGACTCACCTATGAAGTAGGGGTATTTTGGTCATTTTTACATGTCGTAACTTTTCGGGACTCCGTCTCGTGAAACGGACCTCACCATTGGACTCAGAGCATCCGAGATAATAAAAATTGACTATTCATTTGCCCTATTTGGACCTCGTTTGACCCACTTTTGAGTCAGGGGTATTTTTGTAAAATTAACATTTTTTCCTGTTGGGCCTTAGTGGAATTTTTCAAAACATTTGGGGCTGGTTCATAAATTTCATAAGCTGCGGTCTGAACCAGTTGGTTCAGACCCCAAAACCCTAAACCGGTCAGCCTTTCTCCTGAACCAAACGGTTCAGTTTCATTCAAGAACCGGAATACAATAACCCAATTCCCTATCCCTATCCATGGTTCGGTTAACCCCTAAACCCCATCTCTATTTATTGTCTCTGCAACCAAACAGCCCAAAACCCATTTAAATTCAAAACCCAAAACGACACAGTATCATGCCCCATTCATATCCGGTCGGGTACCGACCCGATCCGAACCCGGATCCGTCTAGACTTAACCCGATAACCCCCCACGCTTTTCCGGTCATCTCCCCCAAAGCTCCGGTGAGCAACAGTAGGGTTCCGTCACCTTCTCCGGTGACGGCAACCACTTTCTGATGGTTTTTAAACCCATTTTCAATGCAGTTTTATTCCCTTCACTTCAAGGATCTCGAATCCACCCTCGGTTTCCATTGAAGCCCTCCAAACCTTCACGAAATAGGGCCTAAATGTCTCCGGCCGACTTTCCGGCCAAGTGACATTTTTCATTTCCATGGTGTTCTAAGCACGGTTTTGACTCTAAAATTCTTCTAGTGTTTTTCTGCACTAGTATAAGTTGTTTCTACAAACTTTAAACAAGGTTTGATACATAAAATACCACATGGCCGATTATTCCCTATAACCTGCAACTCCAGATTTCTCTATGGTTTCTCAACCTTTTAACCTGATTCTTTTTGCAAAATAATCCATATTTCATGCTTGTTTAGATCCTATAATCATATATAAGCTTTATGCTTTAAATCAAAATAACAGAACTGAAATCAATTACCTGGGTTTCGGATTTTGAGCTCACTGTGACTCTCCCACCTTTCTGTTTCTGAACCAATCTCTCTCTCTTCTTCTCCCCTTCCTTTCTTCCCTTAACCGACCCCCCAGTCGGTGGCCCTTGCCACTTGTAGCCACGGTGGCAGCACACACATGCACACAAGACACCTCACACACATAGCTTTCTCTCTCTCTCTCTCTCCTCCTCACACGTTGCACCCTAACCCTCTTTTGCTGATTTCCCACTCGGTGGCTTTGCCACCTCCTCATCATGCAAGGCCCACTTTACATACCTATTATATATATATATATGCAATCGTATACACATATATACATATATAAATAATATTGTATTATATTATATATATATATCATCCAACCGTATATATATATATATATGATATTCATAATCATTTAGATTTACAATAAAAATTTATACGTCGACATTCACTTGCACATTTTTCAATAAACTCGGCTTCCGGTGCAACGGCGGCCGGACACCCGTGACTGTTTGCCTCTCGTACCTATGCATCGTAATTGAACAGTATAAATACAGTCTATTACGCATCCCCTTTTATTTATGTCATATAACGGCTCATAATTCGGGATTACATTTTATAGCCCGGTCCAGCCCGGTGTACACGCTATATCCCGGGTTGGGATATTACAGGTACTTAGTACCATTTATCTTGTAAAACATTTATCACATAACTTCTTCAATAGATACTTTCATGAATAATTAAAAACATGAAATGTATATTTTCTACAATAGGACTTCAAATACTTGTAACTATCAAATTCAGGATATTTAACATAATTTGGCATTTAAAACTTTAGACATGCTGAAATATGTTTTAAGAAAACTATGATAAATACCAATCACTGAGCATGTCATATAGAGTTATAAAACAATACTATTTAAAAGCTGCATCATGTAAATACTGAATTTGAAACTTCAAATACTTCACATCTTTGAACTCAAAACTTTTTTCAAATCCATGGAGTTAAATCTCCAATTCAAACACAGGGTTACTCACCTTGATTCTTTAGGGTTAGTGCTAAAATGCGCTTTCCCACTTTCCTTGTAGTTCCTAAGAACAATTCATAAACACCTCATCAACTTCACATTCATTGTAATATCATCACGATATTCCTTAACTTATGCTTAAATCGTATTAGATCCTAAAACGATTTCACAATTTCATAGGTACTTAATTTAACTCGTACTTGTAACCTATGACATAATTTAACGTGTTAGAAATTGAATTTATTTCAATTTATACTCTTCTGGGAGTTCCATTAACTTTAATTTAAAGTTATTTATTTGACATGTTTACGTGTCGTGTCTTTTCGCATTTCGCTTCTCGTACTTGCCTTAGTATTAGTACTTTGGCATCATTTCAGTTCATAGTCATCTAATAGATGCTATTCATCAAATTTTATGTCTTTTTATTTTAGACATTTCTTTAGGTCGAATAGACTCTACCATTGAGTCCGGAGTGTCGAAGAAAGTCGGTTTAGGCTTTCCAATCATTTAATTCGGACTGTTATAGGTAAAAGGGCAAAATGGTCATTTACCGTTTTACGTGTCATATTTTTCTGTACTTCGTTTCGTAATTTGGACTCCATTTTTGAGTCCGGGATGTTAAAGAAAGTCAATTTAGACCTTCTCTGATCTCATTTCGGCTTTAGGGGTACCAGGGGTATTTTGGTCTTTTTACCCTTTTATGTGTCTTTATTTTTTGGGACCCCGTTTCGTGTTGTGGACCTCACCATTGGACTCAGAAGGTCCAAGATAGTAAGAATATACTAATAACTTGTAAATTTTGGTCAAGGGGTATTTTGGTCATTTACCCCTTACGTGTATTTATTTTTTCGGGCCCCGTCTCATAAAACGGACCCTACCATTAGTCTCAGAATGTCCAAAATAGTAAAATTACACTATTCATATGTTTAATTTGGATTTCGTTTGCTCTATTTATGCCACAAGGGCAAAATAGTAATTTAACCTCATTTATTAAATAATTAAATTAATTATTTAATTATTTAATTATTTTTCAGGGGCTTTATTGCATAATATTTCCCTCAGTTGGGCCATAGTAGAGTTTCTTAGAAACTCTGGGGTCAGTTCGTAATAACCAAAACTATTGGTTTATTTCATTTTAATTAAAACAGAAAACCAGAGGGTTCGGTCCAAATATAAGTGAACCGGTCTGGTTCAGTGGTAACCCAACCGGTCTATCCGGTTTATTACATGTGGCCGACGTCATCATGACGTCAGCCCTAGGTCTCATTTAATTTAACCGACACCCAAAACGGCGTCGTTGCAATTAATCGGTGGCAAGCCCAAAGGCTGCCACCTGTCCGAGTCGACTCAGTCTCATGCAAAGGCCGAGTTGACCCGTCTTCTTCTTCCCCACTTCGACCGACTGAAAACCCTAGTTTCAGTCTCCCTTTTTCTTCTATTTCGTGCATTTCTACTCAGCCAACCTCCCCTGTTTTGGTCCCAAATTATTCCTAAGACATATACAAATCGATTGGCATTCATTTTGGGCTTTAAAATTCCTTCATCAATTCGGTTTTGGACATGATAATCCCAGCTGTTATTTCGGTCGTATAGGTTCATTTCTTGATGGTTTTTCATGATCTTTGGCTTGTTATGATCCCCTCTTCATGGGGATCCATATCTTGTTCTTAAATATCAAGTTAACACAAAGTTAAAAGGATTGGGTCTTACACCCGTAACCTGCAACTCATTATTTGAAGGCCATTGTTTGTGATTTTTGGTCGCGGTCACACGTTTTTATAACCTTCATGGCTTCTTCTAGAAGCCTTGATACTCCAAAACAAGTTTAAAGGAAGTTGATTCAGACCTGCCATGGGCAAGGTCTTCAATGGCTGTCCTAACTGGGTTTCGTATTTTTAGGTGGTTTGAAGCTCAAAATCCATAGATAATCGAGTCTAAATATGTCCTACATATCATATATAGAAAATGGAAGCTTTAATTCAGTTTATATATAGAGAAATTCTAGAGAGAGAAAAAGTGGAAGCTTGAGTTTTTCTCACCTTTCACCACTGTTTTCTCTTTCTTTCTTGCTCCAAACTCTTCTTCTATCTCCTCAGTTCTTCTTCTTTTGGTTTCTTTTGCAAGAGATCAACATGCATTGCATGTTTGGCTTTTAAAGCAAGGTAGCCGACCTCTCTCTCTCTTCATGTTCTCTCTCTCTCTACAGCTATCTCTCTCTCTCTCTACATTCTGAATTCTAGCCCTACACAGCTCTCCCATCTCATTAATTTTTACTTTTTCTCTTTTCTACTTTACATTAATTTCTTGTAAGATATTTTACATATATTATATACATATATATACATATACACATATATATACAAGACACACACACACACACCAGCCGACACACATACACACATTCACATACTATTCAACTTTTCCACTTTTCATTCTTTTAACATTTTCATATTTCATTCATTTAATATATATATATATATATATTTACATATATATACATTTAACTAATACATATAAATATCCATTCCTATAATTAATTAATTAATGTAATAATTAATTAATTATATATATAATTTCCTTTCCTCGTAATACGTGTCATGTGACCCGGTATCCCGGGTCGGGATATTACATCCACTGCCAAGAGTAGATGATTTATTTGACTAGCTGAAGGGGGCCCAAGTGTTTTCAAAGATTGATCTAAGGTTCGGTTACCACCAATTGAAGGTTAGACCTACAGACATTCAAAAGACGGCGTTCCGAACACGGTATGGGCATTATGAGTTTTTGGTCATGCCTTTTGGAGTGACTAATGCTCCAGCCGCATTCATGGACTTAATGAACAGAGTATTCAAGCCGTACTTGGACGATTTTGTGATTATATTCATTGATGATATTTTGGTCTATTCTAAGAACCAAGAGGAACACGAGGTGCATTTGAGAAAGGTCCTACAGACGCTAGGGGAGCAGAAGTTGTACGCTAAGTTGAAGAAGTGTGAATTCTGGCTCCCAAGTGTATCCTTTTTAGGGCATGTGGTCAGTAAGGATGGGATCTTCGTGGACCCTCAAAAGATAGAGGCTATTACCAGTTGGCCCCGACCGACTACTGTCACGGAGGTTCGTAGTTTCATGGGTTTAGCTGGCTATTATCGAAGATTTTTCAAGGATTTTTCCAAGATAGCCATGCCAATTACCCAACTGACCAAGAAGAATACTCCATTCATCTGGACTGAGGAGAGGGAGCAAAGTTTTCAAGAGCTAAAGAACCGATTGGTTACAGCTCCAATCCTGACAGTACCAGATGGGACAGAGGGCTTTGTGATCTACAGTGATGCCTCACACCAAGGTTTGGGGTGCGTTCTGATGCAACAAGGGAAGGTAGTAGCTTATGCTTCACGGCAATTGAGGACACATGAGAAGAACTACCCAACTCATGACCTTGAACTTGCAGCTATTGTTTTTGCATTGAAAATCTGGAGGCATTACCTGTATGGAGCTACCTGTGAGATTTTCACTAATCACAAGAGCCTCAAGTACTTGTTTACGCAGAAGAGCTTAATATGCGCCAACGACGTTGGTTGGAGTTAATCAAGGATTATGAGCTCAGTATTCAGTACCATCTAGGGAAAGCGAATGTAGTGGCTGATGCTCTTAGCAAGAAGTCATCAAGGACTCTTGCTTACCTGTTGACTACACAGGAAGAGCTACTACAGGATTTAGAGGCGATGAAGGTAGAGGTGATTTTGCCAGGTTCTAGGGCGATGTGTGCCAATGTCACAATCGGTCTTTCGATTGTTGACAAGATCAGGGAATTACAAGCGCACGACAATAAGATTGTTAAGCTTCGTCAGGAGGTCGAGACTGAAGGGAATACAGAATTCTCTATACGAGATGGGGTGTTATACTATCATGACAGGATTTGCGTGCCAGACGTACCTGAGATTAAGAAGGAGATTCTTGATGAGGCACACAGTTCTAGATTGGCTATACATCCAGGAAACACAAAAATGTACCACAACATGAAGGGCACTTACTGGTAGTCAGGAATGAAGAAGGATATAGCTGAGCACATTGCACGATGTATGGAGTGCCAGCAGGTCAAGGTTGAGCACCAAAAGCCAGGAGGGCTTCTACAGTCACTGTCGATACCAGAATGGAAATGGGAGCATATCACGATGGATTTTGTATCAGGGTTGCCGAAGACATCGCATGGGAATGATTCTATATGGGTGATCGTCGACAGACTGACCAAGACAGCCCATTTTCTTGCAACCAAGACGACTCAGACTTTGGAATGATTGGTCGTGCTTTATATCAAGGAGATCGTTCGATTATATGGAGTCCCCGTATCCATTGTATCCAATCAAGATCCACGATTTGTATCTAAGTTCTGGAGGAGTCTACAGAAAGCTATGGGCACCGAGTTGAGTCTTAGCACTGCATACCATCCCGAGACAGACGGACAGTCTGAGAGGACGATACAAACATTGGAGGACCTATTGAGATTTTGTGTCATTGATTTTAAAGGAAGTTGGGAGGATCAGCTACCATTAGTAGAGTTCACGTATAACAACAGCTACCAATCCAGCATTGGTATGGCACCGTATGAGGCACTATATAGCAGGCAGTGTAGATCTCCACTATGCTGGATGGAAGTGGGTGATAGGAAGCTATTTGGGCCAGAGATAGTAGAGCAGACCACCGATAAGATTCATTTGATCAGGCAGCGTTTACTAGCAACTCAGAGTCGACAGAAGAGTTATGTTGACACGAGGAGACGAGAGTTGGAGTTCACGACAGGCGACTATGTGTTCTTGAAGGTATCACCGATGAAAGGAGTAGTCAGATTTGGCAAGAGAGGCAAACTAGGACCACGATACATTGGACCGTTCAGGATTGTTGGACGAGTCGAACCAGTAGCATATCAGCTAGCATTACCAATTGAATTAGCTCACGTACATGACGTGTTCCATGTTTCGATGTTAAGGAAATGTGTGCACAACCCAGATCAGATAATCGAACACGAGCCGCTAGATGTTCAGGAGGATTTGAGTTATGTTGAGCAGCTAGTACAGGTCTTAGACCGACGAGAGCAAGTTCTACGGAACAAGACCATTCCATTAGTGAAGGTATTATGGAGGAATTCTTGACTGGAGGAAGCCACATGGGAACGAGAAGAGGAAATGCGTACTCAGTATCCTCATTTATTTGCATCATGATTTAGTTAAGTTTGGGGACCAAACTTATTTAAGGGGGGAAGAATGTAATACCCTGACCCATTGTAACCGAGCCAATACGGCCTAATGCTACGATAATGAAATAAATGGGTTGAATTTCAATAATTGGAATATTTGGATGAATTACAGGGCAACCTAATAACGATAATGAAAATAAAAATAATGTATATATATATATATATAAAGATAAAATAATAATATCATAAAAATAAAAATAAAATAAAGATAAAATAAATAAATATAAAATATGTTGTGGCACATGAATAAAATATATATATATATATATGTACATATAGGTAGATGTGTATATATATATATAGGTATAACTATAATGCATCAGTTACAACATGTAACTGAACAAAAACAAAAAAAGAAAAAAAAAAAAAAAAGAAGAAGAAGAAAACGGATGGGGAGGGGAGTGAAGTGCAGAAAATGAAAAGGCAATGGGGAGAGAGAGAGAGAGAGAGAGAGAGAGAAATAAAGGGAGAGGGGGGCGGCTTCAACATAAAAGCATGCCAGGCATGCGTTGCAAATTGAACCAGCAAGAAAAAAAAAAAAAAAAGAAAGAGAAGAGAGAAGAGGAACGGTTGGGCGCAACAGGGGGGCGACAGAAGCAGGGGCACAAGGGGTAAGATACTTCTCTCTGTAATTCAATTTGGGTTGCTTTACATTTCCTCAGCTGGTATGTGAGTATAGAATATTAATCCAGAGTAGAAGAGAAGGAGTTAGAACAAATCAGAAGCAGAGAAAAAGGAAGAGGGGTGAAACGGAAGGCGCGCGGCTTGAACGGGGTAAGTGGGTTAATTCTGTTTTAGTTTTTTTTTTAAGCATGAAATGTAGCTTGGAATGTAGGGTCATAAACAACATAAAATTAGGATTTTGCTGCAAAAAGATTCGATTGAAAAGGGGTCAGATTGGAAGAGAATGAAGTAATTACAGGTTCTTGAAAATAATTTGGGTCTTGGAAGTCTATGCATGAAACTCGGTTTGTGTGCTTTGAAAACATTCCCATAGGTTGCAGGAAATATTTAGAAGTGATTAGGGCTTAAACCAGTAGAGAAACAACACAAAAAAAAAAAAAAAACAAAAAAAAAAACAAAAACAACAACAACTGGGAAAACTCCCATTGACGGAAAACTGCCCAGCAGTGGCCCAGCCACTGTTGTGGTGTTTTTAACACCCCAAATGTCTACCAATTTTTGTTTTACCAATTGATATAGAGCCCCCTTAAAATTCCCAGTCAAGCCCATCGAGAAAACCCAAGAAAAATGGCCTTCGTCGCCAAAAGAGATGGCCGGAGCGCCGTTGGAAAACGTGGGGAAGAAAAACATGCTGGGGTTTTTGTAATTTTATTTGGGCCAAACCGGGTCGGGTCTGACCCGACCCACCCATTCAGATGACTGCCCAACACTGTTACTTTATGGGTAAATTTTTAAATTTGAGTTTAGATAGTGTTTGGTTAGAAAGGAGAAGCTATCCAATAGTTGGCTTAAACTTGAACAGGAAATGAAAAAAACAGTGAAAAGTGAAAAAATGTAATAACAGGAAATGAAAAAAATGGTATGGGCAGCGAATTGAACCTGTGACCAAAGGGGAAAGGGTGAGAAGCTTAGCCACTGTGCCACCAAGGCACATGTGGTCTGTTTGGGCTCAAATACTATATGTATTAGCTAGATTAATTAATTTGAATAAGTAGTTTAAATTAATAAATTTCAAATTTAATTTCAACGCGTAAATTAGTAGAATGAATAATGAAAACTTACTATTTTGGACCTTCTGAATTTAATGGCGAGGTCCTGTTTTACGAGACGGAGTCCCTGAAAAATAAAATACCCGTAGAATGCTAAAATAACCAAAATGCTCCTACGTCGAAGGTGAGTCAAACAGACTCCGATTTAGTTAAGTAAATAGTGAATTTTTATTATTTCAAACCTACTGGACTCAACGGTGAAGACCAAATTATGAAAACAGAACCCAAAAGGTAGAGACACGTAAATGACCATTTTGCCCTTGGGTAAATTAAGTTTAAAATGAAAAAAAAAAAAACCGTAAAGCATAAATTAGTAAGGGAGGTATTTAAAATAACGAGGCATAAATTCGATAAATGATATGAAAGCTGAAACGTGTTTATTGATTTATAGGCAAGTCAAAAGGAAAGGAGAAAGTCACGGGATATTAGGACACTGATAAGGTAAGTGGATTCCTATCTTTTCCAAGCCACGTTCTTTCCATTACTGCCAATCTTGTACTCATATATGTATTCACTGTCATTGTTTCCCACCATGGATATTCCTCTACCTGGTGGATGCCTATTGGTTGATGTTGCATGACTGATTCATTTCATTGATATCCATTTACTGTATGTTACGTTACGATGTTCCATGTTTTGTACATTCATATGGAATACTATAGAATCTTAATTTATGTTAAGTGCTGGGTTTTGTGCTCAGCCACATTACCTATCTGATTGATTGGGACCTACGGGTCAAAAAGACATATGGCAATTATGGCGTTTTTACGCAGTAAGGTTAATGGGCATTCTATATGCATTTATGTTAATGGGGGGTATGCCGGGCCCCAAAAGACCGAGGGTCTGCCAAACCCTGAACAGAGTAAAGGCATCATCCATGTTAATTGATATAGTTCTATGTTGATTGGTTTTGATTTATTGGACTTGATTGTGACCGTTTCATTGTGGCAGTATTTATGTTGATCGTGTTCATTGAGCCTATTCTATATTCATGCTACGTTGTTACTCTTGACGGTTATTATACGTTGTTATTCATTGATTACATTTGACCGTTATTGTACCTTGTCATTTATTGGCCATTGAGGCATTTTACAGTTGACTGCAATCATTGTCATGACTGGCCTATCATGTTACCTTGACTTGTATTCATTTATGTCATCCCTACCCGTATTGGGGATAGGCTTCTACTTACTGAGTTTGTAGTTCACCCCTTACTAAATTTTTCAGGTGAGAATGCTATGGAACCACAGTAGGAAATCCAGAGCGTAGGGAGACGGTTAAGGAGTACAGTAGAATACAGTAGTTCTCCCATGCACTCACCACCTAAAACGATGGTTTATGTTTAAGTTATGTTGGTTTATGTTTGGATTGGTCAGACTTATTTTAGTTTTGGAACAATGATGTAATAAGACTTCCGCACTTTAATGTTATGGTTATATTTCTTATTGTTATCATTGGTAAAAGAATGAAAAAAGTAGGGACGGCCATTGGGTCGGCTCCACGACACGAGATCCGCATAGGGTGGGTTTCGGGTCGTGACAAAAACCCCTTCCTTCTCTACCCAAGACAAAGCTAAACCATATGGTTCTCTAAGGCGTGAAAAATCATTTTGCAGCTATTGTCAAATCCCTGGTCATACCTTGGAGAAATGCTTTAAGGCTAATCCAACCCTTGAAAAACCCATGTGTACCAACTGTCATATGGTTGACCACACAGCTGAACATTGTTTCAAATTGCATGGCTATCCACCCAGCCATAAACTATCTACTCGAGGCAAAGCACCAGACTCATTTGCTAACCAAGTCAGTTTCTCCAACCAAGAACAGATCAATAAGGATTCCCAAGCCGGTCTTACCAAAGAGCAATACCAACATCTACTGACTTTGTTGCAATCTAAGGCTTCACAACCTTCTGTTACCCAGGTTCAAATTGATTCCACACCTTTTTGTCATTCAGGCCTCAACCATGACTGGTATGAATTTCTGTTTCTCGGCCTCTCAACCAGATTCCTCACCACATTCCACACCTTGGATAATCGACACTGGAGCAACCGATCACATGATCTGTTGCTCCTCACTCAACACCAGTCCACCCACTCACGTGTTTTTCAATGTCAAATTTCCAAATGGAAATCATGCACAGGTCCCTCATAAAGGCACTGTCCATCTCAGTGCTAAGCTTATCCTTCATGACGTTTTATGCATTCCTACATTCAATTTTAATCTGATTTCAGCCAGAAAATTAACACAAGATATTTCATGTTGCCTTCTATTCGTCACTAATGAATGTTATTTACAGGACATTTTCTCTTAGAGCACGATTGGGAAGGGTGAGCTGCACAATGGCCTATACCATCTCAAGTTGACAACAGTTTCACCTGCTGCTCTCTCTTCTATTTTTTATGCTTTACCATGTAATCAGCTTTCAATTTCTAACTCTGTTTCTTCCCATCTCGATGACCAGCAGCTCTGGCATTGTCGAATGGGTCATCTATCTAATTCATGGCTTTCCTTATTATAAAAATATTTGCCCAATCTTACTGTTATGAATACCCACACACTGTGTGATATCTGTTATTTTTCTAAACATCATAGACTACCATTTCAGTCAAGTGAACATCGGACATCCAAGCCATTTGATCTCATATATTGTGATATATAGGGGCCTTGCTCTCAAAAAGCATACGATGGCTCTCATTTTTTTCTAACTATTATCGATGACTATACCAAATGCACTTGGTTGTATTTAATGAAAAATAAATCTCAAACCAGACCTCTTCTTCAATCTTTTTATTCTCTAATTGAGACTCAATTTTAGACCAAAGTTAAAATCGTTCGCTCTAATAATGGAATTGAATTTGTAATGACAAACTTCTTCTCAAAACAAGGAATAATCCACCAAAAGAGCTGTGTCGAACGTCCTCAACAAAATGGTGTTGTCGAACGCAAACACCAACACATCCTCAATATTGCCCAAGCATTGCAATTTTAATCTGGAATTTCATTTTCCTTTTGGAATGATCTTGTGTTAACTGCCACTTACCTTATCAACCGCACCCCCTCTCCTAATCTTCAAAACAACACGCCCTATCAATTGCTCTTCCAACAAACACCCATCTATACTCACTTATGGACTTTTGGATGTCTCTGTTACGTATCAACCACTAAACAAAATCACCACAAATTTGATTCACGAGCCAAGCAATGCATCTTACTTGGATATCCTTTTGGAATCAAGGGTTATAAGTTACTAGATTTAGCTACCAATTCGACCTTTCATTCCCGTGATGTCATCTTTTATAAGCACATTTTTCCCTATAAATCACCCTCTATTTTCCACCCTCATAGCAGCCAGTCATATTCCATATCATCTTTTCATCTTCTTGGATCACTTAATCCTTCACCTGCACACATTTCCCCTTCTTCTCATATTTCTTCTTTTCCCTCCCAGTACCATTTACCCAACAGTAATTTATCCACTCCCCCATCACCCACTTCCCAAACATCTCCTCTTGAAATTTCTTCAGCACGTAGACGATCCACTCGACCAAAGAAACCTCCCTCTTATTTGTAAGACTACTCTTGTCAACAAGTTGTTTTGACTCATCCTTCACAGTCAAACTTCAAGGTGAAAGGTATTGTTTCTCTCTACCCTCTCTCATCTTATTTATCTACTAGCAAATTATCCCAAAAACATGCTTATTTTTTCTGTTGCCATCCTTCAAACCTCTGAACCCACCATATTTTCTTAAGCCGTGAAGTCCTTAGAATGGCGTAAGGCCATGGATAATGAAATTGCTGCTTTGCAATTGAACCAAACTTGGGATGTTGTTGATTTGCCTATTGGCAAGAAAGCTATTGGTTCCAAATGGGTTTACCGCCTCAAATACAACTCAGATGGATCCATAGAAAGACACAAGGCACGCTTGGTTGCCAAAGGGGTATACCCAAGAGGAAGGACTCGACTATCATGAAACATTCTCCCCGATTGCTAAACGTGTCACAGTCAAGTCTCTGCTGGCCATTGCTATTGTTAAAGGCTGGAGTTTACATCAATTTGATGTAAACAACGCCTTTTTACATGGGGAATTAAATGAAGAAGTGTACATGAAAATGCCTCCTGGTTACTCATTTCCAGCTCAAGACAAAGTTTGCAAGTTAAAGAAAAGTTTGTATGGCCTCAAACAGGCTTCTCGGCAATGGTATACCAAATTCTCTTCATCATTGCTTCAATTTGGTTTTAATCAATCTCGAGTTGACTATACTCTTTTTATTAAAGGCAGTGGTTTTTCATTTATTGCTTTACTTATTTACGTTGATGATATTATTGTGGCATCAAATGATCTCAAAGCTGTTTCAGATTTAAAGCAGTTTTTAGCTACCAAATTCAAGATCAAAGATCTTGGTCATTTGAAATATTTTTTGGGTTTAGAAGTTGCTCGAAATTCTACTGGAATACATATCTGTCAGCGGAAATATGCAATAAACATCTTAAATGATGTTGGTTTACTTAGTTGTAAACCAAGTTCAATTCTGATGGATCCGAATATTAAATTGTGCAAAGATGAAGGAAATTTGATGGATGATCCTAGTGAATATAGACGAATGGTTGGTAGACTTCTCTACCTTACCATTATACGATCTGATATCTCATATTCCGTTAATCTTCTAAGTCAATATATGGCCTCACCGAGAGTTCCACATCTTCGTGCTGCTTATAAACTACTACGTTATCTCAAGAAGTCTCTAGGACAAGGTTTGTTTTACCCATCATCATCCTCATGCCACTTGATTGTGTACTGCAACTCTGATTGGGCATCATGTCCCGACACCAGGTGTTCCACAACAGGTTACTGTGTTTTCCTTGGCCAATCTCTCATCTCTTGGAAATGCAAGAAACAGACAACTATATCAAGAAGTTCGACTGAAGTAGAATACCGCTCTATGGCCTCTACTTTATGTGAGATCATATGGATCAAGTATCTTCTCACTGATCTTCAGGTCCTCTATTCGCAGCCCACTACGCTCTACTGTGATAACAAATCAGCTTTGTATATTGCCTTTAATCCCGTCTTCCATGAAAGAACCAAACATATTGAATTAGACTGCCATCTAATTCGGGATAAGATTCAAGAAGGTGTTCTTTCCACAGCATACACACCATCGAATTCTCAACTAGCAGACCTCTTAACCAAAGCTTTGCATTCTCCTCTGTTTTACTTATTGTTGCTCAAGATAGGAGTCACTGATATCCACTTTCCATCTTGCGGGGGGATATTAAACCAGGCCACAGCAGTCATCACAGTAGCAAACCATGCAAGCCACCTCATTTATGCAAGCTGCCACGAATTATCCCAGTAATCAGCAAAACGTGCTGCTGCAAGATGCTTCCTGAAGTAAATAAAGATAGTATTCTGTTAGGATTTTCTGTAAAGTTTGTTACGCATATATTCTTTATTCTTTTTGTCCTTTTTCCTTCTCTGTAATTACTATATATAGAGCAAGTCATCTCATTGTAAAGAGATGAATATCAATATACAGAGCATATTCATTTCTCCTCTGCTTTCTTCTCTATCAAAACCTCAACCAACATATATCATGGAGAAAAGATCATATTATTGTTAATTTCATTGGCACTTTTGTTAGGTTTGAAATAATATCAAGTTCACTTTTTTAAAGAGAAAAAAGAAGAAGAAGATAGATTAGATGTAGAAAGATTTTGATTTACTGCTTGTGTGTATGTATATTTGTGTGTGTATAGTTAGAGAGTGAGAGAGAGAGAGAGAAAGAGAGAGAGAGAAAGAGAAAGAGAGACCCATTTGGGTGTGTTTGTATGTCTAGAGAGAGTATGTGTGTGTGTGTGAGTGGAGAGACAGAAGAGGGAAAGAGGTGAGAGACCCGAATGGGTCTCTGATGTGTTGTGTGTGTTTGTGTGTGTGTGTGTGAGAGAGAGAGAGAGAATAAAAGAGAGGGAGAAAAAGAATGAGAAGGAGAGATGTTTTGATGTGACAGTGGTGGAATTTGGGGTTGTTTTAATGTGACAGTGGGGGAGTTTAGGGGCTGCTTGGCTTGTAGTGGTGTTAATGGAGAGGAAAGAGATTAAGAGAAAGGGAAGGAAAGAAGGGTTGCTTAAGTTCGACTGCTACACAATGTTTTTTTTATAATAAAATAATCATTAAATGTTCAAGGATAAATTTGACTATTCACCCATTCCGTTTAAAAAATTACCCTACAGAAATTGATAGATCATTTGTGTAATTTTTAAAATTTGAAAGACCTGACTGTAATTTTTATTAAATGAAAGGAAGATGAATATAATTTATTCTATTATTATATTATAAGTTTATAACATCCAAATTAGAGAAATTTTTGTTATGATAGATTATCAGAAATTTTCAGTCCTTCTTTCTCTGGTCACCAGAAAGTCTACGGAGAACCAGGTCCCAGACTCTCCATGTCCTATTGTGGTTAGGGTTTCCAATAGCTAGATTCAATCATTACCCAAGGGGCAGCTAAACTATCTCACCGCCAATGAATTTGGACAAATTTAAAAAATCGAAAGCCAAGCCATTCCTTTTTATAAAATTACCGCCAATCATAATCCTACTGTGAGATACTTACATCACAGCAACGGGCAACGGATAAATAGTCAGAGGCCAAAATGTAAATACGAGAGAGTAGAGGGTGCTCAAATAGGGAAGCCGTGGTGCTATTTGAATCACCACTTTTCGATGAATTAAAACCTCTTTCTCGCCAAAAACCCAAACCCTCTTTCTCTCTCCGTGTGTGTGGCGGCTGAAACTCCCCGTTCTCTCTCCTAGGGTTTCTCTCTTTCTCGCAGATCTGGTCATGGCCACCGTAGCGCAACCTGCAGATCGTATCCTTACTGGCTCTAACCATCTAGGTACACTTTTGTTTTTGGGGATTTTTTCGTTTTATAATGATCTGTTACTTATGGATCAAACTGCTTTGTTTATACAAGTTATGTTTTGTATTCATGGTCTTGTTTGTTGACTTCTTTTGGGTTTGTCTGGTATTATTAATTATATAGATCTGGTTATGATGCATCCGTGGCGCTTATAACGGGTTTTGAGTTTGAATTTTGGGATTACTTGTTTCTTTTTTTTTTTTTTATTTATAAAAAAAGATTCCCTACTTGATTTGTGATGCTTGTAGTTGTTTATGTATGAGAGATGGGGAAATTCTCGTATAGATATGTTTTTTTCCTTAAATGTTTTTTCAAAAAAAATTGTTCTTTCTGGAGATGAGTTCAGCTTCTTCATGCTGATTACTGTTGTTGGGAAAAAAGCTTCCAAATACAGTTCATTTATGTTGGAATTGTAGTTTTGGTGGCTGTATGTTGTAGTGGGATTTTGATAGATTCAGCAATTCAAGTTAAATAGCAGTTTAGTTCTTCAAACATTATGGATTTCCTTTACTTTTATTTCTATAGAAGCTGCAGATTTGTTGCAGAAATTGTCACTAGATTCTCAATCAAATACTTTAGATATTCCCGAGCCCACTAAGAAGGTAAATTGCAATTTTACAGTTCGTTTCTAATAGTTTTTTCTACTCTGGAATGCAAGCTCCTATGGTGGTTGATTTTATGGTTGGAATGCAGCCTTCTGTTGACACAGGTGATGCTACAAATGGTCAGATCCAGGAGAGGTCTATAACCCCATTATTACAGGATTGCATGGATCCAACAATGTTTTATCTTCCCAACAGTTATCCATCTACCCCGTATTATTATGGGGGTAAATTTTCTTATCTGCTATAAACATTTAAAAAACTATTCCATTTTGGAAGTGTAAATGTTTCAATGCTTTTTTAGGTTACCATTTCACCTCATTATTGCATTTTTTTTCATAGGCTATGATGGGACTACTAACGAGTGGGATGACTACTCAAGATATTTAAATCCAGATGGAGTTGAGATGCCTACTGTAAGTTGTGCTTGCTTGTGTCTTTTGTGATTATAATTATGTTTTTGTATAAGATGAAATGTGATTCTTTCTGTCTATGGAGTTGTCATACTTTAATTTTGATAACTAATATTAATTAAACTAAGATGTTTGTGATGGGCTTGTTGCTCATTTTCAGGGAGTTTTCGGGGACAATGGGTCACTAATGTATCACCATGGTTTTGGGTATGCACCTTATGGCCCTTATTCACCTGCGGGTTCCCCAGTTCCAACAATGGGACATGATCAGCTGTATGGGGCTCAGCATTATCAGTATCCTACTCCTTATTTCCAACCCATGACTCCAACTAGTGGGCCATACAACCCTAGTTCAGCTCCCCCTCCCAAAGGCGAGATCCCCATCTCTGCATCTTCTGACCAAGCACCTATGCCTGTGGATACTGCTAATGGAAATTCTAATGGCATTGCTAATGGTGGGGGTGCAAAAGGAAATAATGGTCCACCACCCTTGAGACCTTTGCATCAGAATTCATCTTTCAATTCAAATGGTTCTTTTGGAAGGGGTACCCTGCCTGGAGGAATTCCTGCTTCTGGCTATCAGGATCCAAGATATGGTTTTGATGGTTTACGGTCTCCCATCCCATGGTTAGATGGCCCAATATTCTCTGATGGGCAGCCCAGACCTGTGACCAGCACTTCTATCACTTCATCAATACCAAATGCAAATAACATTCCATCATCTAGGAATCAGAATCTCCGGCCTCATTCTCATCTTATGGTATGTAAAGTTCATTAAAATTTCATTTGGAGTTCTATTTTTGCTATCCGCCCTTTGTTAACTTTTGAAAACTGTTACAATCATGCAGTTAAAAACAGTTCCGTTTGGATAGTGATTCAGATATGATTTTTTTACAGAATGTTTTTATAATGTGTTTATGAATATTGTAATTGAATTTTTAAAAATTGTGAAAATATGTTTGGATATGATAATTTGAATGGAAGAGAGTTGGAAATTATGGGGACAGCAGTTGCTTCCTCGCATTCCTCTTCATTTGTTTGACCGGTGGCATTACTTTAATTGCCTTTACTTGCAACTGGTTGGCTTTAATTTATTTTTGGCCATACTCCTTGACACGTGCACATCTCAAAACAGTCTATATGTCATTGCTTGATGCAGCGCATTGATTTAAATGCTTTCACCTGCTACCGGCTTTCTACTGTGAACAGGCACACATTTCAGAATAGTCCGTTGTGATTCTTTTGTACTGTGGGTTTTGCACATCGTGTCATCTCAAAGCACCTCTGCCCTGCCACCACCTTTTGCATCATCATTCATTGTTTGTAATTTGAGTTTAATAAAATAATCATTTTTCTGCTTTGTGAAGATAGAAAAAGGTGACCTTGTTTTCACTTCATTGTATCCAAACAGTATTTCAAATTATATGATAAGAGGAATTTGTGTTTTGGAAACATATCCAAACACAGATTTTTCAAGTATTTGATGTAACTTTTAAATTTTTTTAGGAGAATGGTGGAACCTTTTACATTGCTTTAATATTTTAGAGGTTGCCTCATAGAGGTTGTCTCATGGAGGTGACCTTGAAATTTGTGTACTCTTTTCTCAAGGATACTACGTGAAATATAGGGTAGTATAAAATGGAATGACATGCATTTGTTTCAACTTCTCTAAGAATGCTTTTCACTTCATTGTATCCAAACAGTATTTCAAATTATATGATAAGAGGAATTTGTGTTTTGGAAACATATCCAAACACAGATTTTTCAAGTATTTGATGTAACTTTTAAATTTTTTTAGGAGAATGGTGGAACCTTTTACATTGCTTTAATATTTTAGAGGTTGCCTCATAGACATTTTTTAAATCTTATTCATAGGGTTTGCACCATCCAAGACCGGTATCTGGCATGAGTGCAGCTAATGGGTACATAAATAGGATGTACCCAAACAAATTATATGGCCAGTATGGGAATGCTTTCAGACCTGGCCTAGCCTTTGGATCTAATGGTTATGATTCGCGAACAAATGGACGTGGATGGTTGGGTATTGATAGCAAGTACAAGCCCAGGGGACGAGGCAATGTTTTTTATGGTTATGGCAATGAGAACATGGACGGTATGAATGAGATGAACCGAGGACCAAGAGCCAAGAGCTCCAAGAACCAAAAGGGGTTTGCACCTGTTGCTCTAGCAGTCAAAGGGCAGAACATCCCATTAATCGGAACGAATGATGATGAGAAGGATAAATTGAGCGTGATGCCAGATCGAGAGCAATACAATAAAGCAGATTTCCCTGAGAATTACACTGATGCCAAGTTCTTCATTATTAAGTCATATAGTGAGGATGATGTCCACAAGAGTATTAAGTATAATGTGTGGGCAAGCACACCGAATGGCAACAAAA
This sequence comes from Nyssa sinensis, assembly GCA_008638375.1. Taxonomy (NCBI): domain Eukaryota; kingdom Viridiplantae; phylum Streptophyta; class Magnoliopsida; order Cornales; family Nyssaceae; genus Nyssa; species Nyssa sinensis. The sequence goes on from CM018035.1 coordinate 37,653,038, forward strand.
AGCTTGATGCAGCATACCAGGAGGCTCAGCAGAAGTCTGGCAGCTGTCCTGTTTTTCTTTTCTTCTCAGTAAGCATTATGTTGCAACTTTCTTTACTGGGATGATTAACCCCACCACCACCCCAACCCCAACAAAAATAAAAAAATAAAATAACTGCCCACCTCAACAGCAAAAAAACTGTTGCTTACTTTTATTAATTTTTTTTTAATTGTTGTCTAGGTCAATACTAGTGGGCAATTTGTAGGTGTTGCGGAGATGGATGGTCCAGTTGATTTTCACAAGAATGTTGAGTACTGGCAACAAGACAAATGGAATGGTAATTTCCAGGTCAAGTGGCACATTGTAAAGGACGTACCCAACAGTTTGTTGAAACACATTACCCTAGAAAACAATGATAACAAACCTGTGACTAACAGTAGGGACACTCAAGAGGTATGTTTGTTACTGCCTGTTTTCTTAATTTTTTTCTTTTTGCTTTTTTTTTTTAACAGATATTTTCATGATGTTGTGCAGGTCATATCGGAGCAGGGGCTTCAAGTGCTCAAAATATTTAAGGAATATACCAGCAAAACATGCATTCTTGATGATTTTGGTTTTTATGAGGGTCGTCAGAAGGCGATTCAGGAGAAGAAGGCCAAGCAACAGCAGTTCCAGAAGCAGGCAAGACATATACCATTGCACAATTTATATTATTAATTAGTATTCTGTCCTTGTGAGGTTTTCTTCGTTGTCTGAGACTCAACAAGTAGAATTTAGCCATTTTTTACCCTTTGTGTTACACTTCATAACTGCTCTGAACCTGTAATTTTTTTTTTTGGAGGCAACGGTTACCTTGCTTGTTACATAAGCTAAATTTGGTTTGCCCACTGTGCTCATACCAATACAGGTGTGGGAAGGAAAGCCAACTGATGAGAAGGTTAAAGAAAGCATTAATGGAGAACTGAAATCTCAGAAAGCATCCGAAGCTGCTGCTGATTTGATCAAGGAACCAGCCATGGCTGTTCAGACCAATGGGGATGTTAAGCTTTTGGAAAATAGTTATGTTACAAAATCTGGAGATGTGCCAAAGGGTGCTAAACCAGTTTCAGTGTCAGAAAAGAAGATTGTTGCGAATGCGGTAGCAAATGGTTGCTAGCAGCTTTGCCCTGGACAAGGGCTGCCTGGTTTTTTAGGGGTCTTTTCCAGGGAAGATGGGTCAAGTTTTGCTGATCTAGATTGGTATATGGAGGCAAATCCTGGCTAATTCTCCAAGAGCTAGGCCGCCCTATTGCATCGGTCGGTTGTACTGCTTAAAAGATTCGAGAGAATGTAGAGGTATGCAAGGCCCTTCAACATTTTGCTAGGTTGGTAATGCAGGCTGAGTTGCTTTAGAGATTCCAATTGTCAAGCCCCATTTTTCCTCATGATGGGTCATTTTCTATAGCTTTTAGCTTCTAACAGGTTTCCATACCCTGACGTTGTGGGTTTAGGGGGTTTATTTCTTCTTCTGTGGTTTAAATATCTTTCTTATGGTCTGTTGCTATCTTTTTTTTTTCCTGGGTCAGCTTTATTAATATCTTTCTTATGCTTTTGTACTCTGTGGTAATATAGTTGGTGTTGAAGAAGCTTTTTATAGTGAAATTTTGTTGCCGTTATATTGTAGGATGCTATTTTTTTTCATTGGCTGGAGTATATAGAAAGTGTGCGTGCCAATTTGGTGCCCAAACCAATTTAGCCACAGCTGCTTGGTTTTATGCGGGTGGGTATAACATGTGCTTTTAAATTCTAATAGCCACATTGTTTGACCTTGACCTTGACCCTGACCTTGACCTTTTGATTCTGTGTTTGTGTGTGTGTGTGTGTGTGTGTGTGTGTGGATATGGTGCATGTTCCTTACTGAACTTTGAGGCCGATAGCCACAGCGCCCCGGGGATTACAAAAAGAATCTTTTGTTCCTGCACTTGAATACTAAAATATAATCTGATACCCGGCATCCAACCTAGGAAGTGGATCCTTTTCTCGAGGGAAAATTATTCATTCGGCCGAGGACAAAATGTGTGGATTTGATGAACATTCATTTGGTGTGCATCCGAGACCACCGAGTGTTATTAGAATCTGTATGAGCCATCCATGCCATTGAAATCGGGGTTGAGGTTTTAAAGCAGTTGGAAGTCGGACTCCAAGCCCTCGAAGACTGACATGATTATCCATGAAATGCCTACTTGAGGTTTTAAAGCGATTGGGAGTCAAGACTCCAACCCCGCAAAGACTGACACGATTATCCATGAAGTACCTACTCTACCCTTGTCACTAACATCTATTAATTCTCTCTTGAAAAAAAGAAAAGAAAAAGAACCTAGCTGAATCTATTCTACCTCATTGACTGAAACTCGTCTTCATCTCCTTTGGCTGCAATTGCCAAATCAAATTATCAACGATGAAGAATTCATAGTTCATCCCCTTCCATTACCTAATTCTCAAGCCTAGTATTTCAAAAAGATCAAGGGGGCTTTGAGGTTTTTTTGTCCCCTTCGTTCTTCCGTTCATGGTTCCTCTTATTGATTCTACCATGTGTAATATATATCACGTTTGGATGTATATAAGACCCCTTTTTTTTTTTCAATCTACTTGTTTTTTTTAAAATTTATTTTCATTATTAAATATATATATTTTCATTGTAAAACACACACACATATATATATATATATGTATGTGTGTGTTTTTATATTTGTTCTTATCAATTTTACCATATCTTATGTCTCAATATTTATGTTCTTATATTGGAAGTATTTTTTCCATCTATCTTTTTTATTTTAATTTGTATCTTTTTGAATATGGGATAAAAATAATACCATTACTTTGGTGTGATTATTTTTATCTCACACCAGTTACCATATTGAACTTTGTTTCCTTATTCTGAGATCAGCAGTTTGTGGAAGGCGGTGATAAGCTCTGGACCCACTACCTCTGGACTTTTCGTGCTTGGTAGATTTTTGTGGGATAACCCTTTCATAACCTGTATCCTGAAGAGCTTAACTGAACATGTGTCACGCCACAAACATGGTTGCTACTCCCCTTCCCCCCCGAGCCTATGCTTTGTAACATACTTAGAGCTGAGGCTAGGGTTTTTGAGCTATTTACACGCGTGCCTGTCATAATTGTGCCGCTCTGTATTCCGAAGAGACAACCGTTGATTTGATATTTATCGCGTCAGCCATCGATTGGAATTACGAGGCCATCATTGCCTCAACCGCCGCGACTGTTCAGGCACGAACGCTCCATTTTCTGACACTTGTTGGATCTTATAAAAAAGGGGAGGAACACATCACAGTTCCCCTTTTAAATCTTCTGCATTTCGAAAGCATCAAACAGTAGGAGAATTTTGATATCTTGAACACCCCAAACTGCAAGAAAGATCGTGGCATTGTTTTCAATTAGCAAGAGGGAATTCCAATGAGGCAATTTGTAGTGCACTAGAGACCACTATTCCAAATCAAGACCACGGTCAGGTTTGGTAAACGTTTCTTAAATCTCTTCGTCTTTTTTCTTTCTTCTATTATTTTTTTCTTCATTTTCTAATTTTGGACCATGTTTGTCTCCGACGCCCAATCAGGCACTGGTCATGCCCTCGTAGACCCTCAGGAAGTAGACATAAATCTAGTGACCAGTAACCCTTCAGAAAATGTAAAAAATAGGCATGTCAATAATCTAACCCCAAATTCTGAAGTTAGGATAGTAAAGGCTTTCATAGAGCCTAGGAACATTGGTGGGAAAACCTTTGGAAAAGCCCACAAAAGGGAGGAAGGCAAAAGCGCCATGACTTAGAGCATAATAGATACTTTGAGGGGTGCTATCGACTTCCCTACAAACGTGTCTTGTAGGATACTAGGACACATAGACTACCCCTCCAGTGTCCAATAGGGTGAGATCTGTACTTGCCTTGAATGGTTTGAGATAGGGGTTCAATTTCCCTTCCATCTTTTTATTAGGAAATTTTTTAGTTGGTTTAAGATTTGCATGGCTGATATGAACATAAACAGTTGGAGGCACTTGCTTGGTTTTATAGTTAGGTCACTTGAACGACAGTGAGATAGACCTCCCTCTGATTAGGAGTAACATGGATATGAAATACCTGAAGTCAGAGAGCATGTTCTATATGTCTTTTGATAAAGGGTTCGGACCTCTCTCCTCTGTACCCACTTCCAACAAGACTTGGAAGAAGTGGTATGTAAAAATCTGAAATTTTTTTTTTATTATTTATGAAAAATTTTCAGTTTTTATAATTGTTATTATTATTATTATTATTATTATTATTATTATTATTATTAATGTTAATACATGGATGCAATGTGTGTATATAGAAGTGTATATATTTAAAAAAATTGTGGAAATATGTGTGTGTATTATACAAGTGTATTATAAATAATGTGTATATATATATATATATATATATATATATAATTATATGTATATATATATGTGGCAGATTGTGCCCAACAGTGTGTGTGCTGTGTGGGTGTAAGTGTGCAAGTGAGTGTGTGTGTGTCTACGGGTGTGTGTATATGAGTGAAATATATATATATATATGTATATATATATATAGGTCAGCTTTGCGTTTAATGCAAAGCTGCCTTGTAGGGAACTAGGGTGGCTTGAACAGAGAGGAAAGGTCAGAATAGTGGGGCTGTGTAGGTGGTTACGTGAGAGAGTGGCTATGTGTATGTGTATATACCTCGGTCAATTGGAAAGAAAGAAAGAAAAGAGAGACAGAGAGTGAGAGAGGGAAGTTCTGGAAAGGAGGAATGAGATCTTGGAGCTTGAATCAAGCTTGGAGCCAAGAAGGTGAAGGAGACACACGGCTAGAGAGAGAAACCCCGAAAAGTGGTAAGTGGTTCATTTCTGATTTTTCATTTCCTTGCACATTAAATTGGTTTAATTCTAGGGCCTTATAGTGTACAAAATATGGATCATTTTGCAAAAGAAACCAACCAAAATGATTAGGAAATGAAGTAGAAATAGTGAGTTGTAGGTGAGGGTGAATAATCGGTTGGTTAGGAAAAACTTGTTTAAAACCTTATTATAATGTTTGGAAAATAATCTCCATGAGTGCAGAATCACATTGGGGTGAGAAGGGAGTCCAAACAGTGACCAACTAGTCACAAAAATGAAGAAGAAAGGTCGGCCAGAGAGTTGATCGAGAGGTTTGACCCTTTATTCATGATGATCCAATAGTCTAAATCCAAAACCGAGCCAATATATGGAATCCTTGGGAGAAAATGAAGAGAACTACATTTTTGAAACGGTGAAAATCCATCGAAAAATTTTCGCCAGCGCTGGAGAAGGCGCCGGAACCTCGCCGGAGCCTACCGGAAAAACGGGGAAGAAAGCACTATGCACTCGGGTTCGGTCCGGGTTTGGGTCGGGCCAAGGTTGACCCACCCCTGCCACGTGTCGGCTTTATGTTTTAAATTAAAATGGGTTAGAGGCTTGTTTGGCTACAGGGTTATAAAATTAGAAATTGGAATTAAATTGGGAAGCAGGGATATCCTATCCCTGTTTTGGATTAGCCACTGTTTGGCTATCCGAATTAAGAATAAGAGATTTAGAATTTATAAATTTACCCCTAGACTTTTTAGAAATTAAGTTTGACACCAGAACTTTCAAAAATTACACTTTGACCCCTAAACTTTTGAGAAATTATGATCTGACCCCACCAGAATAAAATATTAATAAATATTAATTAAATTAATTAATTAAATTATTTAAGTATCACAAAATAGTCCGGAGTCCAACTGAGGCAAGTTATTAGTGTATTTTGACTATCTCGACTATTCTGAGGCCAACAGTGAGGTCCGTGTTACGAGATGGGGTCCCAAAAAATAAAAGACCCGTAATAACATTAAAATTACCAAAATACTCCTGAATTGAAACACAGTCAAATGAACTTCAAATTAAGAAAACAATTAGTGAAACTTTATTATTTTGAGCATTCTGGACTCAACCGTGGGGTCCGATTTATGAAAAGATGTCACGACCCGAAACCCACCCTCTGCAGATTACCGGATCGCGATCGCCGCCCCGAGACCCGAGGGCCCCGAGACAAGGCTCGCATATGCAGCGGTATCGAATAGAAGTGCAACATACGTTTTGCGGAAGCGTGAAAAACTTTTTCTTTTCTTTTCTCATTTTTAAATTATGCACATCCGTCCGATACTGCTGCTCCATACATAGCATACATGGTTACACATTCAGAGTATAACGAAAACTTAAAGACTTATAACATTTATACAATACATGTTCAGTTGCCCTGAGGGCTTAATACATATTCTTACATTGTCTACTAATACAAAATGTACTACTAGAGTTCATAGGTTTCTCAAGAGAAACTACTTAAACATATCTTCCCAAAATCAGCAGATTCATCATCAACGTCCTCAAGTCAAGACTGCTGCTAATTACCTGAAAGGGGGGTCCGAACAAAGTCCGGGTAAGCTAATCTAAGCTTGTGAGCAATTCCAGTATTTGTCATGGGGTTTTCAATTAGTAGTGGTTTAGTCCATAAGAGTTTGTAAAATAATCACCGCCAATTGTTCGTATACTTTGAATACAGAATATATGCATTCCTTAAATCATGTAGCTTTGAAACATTTAAAGTATTCAAGCTAAACTCATACTTGTCAAATAGAGTATATAACTCAAAACATATGCATTTCGTAAAACAATAGCTTGAAACATTTAAAGTATTCAAGCTAAACTTATAATCATGAACTTCGAACCATATAACATAACACGTATTTCTTAAATAGAGTATAAAAACTCAAAACATATGCATATTGAAAATGAGGGTAAAACCTGCTTCCATTTTCAAATCATTTGTCATCTTATCACTTTCATTAGTGGAATCCGTTTCGAACCGGACTCCCATCTTACTTATAAATGGAGATATCTCATTTGCCTGGGGGATTAGATCTTGTTGCCGGGCATTTGACAGTCAATTGAGTTCGTATGTAACCCAAAATCCCATCATATGTTTACAGATTAATTGAGTTCCGTACAACCCAAAAATCTGTTATTTAGAAAGTCGGCTGAGTTCCGTACAATCCAACCAAAAACCATAGTGCTTAGGCACAACTTTTCTTACATTCAAATACATTTAATACATGATTTCTTCAAATAGATGTTTCGCATAAACATTTAAAACATCATGTACATAATTTCATAACAAATCCTTTAAATGCTTGATATAAACAAATTCAGAACACTTTACATAATTTGGCATTTAAAACTTTAGACATGCTGAAATATGTTTTAAGAAAACCATGACAGAAACCATTCACTAAGCATGTCATAATAGAGTTTATAAAAACAGAACAATTTAACTGAATCATGTAAATACTGAATTCGAAATTTCAAACACTTCATATCTTTGCATTTAAAACCTTTTCAAATCCATGGAGTTAAATCTCCACTTCAAATACAGGGTTACTCACCTTGGTTCTTTAGGGTTAGTGCTAAAATGCGCTTTCCCACTTTCCTTGTAGTTCCTAAGAACAATTCATAAACATCTCATCAACTTCACATTCATTGTAATATCATCTCGATATTCCTTAACTTATGCTTAAATCGTATTAGATCCTACAATGGTTTCATAAATTCATATGTACTTAACGTAACTCGTATTCTTAACCTATGACACAATTTAATGTGTTAGGAATTGAATTTATTTCAATTTATACTCTTCTAGGAGTTCCATTAACTTTAATTTAAAGTTATTTATTTGGCATATTTACGTGTCGTGTATTTTCGTAATTCATGTTCTCGTATGTGCCGTAGATTAGTACTTTGGCATTTCTTACATTTTAAGTCATCTGACAGATTCTATTTATCAAATTTTATGTCTTTTTATTTTAGACATTTCTTTTGGTCGGATAGACTCTACCATTGAGTCCGGAGTGTCCAAGAAAGTCAGTTTCGGCTTTCCTAATATTTAATTCGGACTGTTATATGTAAAAGGGCAAAATGGTCATTTACCGTTTTACGTGTCATATTTTTCTGTACTTCGTTTCGTAATTTGGACTCCATTATTGAGTCCGGAATGTCAAAGAAAGTCAATTTAGACCTTCTCTAATTTCATTTTGACTTTAGGGGTACCAGGGGTATTTTTGTCATTTTACCCTCCCTACGTGTCTTTATTTTTCGGGACCCCATCTCATGTCGTGGACCTTACCATTGGTCTCAGTGGGGTGGAAATAGTAGGAATACATATATAACTTATCCCGTTTGGACATCGGGGCATTTCGTGAGTATTTAATTTAATTAATTTAATTAATTAAATTAATTTGATTAAGTATAATATATATATATATATATATATATATATTATTTTGCACTAATATGACAGGTTGAATAGGATGGCACGCTGGCCAGCGTGCCATCTCCCTCCCCATACCACGCACGTTCGAAACTCAGTAGGTGCAGTTGCACCTTTTAAATTTTCGGATTTAATTTACTGTAATATATATATATATATATATATATAATATGTTCGTGAATGGACACACACATACGCGTGGCCGAGTGGAAAAAAGAGGGCTTCCCACGCGCGAGGGTCAGGGATCGAAACCCCGGAACCTCGGTTCCTTCCCATTTCTTCCAAAATTTAAACGTTTAAACGTATAACATATATACGACTCAAAACGACGCCGTCCCTCTAAATCGATGGCAAGCCCAGAGGCTGCCACTTGTCTGAGTCGACCCAGCCCCATTTTTAAAACCGAGTTAACTCGTCTTCATCTTCCCCACGTGACCAACTGAAAAACCCTAGTTTCAGTTTCCCTTTTTCTTCTATTTCGTAACGTTTCACTCAATCATTCTTCGCTGTTTTTGTCCCAAAATATTCCTAATGTAATAACGACTAGGTTGGCATTCATTTGGGAGTTAAAACTAGCTCGTGTGCTCGGTTTAATGGTTTGATAATCCAAACCTGTAAGCTGCTCGTAAATGCTCATTTCTGAGCTAAAACCCTTCGGGTTTGATTCTTTGTGATCCATTTCTCATGGAGTTTCATTTCCCATTCTCAAATGTCACTTTTGATACGAGATTAGAAGGTTGGTTTTAAAAACCGAAACCTGCAACCGATTATTTGAGGGGCTTTTGTTGAAATTTTTGATCGCGTACATAGGTTTTTATAACCCTCATGACTTCATCTTGGGGTCTTGGTAGGTTAGAACCCATTTAATTTTACCCATTTCAGACCTGTTATTTTGAAGATCATCCATGGCAGTCGTTCCTGGGTTGGTCATTTTTTAGTGTTTTTGAAACCTAAAATCATGCTTGACATGCTTATAAACATATATCTATCATCATATGTGTGTATATAATTGAAAAACAGTTCCTAATACATCATAATTCTAGAGAGAGAAAAATGGAAATTTGAGTTTTCTCACCTTCTTTCCCTCGGTTTCCTTCCTTTTTCTTGCTTTAAATCATTCCTTAGCTTCTTAGTTTCTCCCTCTTGGATTCCTTTCACGAGATACAAGCATGATTTACATGCTTTTGGTTTGTCTTAAAAAGGAAGAATCGACCTCTCTCTCTCTTTCTGATTTCTTAGCCTTTATTCTTGACCTTATCAACCCATCTTACACTTCATTAATTCTACTTTTTCCTTTTTTTTTGGCAACCCACATTAATGGCCCTTGATATTTTGTGTTATATGTATATTATATATACACACACAAACTCACCTACACACACTCACACACACAGCCGACACACACACACCCACTTGCACATACCGTTCACACTTTACACATGTATATCTATATAAAGGTATATAAATATATATATGAATAATTAATTATATATAAATACATATATAATGTATCTATGTACATACATGCATACATAATTATACATATACATGCCTTCATGAAATGTGTATGAAATAATTATTTTAACTATTTATATATACATACTTATACATGGACATGTGTATATATATACTTTTATACACTTTATATCATACACACAATACATCATAAAGTGTGTGTCTGTGTATTCAAATTTATTTAATCATAATTAGAGTTAATAATTTTATATAAATAAATAAATAATTATTTAATTAATTATTTCCTTTGGTGTAAATATTTTTACACAAATTTTCTTAAATCTCGAAATACGTGCCATATGACCCGGTATCCCGGGTCGGGATATTACAAAAGAGGTCTTGGGATGTAAGGACCCGTGAAAAGTGTAAAATGACTGTTTTGCCCTTTTTAGCTCAGATGTCCGAATTGAATTCCATGAAAACCTAAACTTAATTTCTTTGACGTTCCGGACTCAATAGTAGGGTTTAATTTAGCAAAATAGGAACTTATAAAATAAAGACATAAAAATTTGATGAATAACATAATTCAAGTAACAAATGGACTGAGTCACATGTTATGATTTTAGGGACACGGAAAGGCAAGGAGAAGGTGATCTAACCTTCTGCATTCTACTGCTAGTTCTGCTACCTTACGAGTACATGTTTCTGAGTTGAGACTGACTCACCAGGTACGATATATTGTGCTAAGTAAGAAATAGAATTGAGTTTAGGAATAACTGCTCTGTTGAATTGATGATTCACATGTTTGTTTGATTGTTCACATGCTTATGTGCTTCATGCTATCTTGCTGAAAGTTGGGTGATAATGTGGATGATGCTTATGTGTATATCGCATGTGTTAGTATAATGTGTGGATTATATTCTTTGAGAACTGTTGAAACTATGAAATATGTGATTAAAAGCATGCTTCATGTGTGGATGAGATGCATCATTGAGATTACATTGTGGCATGAATGAATCAGAGCATATTGGCATAGTGTGATTCCTTGGGCATAGTGTGAGTTGAGCACTTGGTGCTGTGCATTATGAGGGTGCAGATCCTGTGGTGAAAAACCCAAAATCGGCCATTAGGGTACTCGCATACCTGACGGGTTCCAGACCGTGAAGCGAGACATATATTAGTACTCGGGCTATCGGGGAAGGACCAGTAAGACGAGACATGGTGGCATAGAGTTGCATGGGTGTGTCACGCATACTGTTCAAATGCTGCATTGATGATATTGAATGTCATGTAGATATAACTGTACACTTGCACATGCCACGCCCTTAATTTTGTTTCTTGCATTAGCATTATATTGTACTAGCAGTTGAGCTGACCCATTCGTGGGACAAACATTTCAAATGACACTCCAGCTGTGCGAGACTTAGAGATGCTTTGATGTGAGGATTATATTTGGCCCGCGGGGCGTATTTGATATTGTACAAGGGCATAAGCCCTAGACTATTTCCTGTCATTGTATGTTGTGAACTCAGGGACCAGACTTCATGCATTGTATCAGAATGGTGAATCAAATTAGTATTGATCTGTACTTGATTGTCCTTTATTTCCTTATTATTTTATTTCCTTTTTGTCTCGTTACTCACGCCTCAGGTTTGCTGGAATTCGGGGCGTGACATGGTACTTCTATGTAAAAGGAGGTTGGGAGTTCGAGGACTTTGAGAACTAGGCTTCAACCTTTTCACGAAGGACCGACATTAACGATGAGGCCCATTTTAATTTCATAATTTACCCCATTCTTTTTTGTCTTCACGTTTCTGTATTTTCGGCCTGACTTTTACCCATGTTCTGTATTTCTGTATTGATAAAAGGGTTTGGAAAATATCGATATTCACAGTTAATCTTAAAAAAAAGTACAAAAAGTTTCTCTAGACCAATAACCGCTCTTACGAGGTCATCTTCTGGCCCAAGAATCTGATGGAAGTTGGTTTGGTGCAGGATCGCACTAAGAGATTGAAAAAATCCCGAGTTACCGGATGGGTGCTGAGGAAGAAAAAGAAGAAGACTGGGTAAAGCTTGTCCCTTACCGAGCCTCCCCTTCTAGAGAAGAGGAGGAGGTTAATCTCAAATTTGCCCAAGCGAACTGTCTTGAAAGAATTGGGGGGTTCCCTCGCTCTGTAGGCCCTTTTGCCCTCGATACATGCTGCATCGAAAAAGAGAAGGGGAAAGGGAAAATCTATCGTCACCCCTCCAGAGCTGGAGGATTCTGGCACGACTGCTGTGAAGAAGGCCTTCAAGTATTCTTAGGCAATAGGCCTAAGCAAATTCACTGGGCTGAAGCCCCGGAAGATAGCCAAGGAACTAATGGCTATTCACATAAAGGTGAGTTTTTTATTATATTCCTTGTTTTTTCTGTCGTTTTTTATATCATGCATATATTTAGTTCTAACTTGATGGTATTATTTTTGTGTTGTTTGTGCTTTTCAGGCTATCCATAGTTTGGCAGCCATTATGGATTGCCCTGAGAATACGTGATACTTTCCAATCTGAGCTCGACGATGCCAGATTCTAGTTGGGAACTGCGTAATCTTTAGTGGCAGTTGCTGATGAGAAACTGAAGGACTCCTACTCCATTTTGGAGTCCGGGAGGGATGCCATTGCTACCGAGCTAGAAGACCTCAAAAAGAGGTTTGCAGACTTCTAGGTTGCTTCTACTAAGGAGATTCAGGACATCGTTGAAGTTTTTAGAGCTCAAACTAAGGTGGATTTAAAGGCTAAAATCCAGGATCTGAGGGATGAATTGATCAAATATGGATATCGAACTTTCAGGAAGAAGCTCTAGAAGAAGTATCCTGACTTGGATCTGATTGGTATAAACGATATTGAAGTCCCCCAAGTTGAGGTTGATACACTGGATGTTAATTACGACGAGACAGAAGTGGTTCCAGACCTCTCTTAAGTTGTCCCACCAGAGACTGCCGAGCCAGCAGTAGAGTAGACTTAGGGCTTTTGTACTTTTTCCTTTCTGTTCTTCTGTTGTTTATTTGATCTTATAAATTTTCCATTTTTGGGTTTCAATTTATGAAATTCTTATTACTCTAGAACTTGCGTTTTGCTTGAAATCTTTGTATATATCTAGCTTTAAGGTGATTTCAATATCTAGACCAATAGAAAATATAAGCTCTTTTAGAGACTCTGATTACGCCCAAAGAATAACGCGGTAGTTGTAGTGTAGCTTTGGGGTGTCGATTCCACAGGGAGACTAAATTAAAAGAATAATAAACAGAATTTCTGAACTACAGAAATATTAGACGGTTAACGAAAAAAATAAAAATATAGAAAGTGATTTTGAATGCAACTAAAAACTAAACAAATTAATTAATGGAAGAAAATATTCAAATTTAACGAACAGTGGAGTGTCGGGAATCCCTTGCACATATATGGTATTTCAATTATTTTTAATTCACAGATAACTCAATTGAGAAATTAAATTCTAAAAATCTCAATCGGAAGATTTAAAATTATGCATTAAAATTAGACTGAAAATAACCCTTCGAAACATCATTCAACACTTTTAAACCTCTCAAATTAATATTCACATTGAAAAAAATCCAACGACGACAATATACCGAACGAGCAATATTGCAGCAAAGAATTGAATCAATATAAATATTTAATTGTTTCAAAAATAATCAAAACATTAATCCATTCGATAGAAAAAGCATGACTGAATCTATAAACGGACTAAACCCTTTAATTATTCGGACAATAAAATCCAACAATTAATTATGAATAATCATCAAAGAATTTAACAAATTAAAACCATGTACAAGAATCAAAATAAATCAAAATAGCCATATATGGTGCAAGTTCATCCCTAACTCCACTTAAAAATTTAGTTACCCATGTACAGGATGGATAACATAAACCTCACAGAGAAATAATCTGTCATGGTGTCACTGCGCTGTCTTTTTCCACACTGTTCAATGTCTCTGTAATTTTTCTTGTGTTCTTCTCCTTTGCGCCGCAGCTCTCTCCACTTCTCCCAGCCGTCGACTCTTCTATTCTGTATATATATTGTTCTGCCGCAGGAACCTTGCATTTAGGTTTTCATCATGCGGGCCCGCTGCACTAAACCAATGTCCCACAGCCGCACATCAACCAGCGCCCATCTCCAAGTCAGCCCACTAGCAGCGCCACACGGATCAAGACCAATCTTCAATTCAGGCCCCACGTCCCACTTTTGCTTTAGACTATTTCCTTTTGATTCAAGCCAAGCCAAGTTTTAAAATAGCCCTAGGCCCCACGTGTATTGCTTAACATACCTTTTTATTGATTCAGCGCAATACAACGTGTATTGTGTCACGCCCCAAATTCCAGCGAACCCGAGGCGTGAGTAACGAGACAAGAGGAAATAAAATAATAAAGAAATGAAAGATAATAATGACATTCTCATACATTCCGTACACTGTTCTAATACATACACAAAGTCTGGTCCGTTGGTTCACAATATTCAAAATGAAATACAGTCGCGGGCTTATGCCCTTACACAATATCAAAAGCGCCCCTTGGGCCTAACATAGTCCCTAATCAATTCATCTTCGCGTCTCGTACAGCTGGGACATCATCTGAAATGTTTGCCCCACTAAAGGGGTCAGCTCAACATGCTGGTACAATATAATGCTAATGCAAGAAACAGAACTAAGGTCGTGGCATGTGCAAGTGTACAGTTATTTCTATATGGCATTCAATGTCATGATGGCAGCATATACACAATAAGCAGTATATGATCAGTATGCGTGACACACCCATGCAACTCTATGCCACCCATGTCTCATGATACGGTCATTCTCCGCTGGCATGAGTACCGCCGCGTATGTCTCGATTCACGGTCCGGAATCCGTCAGGCAGGCAAGTACCTATTGGCCGATTTTGGGTTTTTCACCACAGGATCTGCACCCTCATAATGCAAAGCACCAAGTGCTTACCCACGCCATGTCCAAAGAATCACACTATGCCAATATGCTCTGATTTCATCATGTCATAATGTAATCTCAATGATGCATCTCATTCATACATAAAGCATGTCTTCAAGTACACAATTTATAATATCAACAGTTCTTCAAAGCATATGATTCACACACTACACTAACACATACGATATACACAAAATCATCATCCAACTCAACAAGATAGCATGTAGCACATAAGCATGTAAACACTCAAGCAAACATGTGAACAATCAAGGCAGCAAAGCAAGTATTCCTAATCTCAATTATATTTCTTACTTAGCACAATATATCGTACCTGGTAATCGATCTCAAACCGGAAGGTATACTCGTAGTCAAGTGAAACCACCGTAAGAATACTGAAGGTCAGGTCACCTTCTCTTTGCCTTTCCGTGTCCCTAAAATTCATAACATGAAACTCAGTTTAATCGTCACTTGAATTATGCTATTCATCAAATTTTACGTCTTTATCTTATAAGCTTCTACTTTGCTAAATTAAACTCTACTGTTGAATCCGGGACGTTGAAGAAAATAAGTTTAGGCTTTCGTAGAATTCAATTCGGACACTTGGGTTAAAAAGGGCAAAACAGTCATTTTGCACTTTACACGTGTCCTTACATTTTGTGATCTCTTTTCACAGATCGGACTCCACGGTTGAGTCCGGAATGTTCGAGATAATAAAATTCCACTATTTGTTTACCTAATTCGGAATTCGTCTGACAGTGTTTCAAGTTAGGGGCATTTTGGTAATTTTAAGGGTTACTACGGGTCTTTTATTTTTCAGGACTCCGTCTCGTAAAACGGACCTCACCATTGGTCTCAGAATGGTCGAGATAGTCAAAATACACCTATGACTTGTCCCATTTGGACTCCGGGATGTTTTTGAATATTTAATTAATTAAATTAATTAAATTAAATAATTAAATAATTAATTTAATTAATATTTTATTAATATTTTAATCAGGTGGGTCAAAGTGTAATTTCTAACAGTTGGGAGGGTCAATTCGTAATTTCTGAAAGTTCAGGTTAAGGTTCAAATTCAAAAGGTTCAAATTCAAAGGGTTCAAATTCCAAAAAGGTTCAAATTAAAACTAGTTTAATTTGTTATTCTAAATCAGGTTAACCCAAACAGGGGTTAATCCTAGAACAGGGATAGGATATCCCGATTTCGATTTAATTCCAATTTCTAGATTTCTTACCCTTGCAACCAAACGGCCCAATTTCTATTTTAATTTAAAACAACCACGCGACACGTGGCAGGGGCGGTCCACGCCCGACCCGAACCGGACCCGAACCGACCCGACCCGACTCGGACAGAACCCCCCTTCTTCCCCCGCTTTTCCGACGGAGCTCCGGTCACCTTCTCCGGCGCCGGTGACCGGAATTTCAGAAAATCAAGTTTTTAAACTTGATTTTCTTGGTGTTTTCGAAGCCCCTTTCAATCCCAAATTATTCTAAAACATCTTTGGAGCATTTTAACACCGTTTTGAAGCTTCCAATCACAATGAAAAATCAGATTTCCCCCCCCATGGCCGTGACCTGCACATCCATTTTTCTCCCTCATTTCTCAACCATTTTGGTTGATTCTTGTCCCTAAATTTTCCATATTTTATGCTCTATAAGTTCTAACAATTAAATCTAAGCGATAGGTTACAAAACAGATCATGCACATATGAGATTTCTAGAGAGAGAAAATAATGGGTTTTGAAATTTTACCTCCGTTTCTCTCTCCTTCTCTTGGTTCAACCTCTTTGTTCTTCCTCTGGTTCTCAGCTTCTCTTCCTCCTTTCTCCTCTCTTCTCTTCACAGTTCCCACTCTCTCTTTGCCTTCACTTTCTCTCTCTCTATATCTCTCTCTCTCTCTCTCTCTCCCTAATCTCACGATCAGTCTCTCTCTCTCAACTCCCACCACACACACATATACATACAGACCACACTCACACACCTCCAACCACCCTCTTACACACACCATGCCTCCCATGCCTTGTTTGAGTGTATCACACTCAAACCTACACACACACACAACCGGGTACACACACACACACCTCACACAACCTGATATATATATATATATATTCACATTTAAATATACACTCACCTTGTACACATATACACACACAATTAAATTTAAATTATATGTATATATATATATACACATATATACATACATCCATCATAATAATACTAATAATAATAATAATAATAATATTAATAAAAATAATAATAACAACTTGAAAATTTCATTTATTTAAAAAAAAAATTTTCAGGTTGTTACATCCTTCCCTCTTTACAGAAATTTCGTCCCGAAATTTAAAATAACTAAAACAAAAGAAAATACATCACTAATCAAATAACTCGGGGTATCTAGCACGGACCTCGGCCTCACGCTCCCAAGTAGCCTCCTCGACCCCATGATGGTTCCAACGAACCTTGACCAAAGGGATGGTCCTGCCTCGCAAAACCTGGTCCCTCGAGTCCAATATCTCTACGGGTCTCTGGTCATAGGAAGCGTCCCCCTCTAGCTGAAGATCTACCCAATCAAGTACATGTGAGGGGTCGGGATGGTACTTCCTCAGCATCGATATATGGAAGACGTCGTGAACCCCAGATAGCTGTGGTGGTAGGGCTAGCTTATAAGCTACCTCACCAACTCTCCCAAGAATCTCAAAGGGGCCAATAAATCGTGGCGACAGCTTCCCACCACGTCCAAACCTCCTCAAGCCCCGTCTGGGAGACACCTTGAGGAACACATGGTCCCCCACCTCAAATGCCAAGGGCCGCCGCCTCCTATCCGCATAACTCCTCTGGCGGCTTTGAGCTGTCAACAACCGCTGTCTGATCACCTGTATCTTGTCCGTGGTCTCACGAACAATATCAGGTCCTAAGGCAGCTGTCTCTCCCACCTCGGTCCAACATACCGGGGAACGGCACGGCCTACCATACAACGCCTCAAATGGTGCCATCTCTATACTGGACTGATAGCTGTTGTTGTAGGCAAACTCGACCAAGGCGAGGTGATCCTCTCAGCTACCCCTGAAATCTATGACACAAGCCCTAAGCATGTCCTCGAGGATCTGAATGGTACGCCCTGACTGACCATCAATTTGGGGATGCAAGGTAGTACTAACTTAGCTGAGTCCCTAAGGCTGTCTAGAGGTTCTGCCAAAACCGACAGTGAAACGTGGGTCCCTGTCTAAAACAATGGATAAGGGAATTCCATGTAGTCGTACTACCTCTTAACATAATAATAAAAGATCAATGCAAAATGCATTGTAACATGTAGACGTGTAGCCTTACCTATGGATCACTCACCTCTCCCTCAGCCAGGCGATGTGGAATGCATTACCTCCTCCCATTACTATCTCCCCCGTAGGCTTCGCCTCACCGGCAGGCGTGTAGCGGCGTGCAGACATCTCCACACTCCCTGCTAGGGTCTGGTGCTAATCCCATCTGCGACGACTCACTCCACATGGCACAACACATAATGAAATCCTCAAAACACATTGGCTCATCAACGCCAATCCCTTTCGATTTCCATCCAAGTATCACGACTCACCTCAACAATTCAACACAATAAAAAGTAAAGGAAACTCCTCACTGATCACAAGGATATCCCAAGGTCTCTCGCACATGTGACGTTATCTAACCTACCTCAATTTAATCCATGAAATCACCTAGTGATTTATCCCGATGGTATAAATTCACATTATCTGTACCACAATGCAATCTCATCATCCAGTATTTTCTAAGCACCCTAATTACCCACAAAACATCAACAGTACAATCTAAAAGTAAAGCTATCACCTCCCACCTTAGTCCATATATATATATGACCGAGACTAAGTGTCATGTACTAATAAGGGCTAGCCTATTCATTTCATGTACGCGTATGTCGGTTGGGTATATAACGTAGACAGTGTAGGTTACGTATTCTAAACATGAACTTACATCAATATACCAAGATTCAGAAGAAGTAAAACACTAAACTCTCCACCAATTTCTACTACGAACACACATCAATTTTCACACACATGCATCAACACACACATGGAAACATGTTTAAGCATTCTCTCATATATGCATCAATAATAATCAGTCGGTACATATATAAAAAAATCAAAATTCGCAGCACTATAATGGTTACTAAACTAGCATGCTTATATAGAGTAAACGTACAATATTCAATAGCTAACACGTAGCTTACCACATCAGCACCCAGTACAAAATTTTATTTCAGGAATACACATATACATAAATAAACACATAGTCTGTTGTACAGGTGACCAGGCACGTTCCCAACCTTACGGATATCCAGGCTCATAGCCTATCTCACTGACAACAAGCATGTAGTCTACTGTTTACTCTCAGTCGTTACACTGTATAAAGGCAAGCATTGAATCCTAGATCATCAATAACCAAGTATACTCCACATTGTACCATTTCACAACTAAGGTAACAAGCACTCCTCTAATCATGTAACCCAAACCAACCCAATTCAAATTAAAGTCTAACCCCTCCTAATTCACAATAAAGTCAATCTAAAAAGGATCTATGGACATCCCATGGAATAAAGAAAACATCTCCCTCAGGAGTACACACCACCTCTCTTCCCCTGTAACAACCTATACACGTCTAAAGTGTAAATAACCGATCTATCTCCAACACAACACCAATACTAGACGCATCAAATAAGATGAAAAACCCAAATAAGACATGCAGTCAGCTACCTCTATTGAGTAATCTCTACAGATCCTCGTCAGCATTACTCTACCCCTAATGTCATGTCAACATAGCAGATATGAATGAATGAGATGTACTATAGTCTATCAATATGCTAGTCCATAAACTAAACATAAAAAAAAAATGTACCTCAAGGCTCTGAAGGTCCAAAAATGATAGGTGACTCTAGGCTGACTACTGCACAAAGCCACTCTGAGTGGTCTGGTCCTGCCTATCACCCCTCTGACTGGGAGTCCTGACACTCAATGCTGTAGGTGTATGCTGAAAATACGGTGTCGGAGGTCTCTGACCCAATAGTGGCTGTGGCAGAGGCACTTGGGTATACTGATAGAAATGTGGCTCCTCTAAGCCCTGGGAAATCGACCTCTGGGGACAATTGGCCCTAACATGGTCAGTCTGGTGGCATACAAAACAAGTTCGTGGAGTCCCCCGTCCTTGACTCTGTACTGGTGATGGAAATGACTCCTGACTAACCTCGACCCTCTGTCTCAAGCTAGGGTCCCTCAAAGGACAAGTGGCCATCTTGTGGCCAGGCTGTCCACAAATAAAACAAATAATGGTCCCTTGGGAAGTGTATGTGAATGTGGAAGAAGTACCAGTCTGGGACCTCTTCAATACTCTCCTATCAGTGTGAGTATGGGCAGGTATTGATATCCGTGCAGCAACAGCACGGGCTCGAGACCTCTTCGATGGCCTCTTACCAGTGTATATCGGGGTAGATCTAGGGATCTGTGCTAGAGTCGCCTCGCTCTGGGTCTGGGGCTCTCTGACTCCTCTAAGCTCAGCCAACTCTCTCTCAGCCCTGACGGCTCTCGTCACTACCTCCTGTATAGTGTGAAGGCATTCCCGCATAATGGTCGCTACGTCCCCAGAACCACTAGTCTGTCCTACCTCTACTGGAGCAGGTGTAAAAGTGACGGCCTCCTCAACTGCAACATCTGCCGAAGCAGCAGCTTGGGGCCAACTATGCCACGGTGGTGCAGTGGTCCTAGGCTCATCGTGTCTAGGTGGTATGTGTCTGGGAGTAGCTTGTCTCGGTGGCATGTCTACAAGTTCAAAGAGAAGAAAAAATTAATGCCCCATTAGACACAGGTGTTAAAAGAACATTAAGTAGGTACTTTTCAACACTTCACAATTTCGAAGTAACAACCACAATATATCATGACACACTTGCCTAATCAACACCTACATAACTAATGTCAATCACCACCACCCGTTGGTTATACTAAACAATTTACACCGAGTTCTCACATAGCCCTCTATTAAGAAGGATTTTTTTTCTAAACAATGTAATACGCGCATACTTAAACATTTGAACACAGGTAAGGTTTAGCTCCCAGTGAATACTATCCAACACAAT
Organism: Nyssa sinensis; assembly: GCA_008638375.1. Lineage (NCBI taxonomy): Eukaryota > Viridiplantae > Streptophyta > Magnoliopsida > Cornales > Nyssaceae > Nyssa > Nyssa sinensis. The sequence continues at coordinate 37,673,949 of CM018035.1, forward strand.
ACATCTCTCAACAGCCAGGGTTTAACACAGGAATATCTCTAAAAATTTAAAGGGAAACACTCTAAGTATCCATCTATACACAAAAGCTCCACAGTCCAAATCCTCATTCTAGTATTTTAAGATTTGATGTGTCTTTTATTATCTCTTACTTTTATAGCTAGGTGATAACTCTTCATGGATTACAGCTCCTTTCATTACTTGCCGATGGGGTACCATCCATCAACTGTAACTCAAGACCTGAGACCAATCCAGTCTGTATAAATATCACAGTCACAGTACTATAATCCTTGAAAATTGGTTACTAACCTAGCTCACTCATACAGAATCCACAAATAATAGTCAACCAGGTAAACAACCAGGTTCACAACTTCTCCCCTAAGTAACTAGGCACAATGTCTACCGTGTAGATAACTAAGGGTACAACCTACACCTCAAATGACTAAGCATACCGTCTATCTCATAAAGTATACGGTCTATTACATAGACACGAGTTTCTAATCTTAGTCACCCACTACCACAAAAAGAAAATTTCGCCCGCTCCCTATCTACCAGGAAGTCAAGTATAATGCACACGCGTGCACACCAATGCAAAATATTTGAGCTAAAAGCTCAGTCATGTTCTCATCAGCAACTAGGGAGTACGTATAACATGTCATAATATACACTGAACAAATTCTCACACATTACACATGTCATGCATCTTACCACATTAAATCACGTAATCATGCATCATAACATATCATCAATCAACACGTAATCACAACAAGTCATGCATCAGGACATATGATCACATAACACATAAGGCCCTACCGCATGCCACTAACAGTTCACACTAAGTCATCACTTCTACTCTAGGGTCTCATGGTGTTTTAACAACACCCCACGGTCTCTAGGTATTCGAACCTAAGCTCTGATACCACGTTGTCACGCCCCAAATTCCAGCGAACCCGAGGCGTGAGTAACGAGACAAGAGGAAATAAAATAATAAAGAAATGAAAGATAATAATGACATTCTCATACATTCCGTACACTGTTCTAATACATACACAAAGTCTGGTCCGTTGGTTCACAATATTCAAAATGAAATACAGTCGTGGGCTTATGCCCTTACACAATATCAAAAGCGCCCCTTGGGCCTAACATAGTCCCTAATCAATTCATCTTCGCGTCTCGTACAGCTGGGACATCATCTGAAATGTTTGCCCCACTAAAGGGGTCAGCTCAACATGCTGGTACAATATAATGCTAATGCAAGAAACAGAACTAAGGTCGTGGCATGTGCAAGTGTACAGTTATTTCTATATGGCATTCAATGTCATGATGGCAGCATATACACAATAAGCAGTATATGATCAGTATGCGTGACACACCCATGCAACTCTATGCCACCCATGTCTCATGATACGGTCATTCTCCGCTGGCATGAGTACCGCCGCGTATGTCTCGATTCACGGTCTGAAATCCGTCAGGCAGGCAAGTACCTATTGGCCGATTTTGGGTTTTTCACCACAGGATCTGCACCCTCATAATGCAAAGCACCAAGTGCTTACCCACGCCATGTCCAAAGAATCACACTATGCCAATATGCTCTGATTTCATCATGTCATAATGTAATCTCAATGATGCATCTCATTCATACATAAAGCATGTCTTCAAGTACACAATTTATAATATCAACAGTTCTTCAAAGCATATGATTCACACACTACACTAACACATACGATATACACAAAATCATCATCCAACTCAACAAGATAGCATGTAGCACATAAGCATGTAAACACTCAAGCAAACATGTGAACAATCAAGGCAGCAAAGCAAGTATTCCTAATCTCAATTATATTTCTTACTTAGCACAATATATCGTACCTGGTAATCGATCTCAAACCGGAAGGTATACTCGTAGTCAAGTGAAACCACCGTAAGAATACTGAAGGTCAGGTCACCTTCTCTTTGCCTTTCCGTGTCCCTAAAATTCATAACATGAAACTCAGTTTAATCGTCACTTGAATTATGCTATTCATCAAATTTTACGTCTTTATCTTATAAGCTTCTACTTTGCTAAATTAAACTCTACTGTTGAATCCGGGACGTTGAAGAAAATAAGTTTAGGCTTTCGTAGAATTCAATTCGGACACTTGGGTTAAAAAGGGCAAAACAGTCATTTTGCACTTTACACGTGTCCTTACATTTTGTGATCTCTTTTCACAGATCGGACTCCACGGTTGAGTCCGGAATGTTCGAGATAATAAAATTCCACTATTTGTTTACCTAATTCGGAATTCGTCTGACAGTGTTTCAAGTTAGGGGCATTTTGGTAATTTTAAGGGTTACTACGGGTCTTTTATTTTTCGGGACCCCGTCTCGTAAAACGGACCTCACCATTGGTCTCAGAATGGTCGAGATAGTCAAAATACACCTATGACTTGTCCCATTTGGACTCCGGGATGTTTTTGAATATTTAATTAATTAAATTAAATAATTAAATAATTAATTTAATTAATATTTTATTAATATTTTAATCAGGTGGGTCAAAGTGTAATTTCTAACAGTTGGGAGGGTCAATTCGTAATTTCTGAAAGTTCAGGTTAAGGTTCAAATTCAAAAGGTTCAAATTCAAAGGGTTCAAATTCCAAAAAGGTTCAAATTAAAACTAGTTTAATTTGTTATTCTAAATCAGGTTAACCCAAACAGGGGTTAATCCTAGAACAGGGATAGGATATCCCGATTTTGATTTAATTCCAATTTCTAGATTTCTTACCCTTGCAACCAAACGGCCCAATTTCTATTTTAATTTAAAACAACCACGCGACACGTGGCAGGGGCGGTCCACGCCCGACCCGAACCGGACCCGAACCGACCCGACCCGACTCGGACAGAACCCCCCTTCTTCCCCCGCTTTTCCGACGGAGCTCCGGTCACCTTCTCCGGCGCCGGTGACCGGAATTTCAGAAAATCAAGTTTTTAAACTTGATTTTCTTGGTGTTTTCGAAGCCCCTTTCAATCCCAAATTATTCTAAAACATCTTTGGAGCATTTTAACACCGTTTTGAAGCTTCCAATCACAATGAAAAATCAGATTTCCCCCCCCATGGCCGTGACCTGCACATCCATTTTTCTCCCTCATTTCTCAACCATTTTGGTTGATTCTTGTCCCTAAATTTTCCATATTTTATGCTCTATAAGTTCTAACAATTAAATCTAAGCGATAGGTTACAAAACAGATCATGCACATATGAGATTTCTAGAGAGAGAAAATAATGGGTTTTGAAATTTTACCTCCGTTTCTCTCTCCTTCTCTTGGTTCAACCTCTTTGTTCTTCCTCTGGTTCTCAGCTTCTCTTCCTCCTTTCTCCTCTCTTCTCTTCACAGTTCCCACTCTCTCTTTGCCTTCACTTTCTCTCTCTCTATATCTCTCTCTCTCTCTCTCTCTCCCTAATCTCACGATCAGTCTCTCTCTCTCAACTCCCACCACACACACATATACATACAGACCACACTCACACACCTCCAACCACCCTCTTACACACACCATGCCTCCCATGCCTTGTTTGAGTGTATCACACTCAAACCTACACACACACACAACCGGGTACACACACACACACCTCACACAACCTGATATATATATATATATATATTCACATTTAAATATACACTCACCTTGTACACATATACACACACAATTAAATTTAAATTATATGTATATATATATACACATATATACATACATCCATCATAATAATACTAATAATAATAATAATAATAATATTAATATTAATAAAAATAATAATAACAACTTGAAAATTTCATTTATTTAAAAATTTTTTTTTCAGGTTGTTACATATTGACCAGCCACACGCTAATTGTATTTCCCCTAAGCCGCACATGATTCAGCCCACTGGCAGCCGCACCAAGCTGTAGCAGTAATGTTCAAGCCCATTTTTCTATTGGATAACGACTGAATCTTGACTCAGGTTCTTTACAAAAGTTGTAGCCCCGGATGAGTGGATAATTTTAGGCTCAAGAATTACCTGCTTTGGACTTCGGAAGCCCAAGTTATGTCCCCTTCAAGTTGGCTGGACGGACAGAATTTGGAGCAGCTTTCCAGACCTGATTTCGAAACAATGTTTGGAGGTCCAAATGAACTCCGATTTTTGCAAACCAGACCTTTTTGAAAGCTCAAGACGTCCTCTAAATATTTCATGAAGATCACTTTCTCATTCTGAAACTTTAACGTCATCCAAATCTCGATTGAAACTCAATGGTCGAATCTGCCAAAAAGCCAAAAATTTTTCCAAAACTATTAAATGTAAAGCGCAATTGCAAACTAGCACTCGCCAACAAATAATGCACTATTTGAGATATAAAATCTTATAAATTAATGCTCAAATACCACTTATTGTAAATAGAAATTAAATAAAATAATATCAATTATATTCTCACATTTCTATCCACTTTCTATCATTTTAATCAAATAATGGGGCATTTAGAATGCACTTTTGCGCACTCATCACACCCCCCAACTTACTCATTGCTAGTCCCTAGCAATTTCCATGCATTAATGGCAAAAGAGATCAAGGAAGACCACACGCAAAAAGCATTTAAGCACACTTTTTTTCAGGTTCACAAAATAAAGCAATTTTAGGAATTCAAAAACCCTGTAACAATCAAACCACTTATAGCAATTCACAGATAGTGTGTGTGTGCGCTCCAAACCATACCCATCTAACCACAAATCATGACACATGCAACATCAAGAACATCTCAAGCAAAAGGTTCAACTCCATATCTCACGGGTATAAAAGAGTTTCATGTAAGGTTTCTCTCTATGGAGTTGACAAAGGGTGTACACGCTCAATGAAGAATTAGGCAACTATGATCAAGCAACAAGCAAACATTGATCTTATGATAGGCGCACTAACCAATGAGACTTCCACCACTCTTTCCACAGGCTTACTCAGGATCAGAACGATCAACATAAAAGGGTTGTAACGTGGCTTGGGTTAGGGGCTATATGAAGAAGGATAAAAAGGATTCAAAAACTTCCAAGTACATACTAAGAGAATTTCATTACAAACCATAACAAACCAAACTTTCCACTTGATGTACTCTTCAACTTTTTAAATCTTTGAATAACAAAACATCTCATTCTTCTTCTTCTTTCTCTCTCTTTTTCTTCACCTTTTTCAATTTTTTTCAACTTTTTTTTCTTCTTTTTTTTTTCTTCAATAGAATAAACTTTGATGCTCATTGACTTTAATGCTCACCCAACTGAACACTTTTGCACTTTCTTCCTTTTTTTCTTTTTCTTCACCTTTTTCAATGCAACACAAAAGACAAGTAACGCAAATTTCACACCTAGTACACACTTGGAAGCAACAAGGGTAGAAAAAATTAAAGTATAGGCTATACTCTAATATGGAGAGGTATGGATGATGTAGGCATATGAAAAAGAATTATATGTGTTTGTTGGCTCAAAGCTGGCTACTAAGGGTCTATGATGAGAAGGGTTAGCTTGAAAGGCTCAAACGTTAATCCTAAATTGACCTTCGTCATATCCCAAGTATATTCGCCGTCATACCACCAACCATGTAATGATATTATCAAAAGAAGTGCCCAATTCAACAGATCAATGAATGCTTATCATAATTTGAATTTGAGGGCTCTCAATTCTCTCCAAAACACACATGAATACTTAAGCAAAAGAGTTCTCTAGTTACATGTGTCAACCACCATCTTACCACAAAGTTTGGATAAGTGCACTAAAAATTCTGTGAATGCCTCAATAGAATGATTATGGTGGATTCGGTGAATTCACAAAAATAGCTATGAATGAGAATGAGTACTCATGTGAAAAAGGTGCACGTGTGATGCAAATTTTTACAAAAAAAAAAATTTGACACATGAAAATATGAATTTGCAATCACCCACCCCCAACTTAAATGAAACATTGTCCTCAATGTTTAACAATCAAAATTGAATGGAGGGTATTAAAAAGGAGAGAATACACCTGATGTGTCGTGGGCAGCTCGCTGGCACCAAAGATGGCATCCTAGACTTGACAAAATGAAACTAACCTGCAAATAAAAACAAAAAAAAAAAAAACAGCAGCAGAAAAAAAAAAAGAAAAAGAACAAAAATAAAAGAAAACAAAAACAAAACAAAACAAAATAAAATAAAATAATAAAAAAAATAAAAATAAAAAAAAACATACCCGCATGGCGCTATCAAGGGTGATAAACTGGGTCCATAAGTGGAATGTCTTCCACCTCTGGAACTTGCCTATCAAACAAAACTTTAAGGCGCTGGCCATTTACTTTAAAAACCTGACCATCGTTAGGATCCTCTATTTCGACTACCCCATGTCCAAAAACATTTTTCACTATAAAGGGGCCTGTCCATCTAGACCTGAGTTTTCCTGGGTGCTTATGGAGTCTAGAATCATATAAAAATGCTCGATCATCAGGCTTAAAAGTTTTTCTCAAAATATTTTTATCATGAAATGCTTTCATTTTAGCCTTATAGATTCTAGAATCCTCATAAGCATCATTTCTCAATTCTTCTAACTCAGTCAATTGCAATTTTCTCAACTTACCTGCTTCTCCTATGTCAAAATTGAAATGCTTTACGGCCCAATAAGCTCGATGCTCGAGCTCCACAGGTAAGTGACAAGGCTTTCCAAAAACAAGCCTATAAGGTGACATGCCTAAGGGAGTTTTGAAAGCTGTACGGTAGGCCCAAAGTGCATCAACTAATCTCAAAGACCAATCTTTGCGATCCGGGTTAACCGTTTTTTCTAAAATTTGCTTAATTTCCCTATTTGCAAGTTCTACCTGTCCACTGGTCTGGGGATGATAAGCAGTAGAGACTTTATGTACCACCCCATATTTTTTCATCAAGACCTCAAAAGAACGGTTACAAAAGTGTGTGCCTCGGTCACTAATGATAGCACGTGGTGTACCAAATCGAGACAACACATTCTCTTTAAGAAATTTAATCACCGTCTTATTATCATTACACCTGCAAGCTGCGGCCTCTACCCATTTTGAGACATAATCTACTGCCACAATAATATAGAGATATCCAAAAGAGGGAGGAAATGGTCCCATGAAATCAATGCCCCAACAATCAAAAATTTCAATCACTAAAATTGGGTTTAAAGGCATCATATTACGACGGGTCATAGCTCCTAACTTTTGACACTGTTCACATGATCGACAATAGATGTTAGCATCCTTAAACAAGGTAGGCCAATAAAATCCACACTGCAAAATTTTTGCAGCGGTTTTCTTCATTGAAAAGTGGCCCCCACAAGCTTGGGTGTGACAAAATTCTAAAACACTAGTAATCTCTTCATCAGGGATGCATCGCCTTAAAATTTGGTCAGGGCAGTATTTGAAAAGAAAAGGGTCATCCCAATAGAAATTACGTACCTCAGTCATGAACTTCCTCTTGTCTTGAGCGCTCCAATCCACTGGTATCTCACCTGCAACCAAATAATTCACAATATGAGCAAACCATGGTAAAGAAGTAATAGAAAGTACATGCTCATCAGGAAAATCATCTTTGATTGGTAGGTGGTCAGAAATGTCCTCAAATGTGAGCCTCGAGAGATGGTCAGCCACTACGTTCTCCACTCCTTTCTTATCTTTGATGGTGATGTCAAATTCCTGCAAAAGTAAAATCCACCGTATTAATCGCGCCTTAGCATCCTTCTTTGTGAGAAGGTACTTAAGGGCTGCATGATCTGTGAAAACAAGAATAGGGGAACCAATTAAATAAGCACGAAATTTGTCCAAAGCAAACACAACTGCTAGCAACTCTTTTTCAGTAGTAGAGTAATTCATTTGAGCACTATTTAGAGTTCTACTAGCATAGTAAATGACGAATGGCTTCTTCTCCCTTCGCTGTCCAAGAACAGCACCTACAGCATAATCACTAGCATCACACATAATCTCAAAAGGTAAAGTCCAATCAGGTGGCTGCATTATGGGTGCGGAGGTAAGCTTGCCAATTAGCGTTTGAAAGGCCTCTTGACATGCTTGTGTCCACTCAAATGGGGCGTCTTTAGCTAGAAGGTCACATAGTGGTCTAGATATGCTGGAAAAATTCTGTATAAACCTCCTATAAAAGCCTGCATGACCAAGAAAAGATCTCACATCCTTGACTGTCGTAGGTGTGGGCAATTTAGAGATTAATTCAATCTTAGATTGATCAACCTCTATCCCTCTAGAAGAAATAATATGCCCTAAGACAATACCAGAAGGGACCATAAAATGACATTTTTCCCAATTCAAAACCAAGTCCTTCTCCTCACAACGGGTCAACACTTTCTCTAAATTCATTAAGCATGCATCAAAAGAAGATCCAAACACAGTCACATCATCCATAAACACTTCCATGCAATTTTCAACCATATCACTAAAAATACTCATCATGCAACGTTGAAAAGTAGCAGGTGCATTACACAATCCAAATGGCATTCTACGAAAAGCATAAGTACCAAAAGGACAAGTAAAAGTGGTTTTTTCCTGGTCTTCTAATGCAATTTCAATTTGATAATAACCAGAATAACCATCTAAGAAACAATAATAAGGATGACCAGCCACACGCTCAAGAATTTGATCAATAAAAGGGAGAGGAAAATGGTCTTTTCGAGTGGCGGCATTCAGTTTTCTATAATCAATGCACATCCGCCATCCAGTCACAAGTCTTGTAGGGACTAACTCTCCTAGGTCATGTTTTATCACAGTGACACCTGACTTTTTCGGGACAACCTGCGTAGGACTAACCCATTTACTATCAGCAATAGGATATATAATGCCTGCGTCTAATAGTTTCAAGACCTCATTTTTCACCACTTCCTTCATAGTGGGATTAAGCCTACGCTGGGGGTCTCTACGAGGGTTAGTTCCTTCCTCCAAATTAATTTTATGCGAACAAACTAGGGGACTAACACCTTTTATGTCAGCTATGCTCCAACCTATGGCCGGCCTGAACTCTCTCAGGAAAAATCCTACTTGAAGTAGGTTTCTTGGTATAATTAATGAATTGTTACTAGTTAATTACGGGTCACAAAATGAGGTGTCAATAGAAAGCTCCTTATTAATGAAACTTGTAAGCAAGTGAACGTCAACTTAAGAAAAAGAGATAGCCATTTTGACCTTGATTTGTGATTTTATTTGTTTGACATGCTTGGACTCATTCCTCTATGAGATTCCAACATATCACCCTTAGGCGAATCAGACTGCTCATAGTTCATGACTTGTAGAAAGGAGTGCTGTCCTTACTGGATTTCTTTAACGAGACTCATCTCGATAGGATTATTGTGAGGTTACGCCCTCAAAAATGACTCCTAAGAGTCTTACTTAATAAGAAATGCAATCTTAAGAAGTCTTTCATGAGATGGTCTTATGTCCCCACACGTTTTACCTAAAAAGGAATTCCATCCCAGTAAGTTAACAAGAGGGAACGAGATAGATAACTTATCAGAAAGGAACGCTATTCTAACAGGATAATAAAATGTGATGCGATAGATGACTTACCGAAAAGGAACACTATCCTAACAAGATGGTGATGCGATAGAAGACATACCCAAAAGGAATGTTATCCTAACAAAATTATAAAATCTGATGTGAGAGATGGCTTATCCGAATGGAACGCTATCCTAACATGATGATAAAATTGATGCGATAGACAACTTACCCAAAAGGAATGCTATCCTAATAGGATGATAAAATCTGATGTGATAGATAGCAGCCAATCGAGGTTATTGAAGGACTACCGGCTCTTGACCATTTCACCGGGGTAAGAGCTTGCCTAAATTTTTTTATGGTTTTTTGCCCTTTTTTGAATTGAAACAAGATTTTGTTGGAAATTCAGGTGGCTTAGACCATTTATGAGGAGGCCCGTGTCTACATTACAGCCTTCAAGCAGAAGGTTACCCAAGTCACCATGGATTCATGGCAAAAAGCCATTTGCCGAACATACTCTGACATCGTAAGGACAAAATCCCCCATTTTTGACTGTTCATGTATTGACTGTATTTTGACATTGTATTGATTTTGACTTGAAACTCATGACCTTTCAAGCTACTCGGGTCTCTCGTCTTGAGGACATGAATCGAGGATAGGATCATCCCAGAGGAGGGATTCCTAGCAGGAGGCGAGGAGGAAAGCCTAAGAAGAAAGGCGGGAGTCAACCGAGTAGAGACAAGTGGTGGAGAGAAAGAGTGAGGACACTAAGGAAGAAGAGGCTCCTCCCCGCCAGTCTCGATGACAAGAAGGGGGACGGTGAGGGCATTGTTAGATGAAATTTCCCCCCTTTTTTTTGATGAAAACTTTGTTTGATGAAGAATTTGTCCTTTTCCGATCTTCTTGTTTTTTATTTTTACTTTGTTTTATTTTGAACAACGAATGATCAATGCATGCACTTTTATCTATGAATCTATGAAATATTAGCAAAGATGAACAGGAATTGGTATCCGACATGTTTCAAATTGACAAAATAGGAGGAAAATAGACAAAATTGGGTAAAGTGGCCTGAATCATCTTTGTATGCCGATTGGCACACAGAGAAGGGTTTCCTTGGCCCATTTTTTTGATCGACACTCAAGGTATGCCGATCGGCAACGAGCTCTGTCCCAGGCTGTTTCGTGGCCTGTTGCACATTTTTACACGTTTTCTAAAAACTAGTCTCCTAAACCAACTTGGAAATGAACTTACGAGTATTTTAGGATATATTGCAAACCCTAAGCCTCCAAACTCATCATATTCAGCCTCATGAAAGCCCCATTGCTATATTTTCTGCCTCTCTACTCTAATGGCTTTTGGAATCATGGATGTGGCTATTTTTGATGAACAAATTCGTATATGGCTGTAGTGCCTTTCGGGCTCTTAAAAGATTAACTTGAGGGCATTGAGACTGAATGCTATTTTTTCTCTTGCCCAAGCTACAGTAGATTGGCATCTGTTACAAGCTTATGCTCGCTTTTGAGATCTTGTTGATCATTGCTTTCTTTTTCATCTTGAAGAAATATGTCCAAATTTAAAGAGTTCTGTGCTCTTTTTGATGTTATAGTTCAAGGTAAATTGATCGGCCCTTCTATACAATATGGTTATTCTTCTTCTCTGTCCTTTTTACTTGACTTGGATATTGAAAAGGTAAAGGAATTGGTTAAGGTGAATAATTTTCCCTACTTCCCATACTAGAAATTTTCATGAATCAAGAGGCTAGCTATACCAAGTTGTGTGCATTATCTTGAGGTTTTTGATTGTCCAAGAGCCTGATCTAGCTGATGTTAGCCTAATTGATGTTATGACTAAACTGAACAAAGGCAACAATATGATGGGCATTGTTATTGTCGAGACTTTGAATGGCTTGGGCTTTGTTTATAATGGCTCAAATCTTTTCAGAGGTAGCCCCTTGTTGTTGACGATGTGGCTGCATGATAAATTGAAGCTTTTGCCACCTTCGGTTACCATCCTTTATATGACAAAACACTATTGTTTAAGGGCTTTGTTTGTGACCAAATGTCATATCTCGCACCCCACCCTACGCGGATGCCCAAGATGTGATGCCAGTTAGCTGCCTTGCCGATCTTTCTACCGACAATGCGATCAACCAAAGGCAACTTTCTAAACTATACGATGAATTGCACTCCAAATGTAGGGTCAGAGCAGCAGAATTTAAAACCTCTTCATCTCAACAATGTAACTCATCTATAGATACCACAAAGGTATGTACCACAAAGTAAGTCTAAAACCAAACAACTAATAACTCTAGCCACAAAACACTTTTACAACAAGACATATAACATAGAGCATATCTAATCTCCCTAGAGTACCACTACTATGAGCCATGTCCCAATACATCTAATACATATCAATGAAGTCAATCATAACATGTCACTCACCTGAATAGCCATAGTCAATCCATTAGAACCCAAGTCTCTACAAATCCATGCCATCAGATCCGTATTTGGGATACCTCTCAGCTTACTAGTATCATCTCCTTGTACCTTCTAATCCAATGGAGATATATCTTGAAAAATATTAGATAAAAGGAATGAGCTTAAACAAGCTCAGTGAGTAACATAGGTTTTTGCCATGAGTTTCAAAACCAGTTCATATATACATGCATGCCCAAATGCAGCTCAAGTAGAACAATGCAACTCAAGTAGGATAAATGCAGCTTAAATAGAACAAAATGTAGCTCAAATAGAACAAATGCAGCTCAAACAGATCAGGACAAAATGGATAAGAATGGAGTACCAATCAATTAAAGACGTATCAATGAATGTGCATGAAATTCTCCCAGCTGCCCCAAAGTGAGCCACTCGCGGGGGCCTCTACCCCTCTGGGATTAGATCAGAGCAGAACAGATCAGAATTGAGCGGGACAACAAACTGTCACTCAAGCAGATGGGCCCTTTTCCAAGCTGCCCCAAAGTGAGCCACTCGCGGAAGCCTCTACCCCTTTGGGTCATGCTCATAAATAAAATCGCTCAATCCTGTAGTGGGCCTAGAGCAAGACTCAACATAACAAAAGAGAATCGAACCAGACTCCAATGGCGTAGAACAAGTTAGAACAACAGACCCAAACAAGATTAGAACCGGAGATATCAAGAAGCAGGATAGAATCATGCCACATGTAGTGCAGTGTAAAGAGTATGCATTAAAACATATGCATTAAAATAGTACAGTGTATAAAACAGTTCAGCATATAAAGCAATACAAAATACGAGTTTAGATAGTATAGAAAATATACACCAAGTCAGGAGTCCGAGTTACTTACAGTTTGTTGAAACTAGTTCAAAATTCCTTCCAGCTGATTCTAAATTCGGGAGTCCTAGAATAGTAATCACAAACATCAATTATTGATGATAATGTATTTTTACCTATTTTACTAGTTTTCTGCAGCTACTAAATGGCAGGCTTGCTACTTAGTCAATTAAAAGTTATATTGGTTCAAGTAAGATGTGTATGAATTTAATGCCACAAATAATGTAGCTCAAAATCAGGACATGTATTTGGCTAACCCAAGTACATTAGTTCAGTCCCAGCACTAGGTAATAGAGGAAAATTATCGAGAGTTCTCCAGGGCATAATACAAGATCTAAATATAGGGTAGCATATTATTTTAGAACTAATATTCTTATTAGTTTACTATTGAAACCTGATCTGTTCAACGTCACTGTACAGGATACATGTCCACACATAATTTCACCCAATAGCTAAATATATATTCAAATTAATAGCTGAACTATATCCAATTTAATAGCTGAATTATATTCAAATTAATAGCTGAACTATATCCAATTTAATAGCTCAATTATATTCAAATTAATAGCTGAATTATATCCAATTTAATAGCTGAATTATATTCAAATTAATAGCTGAATTATATCCAATTTAATAGCTGAACTATATTTAATTTAATAGCTGAATTATATTCAGATTAATAGCTGAATTATATCCAATTTAATAGCTGAATTATATTTAATTTCATAGCTGAATTACATCCAATTTAATAGCTGAACTATATTTAATTTAATAGCTGAATTATATTCAGATTTATAGCTGAATTACATCCAATTTAATAGCTGAACTATATTTAATTTAATAGCTGAATTATATTTAGATTAATAGCTGAATTATATTTAATTTCGTAGCTGAATTATATTCAAATTTATAGCTGAATTACATCCAATTTAATAGCTGAACTATATTTAACTTAATAATTGAACTGTTTTTACATAAATGGCTGGACTGTATCTAAATCAATAGCTGGGCTGTATTTAGATCAATTACACATCTCTAGCAGCCGCACCACTCGCACCTTTCCACCCTAATTTCTCTTATTTAAATCTCATGCTACACAAAGAATTCAACAACAGAATAATAATAAATCCCTCTGCAATAGTTACAAGGACTGGGCACTATTTAAATAATTAGGAAGAAACACATGAAAATCTTTTAATATTGTCAAAACAGATTCTAGGATTAGAATTGAGAATTCTGCTCTAGTAGAGCTTTTTCGTTATTTATTTAAAACTTAAATCAATTATCATGACAAAGGCAACCATATAAATGAATGGGTCATCACAGCTTACCGTGGTTGAATCAGAGAGAGAGACAGATCAAGGCCGTTGCACAGCTTCTGCTCTGCTTCAACGCCAACAGCCAAGAGCTGGTATTTGTGGCTTAATTGATTTGCACGGCTGCGTTCGTTTACTAGTTTTCAATCCTTAAATTAACCAGCTTGATCAGCCCCAAATAACTATACAAAAATTTATCGAATGCCTGTCGACGTTGATGATACAAAACAGGGAATAAAGTGTGGAAGGAATAGAAGACAAGTGAGGAACCGAAAGCGCAGATTGGGTTGAGAAGGCCTGGAGCCAAAATTTCTTCCTGAGCACTGTTCAGTAGAAATTTATAAGCACACGGAAGGATCTGGAATGGAGTATGTCGGTGGCTCAGCATGACTGTCGCTAGAACATTCTACACAACTCTTGATTATTCTTCACGTGTTATCTAAATTCTGTGTGTGTATATATATATATATATATAATAGGTTTTATTATTTCTTTCTTTTGGAAGAGGGACGGCAGTAGCATTTGTTTCTATCCTTTATTTTATATTTTAACTATTGTCTACTAAATCACATGCAGACCATTATTTCAGTATTAATATTAAAAATGTATTTAGTCATGTATACATAGAAATCAAAGAATAAGAGGCAATATATCATAGCTTTTTGGCATTATTGATAGTTGAAAAAAGTCCTGTACACATACCGACTGAGTTCCAACCTACGTTGTGTATATGTTATTAACAAGAGTAGGATATTTGATTTATTCCAACAGCTTTTCATTAGTTACTGGATATAAAGATAATATATATATATATATATCTTTATATATATGACATGCGTAAATGTTTATTATATATTTTATATCTTACTATATTAATATTTTATTTCATAAAATATTAATCTATGAATGACAATAAGTGTGGCTTAAAGCCGAGACTCGGTATCTTAATTATTTATTTTGCCAATATTGGTCTCGTTTTTGTCCCATATTATATTCATCTTGGTACTCCTTTGACCGAGTCATCTATTTTTCCAAGCATGCACCATTTTTTTAATGGTTTAGATTAATTTCATATTTTCTAACAATTAATCCAATAATGGATTACTATATTTTTGGGTTACTTCGAATTATTAATGTCACAGAACCTATTTTTATTAGGTCAGAATATAGTCTGGGTCATGTCGGATTCTTGGGGTATTACACCAAAGATATTAAGAGAGATTGGTGCAAATTTCTTGCTCAACTTTCACCTTATGATATTGATTGGTCCACTGTTCACTAGAAAAGTAGAGCCCCTCGTTTGCGCTCTCCTGGTTATTCTTGTGTTATTTTGGCAGGCTTGAGAGAGACCTCTTTTTATTATCCCATCCGGATACTGCATCAATTTCAATGTATGCAGGTTGCTCCGAGGACTTGGGGCCCTCACTTCATTGTGGAAAGATTGACTCCGTTTGCAGTCATAAAGATATCCAACTGTTAGGAATGTGCTCATGTTCCAAACTTGGATAATACAGATTATTTCGACAAAGTGCTTATGACCGAAGAACTTCTATGGTGGCTCTGGGACCTAATTAGTGAAAAGGGAGAGCTTAGGGATTCTATCTTTTTTGAAGAGATTATAATAGAAACTAATGTGGACATAACTTCAAAGTTGGAAGCGATCAAATAATCTTACAAGCACTTTGAAGGAAGAGGAATAGGAAAGTTAGACTGGGAAGTAGTGAGCCGACCACGAGCTATGATGAAAATAGAGGCAGCAACCCTTTTAAACTTGAAAAGGAAACGAGGAGGACCTAAGAAGACACCAAAATTCAAATGTAAAAATGGTAAGCTGGACTTTGGGCATTTTTCTCTGCATGTAGAATCAGCAAGGAATCACTAGGGATTCATTGAGAAAAAGACGGGTCACCGCTTCGAGTTGGAGGACAGGTTGGTGGAGAAGAAAGAGTTTGGAAGAAGAAAGGATTTGAGTATCCCTTACTGATGAAGATTTAAAATTTTTCTTTTCTATTTCTTTTTTTCTTCTTTAGAGGAAGTTAGTTCCATGTTAGACTTAGACCAAGTTGATAGGGCTTTTATCTGTTATTGAATAAAAGATGACTTTAACTTTTAGATTTGAAAGAATGAAAATTTTATTGTAATTTTTTAGATTGCACTCACAGTAACTTCGTGAGTTACCTATGTACCGTCGTATTACATGTGTAGCAAAGATATGTAATGGGGGGGTCAGGTCATCATAGTTTAGTACAATGCGTAGTTAGCCACTAAACAAAATATTTCTTAAGCTGGTCAAGGTTGGTAGGTGATAAAAATTCATTTCCATCCATATCGGTGAGCCACACTGCTCCTCTAGTGGCTATAGACCTAATAATGAAATGGGCCACTCTAGTTGGGCTTTAATTTACCTCTCGGGTCAAGTACCGGTGCTCGATTTTCCTTTAAAGACAAATCTCCCACTTTCAAGCCTTTCTTTTTCACCTTTTTATTTAAGGCTCAAGCTACCCTTCTGTGATACCCTTGTGTCTGATATAAAGATTTAAGACATCTTTCATCGGAGAAGGCTAACTTATCGTATTTACTTTATAACTAACTAGTTTCAACAACTTGATTTTTGAGAAGTACCCTGAGTGAGGGTATTTCTAGCTCGATAGGTAACACCGCCTCCATCTCGTATGTTAGGGAGTATGGGGTTTGTCCGATAGTTTTTCATGCCAATTTTTGTTGGTTTCTGTTTTTCTTTTCAAGATGTTCTTTAGAGTTTTGTTTACAGCCTCAACCGCTCCATTTGTTTGAGGTCGGTAAGGTAAGGAATGATGATGGTTGATTCTGAACTCTTCGACCAAATCAGTGACTTCTCCTTTGAAGTGCAAACCATTATTTATAATTAGTTTGTGGGGTACTCTATATCTGCAAATGATGTTGGCCCTAATAAACTAAGCCATTTTCCTTGTATTGAGGGTAACATAGGAAGTAGCCTCTACCCATTTGGTGAAGTAATCAATGACTACCAAAATGAATTCATAGCCGTTGGAGGCTTTTAGTGTGATTTTTCCAATAATGTCTATTCCCTAAGTTTCAAAGGGCCAAGGGGATGTCAAGTTGTACAACTCCTTAGAAGAGAGATGTTGAAGATTGGCATGTATTTGAAATTTGTGGCACTTCATGACGAAGGCAACACAGTCTTCATCCATGGTATCCTAGTAGTAACCTTATCGAGCTATCTTTTTGGCTAGCATGTGTCTATTCATGTGAGGTCCACAGACTCCTTCATGGATTTCTGTCATGACATGTTCAACTTCATGTTTATGCAAACACAATAGATGTATTCTATTGAAAGATCTTTTGTAAATTTTTCCCCACAAATGATGAATCGGGTAGCCCATCGTCTTAGGGTTACCCTATCTTCCTTGGTATATTCTTCAAGGTATTCTAAGTGTACGATGAATGACCCAACCCCATTGTACTAAGGTAGAAATGTCGAGTCCTCTATGACTTCATTGATGTTGCAGCAATATAACAGTATTTCCCGAGTTTTGTCACGACCCGAAATCCACCCTATGCAGATCTCGTGTCGCGGGGCCGACCCGAAGGCCGTCCCTACTTTTTCCGTTCCAGTATCATAATACTATTATGCAATGTACTAAAAATTTTAACAGTAAACAGCGGAAGCCTTTATCAATTACAGTAATCCAGCGGAAGCCTTTTTAAATACATTAAACAGCGGAAGTCTTATTAATACATGACATAGTTCTACAAAATTCAAAATGAGAACTAAACCGTAACCAGCACCCGGGGGTGGTGAATACATGGGAGAACTAACATAGACTGATCAGTACTTCAAAATGTCCCCCTACGCTCTCAGACTCCTACTGGGGTCTCGCAGCGTCATCACCTGAAATGGGGGTAAGTGGGGTGGAATGAGCTATGAAGCTCAGCAAGTAAACCAGATCTCCGACACTGGTATCGGTGAAATATGAAGAACGTGAATCCATGAATAAAATATGATAGCCAATCATAAGAAAGGAGATGCTGTGATAGCCAATGAGAACAGTTGCCATGATGGCCAATAAGTAGTGGGGCACAATATACAGTCAGAAGTAATGAATAAGCAGTGATAAGAGTTTTCTCAACAATAACCTGTCACAATGAGAATACTGCCACAATAAATCGTTTACAATCAAACCAATGAACAATGTAAGGTAATCCATAAGAAACAGTAGTCCATAAGAAACAGTAATCCATAAGGTACAGTAGTCCATAAGGAACAGTAACCATTCAACAATATTTCCATAACAATAATCCAATGGAGATGCTTATAATCTGTATTAGGGAATGGCAACCCCTCTGCGTAATTCGAGGCCCGGCATACCTCTCAGTTAAACTCACATCTTTTGCCACATGTCCGTTCACGGACTAATTCGTCACAGAAGCATCGGATGGATATTGTGACTGAGCACAATTCCAGCATTTATAAACATAGCATGATCATTTGTGATTCCATAAGGAGTATGAAAATGGAATATCATATATACAGTAAAGCATAACAGTAAGCCTTTCAAGGCAGGGTTCATTTCAATAACAATAGTACAATAGTCAATCAATGTCCACAAGATAGAAAAATATCGTACTGTGGATAGCAATAACATGAAGTACTTTCAGGAGTACAAATTTGGCAGTAAGGAGAATAAACTTGGCTTTAGAAACACCACATGGAAGAGAAAGTGATCCACTTACCTCTATCGTGATTCTAACTCAGAAATCCGTGAAGGTACCTTTGCCTTTCGAGTTCCCTATATATCAGTGAATACGTTTCAGAATAAATGCTATTCATCAAATTTTATACCTTTCTATCATAAGTATTTCAAATACTATTTTAGACTTTACCATTGTGTCCGGAACGCCGAAGAAAGTCGGTTTAGGCTTTCGCGGAATTCCATTTGGACTTTTGTACTAAAAAGGGCAAAATAGTCATTTTGCACTTTTACGGTATTTTATCCTTCGGGGTTCCGTCTCGTAAAACGGACCCCACCATTGGACTTAGAACGTCCGAGATAATAGGTTTTGACTATTCATTTGTGTCTTTTGGACTTCGTTTGACCTCTTTTTGGAATAGGGGCATTATTGTAAAATTAATATTTAATTAATTTTTTATACTTGGGCAACAGTGTAATTTTCCAAACTATTTGGGGCCGGTTCACAATTACTAAAAGCTGCGGTCTGAACCAGTGGGTTCAGACCTAAAAACCTTAAACCGGTCAGTCCTTGCCCTGAACCAAACGGTTCACTTCATATGAAAAACCGGATTCCAATAACCTAATTTCCTATCCCTATCCAGGGTTCGGTTAACCCAATCCCAATTCCAATTATTTATCCATGCAACCAAACAGCCCAATCTCATTTAATTTAAAACCCCAAAACGACACAGCTTCGGTTAACCGTTTATGTCCGGTCGGGTACCGACCCGGATCCGACCCAGACCCGTTTCTTTTAACCCGGTAGACCCCCCGATTTTCCGATCATCTCCCTCACATCTCCGGTGGACTGTATTAGGGTTCCGTCACCTTCTCCGGTGACGGCAACCTAAATCTGGTCATTTTCTCTCCCTTTTTCAATGCCATTTCATTCCTTTCCCTTCAAGGACCTCGACCCTACCCTCGGCTTGCCCCAAAACTTTCCCTATCTTCACGAAATAGGGATTTAACACCTCCGGCCGAATCTCCGGCCATGTGATTTTTCTCATTTTCCCTATGATTTCTTCATCATTTTTCATTCTTCCTTCTTCATTTAGTTTTCTGCATGCATAAGGATAGTTTTCATAAACTTTTAAACACGTTTTAACCATAGAATTCATGGAACCCGATTATCCTCCCGTACCTGCAACTCCAATTTTCTCTATGGTTTCTACACCATTTAACATGATTCCTTTTTCATTTAAAAGCTAATACCATGCTTATTAAGACCCTACAATCATATATAAGCTTCATGCTCAAAAACAATAAAAACAGAACCTAAACCACTTACCTGGGTTTCGGTTTTTAGCCCACTGTGACCTTCCCAATCCTCTCTGTTTCTGCTTCAATATTCCTTTCTTCTTCTCTCCTTCAGTTCCTAACTCTCCCTTTTCTTTTCTAACCTCTCATCACTCAAACCCGTGCATATATACACATATACAAAGACCCACCGCCTCTTCTCTCTCTACCTTATCTCTCTCTCTCTCTCTCTTTCTCTCTTGCAGTCATCCTTGACTGCAGAGAATTGCCCTCTTTACCCTAGCCATCCACGTACCCTATATACATATATATATTTACATATATACATATATCTCTTACACACATCCACCACCTTTATCAAGGTCGGTTGGTGGGTTTCCCAAACACACACAAACACACAGTGATGCACACACACACACACAGTGATGCACACACCCACTGATTTTTGTTTTGGAAGCTTCCTTTCCTTTTTCTTTCTTCATTTAATTTTATACACATAATACATTATATACATAATACATTTATATTATATATATATATATATATACCTATACAATACATATTTTATACACATCATTATAATCATATATATACGTGTAACGGTATTTTTAATCACATACACATACACTAATATTCCATGAATTATGCATGTGTACGTACGTATGCATGCATGGGTTGCATGCATGCACGTTTTTCGAGGTAAGGTTCCGAGTTGCTCGGGTACCACCCGACACTGGATTTACTAATCAAAACATTTATCTTTTAAAATTAGGTTTAGTTCCATATTTATTGTGACTTAAAGTTTAAGGCAGCTCAGGTTATGCTATTCAGTCGACTTGCCTCGGTAATCGTGTCGTATCCCGGGTCGGGATATCACAAGTTTGTACCAAGAGTGGTTTAACTGTGGCTTCTTCCGAGATGTCCACCATTGAGGCAAGGGTGGCTAGGGCATCTACAAAATTGTTTGTAGCCTTAAGTATGTAGTAGAATTGTATATCTTTGAACTTGGTTATCATTGTTTCTAGTTACTGGTGGTAGGGTAGGAGCTTTTCCTCTTTGATTTTCCACCTTCTTTGGACTTGGCCAATAATGAGGGTTGAATCCCCGTATACATCTAAGAATTCGACCTTCAGTTCTAAAGGCGCTTGTAGGCCCATTATACAGGCTTCATATTCTATGGCATTGTTGGTAGAGGGGTACTGCAAATTCATGGCTAGAGGTATATGTGACCCGTTTAGGGCTACTTGAAACATGCCAATGTAATATCCCTTCTTGTTGGCGGCGTTGTCAAAGAAAAGACACCACCTATTGTAATACCCCGACCCAAAATACCTGAGCAATTTGACTCGTGTTACGAGATTTAAATTTTTTAGTTTAAATAGACTATGAAATTACCCAAGTACATTGGGATCGTTCGGTTAAAGAACCAATTGCATGAAAATCCATGTGTACGTAAACATATGGATACGTACACACACACACACACACATATATATATATATATTCACGTAAATATATAAAATATTCATTTATATACGAATATAGGAAAAAAATATAAATACATGTATATAAATATAAATATATGTCATTAGTATGAATATATATGTTCTAATATGCATGTATATTAATATATATATATATATATATATGTATGGGTAAAATTATAAAATAAATGAAAATTAAAAAGAAAAGCAGAAAAAGATTGTGAAGAAAAGTTGGGAATGTCGGTAATGTGTGTGTGTTTCAATATAATATACATATATAACACAAAATATCAAACAAGCATTTAATGCAAGCTGAAAAATGAAAAAGGAAAAATTAAAATCAGAAGAAGAAAGTCAAGGAAGGGAGGAAGAGAGAGGGAAGAGAGAGAGAAAGAGAGGGAATTTTGGCTAACTTGCTTTATATATACAAACCATGCACTAAGCATGCGTTGGAAGGAGAATAAGAAGCTAAAGAAAGTTTTGGGATATTCAAAAGTAAGAAACAAAAGAAGAAAGAAGGAGAAACAGGAAGAAAAATGTAAGAAAAATGACTGTAAATTCAAAAATTTATTTATGAGTTTTTCATAAACTTGCTTAAAGCTTAGAAAAAATTGCATGATTAAATTCTATGAAAAAAATGGAACATGTAGGAAGAAACCGCATGAAAAATGGTTGAGAAATGAAGGAGATATTAAGGGTTATCGAAAAATTGTTGTTTAAGAAATTTGAGATTTGAAGGTGTTTTTGAAGTTTAATTTGCTATATAAATGTCTTAAAACTCATTTTATGGTGTATAGAAGTGAATTTAAGATTCAAAATCATGAAAAATGAAGAAAAAAAGATGAAAAATAAAGCAATCCGGTCACCATCGCGGGAAAAGGTGACCGGAGCTGCTGGATATCTCATCGGAATTTCATACAAGGAGAAGAGGGAAGGAGGTCAACTATGGGCTGGGCCTTGGGCTGGGTCACGGGCCTGGCCTGGGTGCAGTAATGGGCCATTTAACATTACACTGTGTGGGTTGGCTCATTTGAAGTTTAAACTGGAACTGTAAGAAATTAAGACACAAATTAGAAGGAGTTGCGGCTGGTTGGAATCGAGCCATGGAGCTCGTGGAAAGGGGGGGTGCACTCACCACTCTGCCACACTAACCATATGTAACTAAAGGGCCAATATATATTTATATATTATGTAATTAGAAGTAGTCATTAGAAAAAAACTTGAAAAAGCGTGGGGCTGTTGGGTTTTGAACTTGAAAGCCATAGAAATGAGGGGGGGTGCACTCACCACTGTGCCATGCCAACCACATGTGCACATAGATGGAAATAATATATAATTAATGTCACGACCTGAGACCCACCCTCTGCGGATCTCGTGTCGTGCACCCGATCCGACACTGTTGTCGAACAAAAGGTCTCAAGTTGCTACACAATCAGTGCTACTAATATGCAACAACTAAATAGCGAAAGAATTAAACAAATAAATAAATAAATAATAGCTGCATGTGATATATATAATGTTCTCAAAATACGGAATACAAAATTCTTAAACAACTGTTCATCCCCAAGACGTGGATAACATGAGAGAGCTACAAGACTGTCTGTACTAAGTATTACACTGTGTCACATCCCGAACCCCACCCTACGCGGATGTCGAGGACGTGACTGCCAGTTGGTCGCGACGCGACCAACCAAAGGCAAATTCTGAACTTTCCGACAAATTGCACTCCAACTGTAGGGTCAGATGCAGCGGAATTTAAAACTTTTTCTTTGTGTCACGGGAATGCAACTCACTTATCCATCATAAGTATATGTATCACAGAGCAAGACTAAATCCAGTCAGTCAACAATTCTAATCTCAGAGCATATCTAAAATCAAGCATATAACAACAGAGCAGATCTAATATCTCTAGAGTACCATTAGTTCCATGAGCCATGTCTATCCAATATATATCAGTCAAGTCAGTCATAACATACCACTCACCGGAATAACCAGGTTCAATCCACAATAAACCAGTCTCTACAGTTCAGTGCCGTCAGATCCTTACTTGCGATGCCACTTGGCCTATTCACGTCATGTCATAGTACCTTCTAATCCAATGGAGGTAATTCCTGAAAAATATCAGAATAATGGGGTGAGCTTAAATAAGCCCAGTGAGTAACACAGATTCCCTATCATGGGTTTCAAAACCAGTTTTGTGCTCCCAAGGCACATGGATAATTTAGTCATTACAAAAATAACTATTTTTTTATAAATCCATTTCATAAGCAGTCTAGTACAATAAAACGGAATCGAACAGACAATACAAACGGATCGGAACATGTCATAACCAATCGGTCAGAACAATAACTATTGCTAATCTATCGGTCAAGACACAGATTCTTCATTAACGGAACGAATCATAACGGAACAGGACCCTATATCAATCAAGACAGGCAGATCATCAACGGACGGAACATGTCGGAACCGGACGGAACATATCAATCGAGGCAGACATAACATTAACGGACGGAATATAACGAAATCGGACGGTAACAATACATCAGTCAAGCAAAGGCATATCGCGAACGGATAAAATTATAACGGAACTAAACGGAAACAATACACTAATCAAGACACAGGCAAATCATGAACAGGACACAACAGAACGGAACTGGGTAGAAACAACATAACAATCAAGTCAGGGACACATCACTGTCGGAACTAATCATAACTGGACTGAACAACGTTTCAATCAAGACAGACGTATCATCAACGGACAGTACACAACGGAACTGGACCATATATCAATCAAGACAGACAGATCATCAACAAACGAAACATAACCGAATCGAACGGAACAATACATCAGTCAAAACAAAGACATATCATGAACGGATAGATCATAACGGAACTGGACCATATTTCAATCAAGACAGACTTAACATCATTACGGACCGAACATGTCAGAACCGGACGGAACATAACAACCGAGGCAGACATATCATTAACGGACAGCACATAACCGAACTGAACGGAATTCCTAATTCGAAGGACACAAGCACATCACGTGGAATGTGGTACAAAGGGTGTACAATAAGTACATACATTTGAACAATATAGCATCCAGACAGTACACTATACAAAGCGGTACGATACAACAAAATGTTGTTCTTTGCCTATATCACATGGTTTATTTAATCGTTTCGGAAATAATGGTTCAATATATCCATTTTATCTCAACAGTTCAAAACGGGCAAAACAGTACGGGATGCTAGCACAGGGATCAGGAATATAGTCAATTATTTAAAAAGACTAAAACCATGTCATAAGTGATATAGTACGAGAAGGCATGCATTTAAATAATTGCACTTAAATAATTGCATTCAAAACAGATCAGTAAATCAAGGGACAGTATCAAAACAGTGTCAGAAGTTACTCACAAACTTTACGCTTATTTCCTTGCATAAATAATCCGATAACCTCTAGGTACGTCAAGCATCTCCATGTATATCCTGAATAATAATCATCAATCACAGACAGATCAGAACTCATCCATTCAGGTCTCATTCGTCATCTTAGGTATCTATCGGATTACCTAAGGTAGCCTAGTAGCCTATCGCCCTTCCATTGGGTCTCACCCGAGGCTATTTCATTCTTTAATTAGGCTTAGCAGTTATTAGGATTATATCCTAAGTCATTTAGACTTCAATTGTTATCAGTCAGGCACTCATTCAACCTTAGGGGCAAAATGGTAATTTTATCATTCTTGTCCCGGACCCTATCGTGGTCCTCAGAACGTCCCATATATCTCATGTATAAATTTGTAAGTCCCTTGGACTTCATTTGGTATCTGCTTTAGATTGTCGGGACACATCGGTCATTTCTCGTTTTACGCGTTGACTGTCTCGGAGTCTTATTTAGCCCTTCAGTGTTCATAATTATCCCTATGATAATTTATCAGATCAGTTTGACCTTTATTCGACCTCTACTTTGCACTTACAGTGCTCAGGGGTATTTTGGTCATTTTACGTTTTGTGTAATTCTGACCCCGATTCGTCATCTAATCAAGTATACAGTCTCACCAGTGTCTGGGCTCCTACCGGTATCAGTTTCGTTCCAATCGGACTTTGTTTAGGTCTCGTACAGTATCAGGGGTAATTTGGTAATTTCACGTGTCATATTTTTCGGCACGTCAGTTCATAAAATGGACCTCACCATTGGGTCCAGAGCGTCCAACATAGTGAAATTGGACTGTCTGTTATGTTTAATCGGCCCTGAGTATCATTAAGGGCAATTTAGTCATTTACACCTACGTGTCTGTATTTTCCGGGACCTCAGTTCATTAAACGGACCTCACCGTTGAGTCCAGAATGCCCGAGATAGTCAAAATAGGCTATCTGATATTTTTATTTGGGTCTGGGTACCATCAGGGGCAGTTCGATCATTTATCACTTACGGGTCTGTATTTTTCGGGACTGTATTTCCAAAATCGGACTGTACCATTGAGTCCAAAAGGCTTGAAATAGTGAAAATACACTATTTATTTAATTTATTTGGACTCCATTTGACATATTTAATGTCCAGGGGTAAAATTGTAATTTTACCTATTTAATAAAATAATAAAATAATTATTTTATTATTTAATTAATTTATTCAGGGCTTAAATGTATAAATTTTCAGAAGTCTGGGCCACTGTGTAATTCTGTCAAACAGTAGGGGTAAATCCGTAATTTTAGGAACTTTAGGGGGTCAAAAATAGAATTTCATTAAATTAGGGGTTCAAACCCTTTGGTTTTTGGGTTCAAAAATTGAACCAGTCCAAAACCATCAAGAACCAACCGGTTCAGTCCTTCAGAAAACCGGAATTAAATATTCCAATTAACCTCAATTTGCCTTTAATCCTCGGATAGCTTATCCCCAAAACCTGATTTTAATTTATTAGTTCCGCATCCAAACAGACAGAATTTGATTTAAAACAAATCAGGTAAGCCAAACGGTGCCGTTCCATTAAAACGGTGGCACGCCCGTAGACTGACACGTGTCTGGGTTGACACGCGAGTCGACCGAGTCGACTCTGTCTTCCCCATCGTGCAGGGTATTGTTGCCCTAGTTGCAGTCCCGTTTTTTCTCCAATTTCGTGGAGTTTCAAGTAGGGTTTCCAACTGATTTTGGTTCCGATCGATTCCTGGGAGTCAAGCCATCAATTTGGCATTCATTTTATTGATCGAACCAAGCTCAAAGGCTCGGTTCACTCCATTATCCCGCAGACCTGCAAGTCGACCATACAGCTTCATTTCTTAACCAAATCTCGTGAGATTTGGTTCCTTGTGATCCCTAGGTCACGGAGGTTCAGTTCATGTGCTTAAGACAAGTTTTGAAGCCTTGTTGATAAAAATGGGTCATGGACCCGTGACCTGCAAGTTCAGATTCGAGGGCCTTTCCTAGGGTTTTGGGGTCGCGGCTTAGGCATTTTAGAACCCTCTTGAGGTCTAGAACAGGTCTAGGCAAGCCAAAATGGGTTTGGCTAGGGTCGAATCAGACCTGCTGTATGGAGGTCATCAATGGCGGATTTTGCTACGGTTCTGTGTTTTAAGCTGTCTCGGTCTCAGATTTTCATGCCAAGTTCCAGTTGAGACATTAAAACTTCATGTATACATCTCATTAGCCTCAAATAACTGAAAACAGTAAACAAACTTAAGAGGAAAGTTTCAGAAATTTTGGATGTTTACCTAAAATCAGATCCTCCTTCTCTTGGTTTAGTTCCTTGGCCATTCAGACCTTCAGTCCCTTCTTCCCTTGTGCACCACAAATGGAGATGACATTATCCCTCACATGCATGCACACCCTTGGATGTGCTCTCAAGCCATGAACACATACACACATGCAAGCTTTCTCTCTCTTGGTCTCTCACCCAAGACTACATGCAGACTCTCTAAGCTTCTAACAGACCTACCCCCTCTATAGCAGTTCTGATTTTTGAAGATCTCAAGGTGAGTCCATGTATATATACTAATATACACATTTATACCTATACATCTCGATATATATAGATATATATATATACACATCAGAGAATCAGTAGGATCATGGGGATGATGTGGGCTGAGGGAAGCTGATTTAATCCATCATATGGGATTTGCATGTAATCTCATTGGTTGCTTTGGGTGGCAAGTTAGGGCAATACAGAGACATATACAAATAAGTTGTATATATAGGCACAAAGGTCTGGGTAGCCCAACTGATAAGTTTTTTAGATAAAATTCTTTCCCTCCATAGGTCAAGGGTTCAATTCCCCTTGACCACCAATTTGGCCATTTTTCCACATTTTGGGCTAAGGCCCTGTTTGGCTGCGCATTAATTCAGTTTCTGATGTTTGCCTCATAACTTTCATTCCGTAACTCCTTTTTCGATGCGGTTTGTTCCGAGAGTTTCATATTTCAGTTATCTACAGTGTCAGAGATTCCGTGTCATTTATTAGTCATTCGGGATTTTCGGGATTAACTAATTCGAGTTCCGTCAGTGTTAAATTAACATTATTTTACCTAATTAATGAAAAATTAGGTTCGGGTATTATACCCTATTCTCGGACATGTTTAATCATTCTATTGGTCTAGTGTGACCACCGGGAGATTAAGGTTAATTTCCTTAATTATTCCCTAAGCCGGTACTAATTAATAATTAATTATTTAATTATTAATTATACAGAGTCGGGGTGTTACACACTGCAACTTCAAAAGTAATGTCCACCTCTAGCTATCAGGCTCTACTGTCTGTCCTTGATATTTATGCCTGCAAAATGCTGTGTAGTATCTCATGAGCTATGAAAACTCAGTAAGTAGCCATTTGCTCTGCCATGTGTACAGGTGCCTATAACTCAATGAATAATACTCAGTAGCCATTTTTGGGTTACTGCAAAATACTTGAAAACTCAATGAATATATAACTCAATATCAAATGATGGAAGTCAAATGATAAGGAAATGAATCTGCTCTGCTAACAATGTCATACAGTTATAGTCATGAGCTATATCAAGTATAAAATGTAAGCACTCAAGTGAAACCTGTAAAATCTCATGATCATTCAATAACAATATAGCATGATCAAGCTATGAATATCAACCAACAATAAAGGATAGTGATATCAACTAAAACTGAGATGCATTCGAGGGCCCAGAAATCCCCCTAAGCTCGTATTCAGTCCCACACAGGCTTTCTGAATAATACTGCTCTATGTACATTGTAACTCCACGTCCCATGCCTCGTAAAGCAATGGGTAAATGTTCCACTCGAAACCTAGACCCGAAGGTCATAAATAGCATAAAATGGAGATGTGACTGAGCACAAATCTGACACTAATAATATATCAGGATCATGCTATCTTCCACGAAGAGTATGGTGGAATCATAACTGATTCTAGGCAATCTGACGTAACAATAGTTTTCGAAGCTATGGCTACTAGATTACTTAGAATAAAACTATCTGGCCCTTGTGGCCCTAGGTACAAGTGTACATAAAAGAATCTGTGCACAAGTGTACAATCATGATCGAGATATATATAGAAATCCATAATTGTCTCCCATATGATAAGGCAATATCAATGTGGCTAAATAAACACTAGTATGTATGTATAGAATATGATAAGCAATATATATACAAGAACTATGACATGGCTTGGAATGTAATACATGCAGAGATCGAATTTTACTTACCTCTTTCTGTATATGTCTAGAAGGTCAAACCGCCATCTCCTTTCCTGTTGGTGTTCTTGTGATTCATAAAACTCAATCTCAGCCTATATGTCTATATAACTAATGCTATTCATCAAATTTTATGTCTCTTTAATATTGGTATCTCTTTTACTTAAATAGACTCTACTATTGAATCTGGAATGTTGAACAAAGTCGGTTTAGGCATTCATAGAATTCCATTTGGACTTCTGTATTAAAAATGGCAAAACGGTCATTTTGTAGTTTTACGGGTTTTTATTTCTCGAGACCTCTTTTAGAAAATCAGACCCCACGGTTGAGTTTGGAATGCTTGATATAATAAAAATCCACTATTCTTTTATTTTAATTGGAGTCCGTTTGACTACTTTTTTACTTAGGGGCATTTTGGTAATTTCTCCTTTAAATTAAATATTATTTTATTACTTGGGGTCAAATTGTAATTACTATAAGTTCTGTGTAAATTTCTGAATTTCACAATTTCCTATTCCAATTTGGAATAGCCAAACAATGGATATCTCCTAAACCTTGAATAAGCTATCCTTGTTCTCATTTTCAATTTAATTTCTATCTATTATTCTTACATCCAAACAGCCCCAAATCTATCTTTTAAAACTTTTAAAAGTCATAAAATTCATGGATCTAACCCATGGGTGGCTAGGTGGGTCAACCCGACCCAAACCCATGGCCCAAAAACCCAAAATTTCCACACGTAAGCAGCGCACAGTGTGTTGCCCAACAGTGCGTCGGTCACCTTCTCTGGCTACGGCGACCATTTTCCAGTGACGTTTCGACGTTCGACCACTTAGGTCCTCTTCTACTCCTCATGGGCTTTCCATATCTACACTCAAAATTCAGTTTCAGTCAATGGAAGGCCTCGAAAAATGGAGTTGCCGCCAACTCCGGCGAGCTATCCCAATTTTTCGGCGAACTGAATTTTTACTTTTTCATGGTTTTTTAAGCCATTGTTTTGAGTCAAATTTCACCTACAAGTTGCTGCACCGATGGGCAACAATTCCCAATTCATAAAACAAGCTAAATCGATCAAAAACCTAATGACCCAAAAATTTTCTTCAAACTTTAAATTGATTCTTCTCACTCATTTCTTAACCAAATGGGCTATGGTTTCTTCCTAAATTCACCATTTTTCATGCTCTTTAAAACCATGTAATTCTTTCTAAGTTTTGAGCAATTTTATAAAAAAGCCAGAAATTCAAAACTTGAATATACAGTAAATTTCTCATCTTGTTCTTTCTATTTCTCCTTCTTTCTTCTTTTGTTTCCTACTTCTGAATGGTTTAGAATTTCTCTAAAGGTCTCAGCTCCTTTGCTTTTCTTTTTTCTTTCTTATTTTCTATATAACACTACACACATATATACATATATACACTAAACTGTCCCCTCACAGTTCTCTCTTTCCTTGACCTTTCTTTTCTTTTCTTTTTGCTTTTTATTCAATGCTCACTGCCATTGTGTGTTCACATATCCATATTACACTCAAAACACCCATTAAGTACACATACACTTGCTTACACCCACTTGCAGCCACACAACCCATGCCTATCAGCCCATTTTCTTAACCGTTTCCTTGATCTTTTCTGACTTGCTTTCTTTCTTTTTCTCTTTTGGTTGAAGCATTAAAGGTGCTAGACATTTTGGATTATATATATATATATATATATATATTATATGATACACACACTACACACACCCCAACACACACACACACACACACACCTACCGACACACATCAACCCACTTTCTTTTCCTTTTCTTTTTCTCTTTTCTTTTCTTTATTTGCTGCTTTTCTTGGCCTAACGTGGGATATTTTTATGCATATATAGTATAATATATAAGACACACACTTGGTCACTTTCTACCGACACTTATATCCAGCACACACTTGATTTTCTTTTCTTTTCTTTTAATCCTCTACTTGCATGCATTTGCATGCTTTTATATATATAAAATACATTTGCTTTATATATAAATATATATATATACACACATATTTATACACACACATATATTTATATAGTACATATACATACTTAACTGTATATATATTTATACTTGTATATATATTTTTATAATTATATTTATATATACCTATATATATATATATCATCTCATATATATATATATATATTCTTGTATTTAGTAAAATGCATTATGCATGTATATCGAGGCATGTATTGGCCTACGTGCACGATTCTCTGTACCACTCAGGTTTTATTGTACGGTACTCCTGGGTACTCGGGATTACTTATAATTCACTTCTCGTTTTTTTAAACTGTATATTACTAAATTGGTGAATCATACTATTTGTCTCAAACTACGTGCCTATTGCGGTACATAGCTTACTATGATAACTTGGGTTTATTTTGGAATTATATTTATTGATCGGTCTGTTCATACTTGGCTTTCTCCTAATCTCGTAATTCTCTAAGATTAGAACTTTTATTATTTATCTCGTTATTCGTACCCATTTACTATATACTGCTCATTCGTGATAGTTCGGTATATTTTGGGATATATTATCCTTGGTCTGAATCTGGTCTTAGTTTACTTTTGGTACTATGTTCATTGCTTGGTCAAAGCTCGGTATTATTATTTGACTCTTTGGACTTATGGTCTAAGCTCGGTGTTATTATTTGACTCTTTGGACTTAATTAGAATTATTCTATTTTATTCAGAACTCTTGTTTGGTTATAACTGGTATTATACCACTCAACCCAACCTATCTCGGTTTACGCGCACTCGATTAGGTTTACCTCGATTTATGTGTCATAATCTGGGTCAGGGTATTAAATTCTATCCCCTTTAAATTGAGTTTTGTCTGCAAAACTTGAACGCTCGTAATCTAGGATACTCTATACTTGTTTTATCAATCCTTTGGATATACACTATTCTACTTGAATCTCGTTCTGTAATTACTACTTAGTTATGTACTTTGTTCTTTTTCATATTTTTTATATTTCTGTATGAATTCTAACACCGATCATGGGTATACTGCATCTTGCATTTCGTTTTGTTCTCTATTAGACATTACATTTTCCTTTAATCATTATTTAACTAACTCCTTTCTTTAGAGGATTTCTTGTAATAATACTAGGAGTTTTTATATACTTTGTGTCTTTTATGGGTCATATAATCAAATGATTACATCTTGTTTGAGATTTCATCAAAAATGATTTAAGCTTTCAAAAATCGATACAGTTCATAATTCTTTAATGTTCACAGATCTTTACTTTCTTCTATACTTGTAAGCATTCTTGTAGTAGGTTCTACGATTCCATGTATCATCTTATTTCACTGATTCTCTTTAAATGATTTACTACCCTTTCAGTTTTTCTGCCATCATTTAGATCACATTAATCTCTAAAAGTTACTCAGGATTGTTTATTACTTACTTTCACTTAGATTGACATAGTACTATCCTTTATTCATATCAAATCTACTAGTCGGATCATTTCTAAGATTTATCAAATCTTTTCTAACACCTAATCATCAAAACTAGCCTCTTTTCAAAATCGTCACATTTCATAATGTCAATGTCTAACAGTCTCGTTTATTTAGTACATGTCTTCAAAACTCTACTCATCTTTTACCCTATCAGGGTCTATTTATAACTTACTCAAAACTTTTCACATTTCTGGTATGTTATCAATTTATTACTCAATCAATAAGGTTTACCAGCTCCCCCTGTACTTACCCATTTAAGTTTCCTTCAAGCTATCTCTCATCTCTTAACTCATTATTACATCCATTGCCTTTCAATTTTTAAATATTCTACTTAGATGTTACCTATCACAAATACTGCCTTTCATGGTGTTACTACTCTATCTAGATGTCACTATTAATTCTACTACCTTTCCAAGGTATTACCATTCCATTTAGATATTACTATCAACTTCACTACTTTTCAAACCAACACATTTTCCAACTCTATGTTAACTTTTATCTTCCAATGCAAACTAACCATTTTCCTTGTTCATTTCGGAACGTAATTCAACTCTTACTAATTTTCACAATATAAGACAATCATCCATCCATAGACATCCAGTCCATAGTCTAGATATAGTAATTCATTTCTCCACAGTTACTTCAATATATAACAATCATCGAACTGTAACTTAATGGATATCAAGTACATGCTTCCATAAGATAGAACAATCATCAAAGATTACTCATTTCAATATCACTATGATTCCTTCCAAGTTTTCTTAGGTATAACTACTATCTCTCATTCAAGCCTTGTTTATCTGTCTATATCATTTATTGAAACTTCCTTCGGTATTTCTAGAGTCAAATCTCAAGAATTCTTATCATTTACCGTTACGTATACTACTATTCTTAAGGATCACTATTTACTTGCTCATCTTAGTTGTTCAATAATCATCAACTTCTATCATAACATATAGTTTCTTTACCACAACTAGTAAACCTTTAGTCTCTTAACTTGCTCTCATCTTTTAGCAGTCACAATCATTTAATTGTTTTTAAATCATTAATTTCTTTCTCAGATCTGCTAATAACTATGTATCTATGATCTGTACCTCATATACTCTATGTACATCATTCATTACTAATGATTTTCTCCAAGGTATAACATTCTTTGATCATGACTTTTCCAAGAGTCGTTATTCATTCCATCTCATTTATCAAGCAATCATTCATATCTATAATAATATGTAGTTCATTCTAAAGATTATAAATCTTAGCATTCATATTTGTTATTGCTCTTTGAAGTTTATCAATCACTTAATCATTTAACTCATCAATGTCTTTAAATTTCTACGAGATAATAATATGTCGATCTAATACTCGTATATCTATGTTACGTACTTTAATTGTTTCATGTAACATCTATCATCAATCATTCTCTTGGTGGAAATTGAACAGTTAACATATAACCTATGAGTTCTACTTCTATGTTCAACTAGCAGTTCAATTTTTAAATCAATTTAGTAGTGAATGCAGAAAGCATAATCAATACATAAAGCTAGCATTTGGGCATGTTATAACTAACTAGAAAAGTACTTTCGACTACTGGTACACTAGCCTGATCATCTCCCAAAATTACTCGCTGTAAAAGATCAGCGGTCAAAATTTATATAATAGTCTGTCTATCACGTCAGAATCTATCTACTGACAGACTCTACTTGGACATTTGTAATACTAGTACCTTAATCTATCTCCCATGAACCACTGTGTCACCTAGGATGCTCTGATACCAAGCTGTCACGACCCGAGACCCACCCTTTGTGGATCTCGTGTCACGCACCCAATTCGACACTGTTGTTGAACCAAGGGTCTCAACTTACTACACAATCAGTACTACTAATATGCAACAACTAAATAGCGAAAGAATTAAACAAATAAATAAATAAATAATAGCTGCATGTGATATATATAATGTTCTCAAAATACGGAATACAAAATTCTTAAACAACTGTTCATCCCCAAGACGTGGATAACATGAGAGAGCTACAAGACTGTCTGTACTAAGTATTACACTGCAACTTCAAAAGTAATGTCCACCTCTAGCTATCAGGCTCTACCGTCTATCCTTGATATTTGTGCCTCCAAAATGTTGTGCAATATCTGATGAGCTATGAAAATTCAGTAAGTAGTCTTTTGCTCTGCCATGTGTACAGGTGTATATAAAATGCTAGCCAATCAATGAATATATAACTCAATATCAAATGATGGAAGTCAAATGACAAGGAAATGAATCTGCTCCGCTAACAATGTTATACTGCTACAGTCATGAGCTATATCAAGTATGAAACGTAAGCACTCAAGTGAAACCTATAAAATTTTATGATCATTCAATAACAATATAACATGATCAAGCTATGAATATCAACCAACAATAAAGGACAGTGATATCAACTAAAATTGAGATGCACTTGTAGGGCTCGAAAATCCCCCTAAGCTCGTATTCAGTCCCACACAGGCTCTCTGAATAATACTATTCTATGTACACTGTAACTCCACGTCCCATGCCTCGCATAGTAATAGGTAAATGTTCCACTCGGAACCTTAGACCCGAAGGTCATAAATAGCATCAGATGGAGATGTGACTAAGCACAAATTCAGCACTAATAATATATCAGGATCATGCTATCTTCGACGAAGAGTATGATGTAATCATAACTGATTCTAGGCAATCTGACGTAACAATAGTTTTTGAGGCTATGGTTACTAGACTACTTAGAATAAAACTATCTGGCCCTTGCGGCCCTAGGTACAAGTGTACATAAAGAAATCTGTGCACAAGCGTACAATCATGATTGAGATATATATAGAAATCAATAACTGTCTCCCACATGATAGGGCAATATCAATGTGGCTAAATAAACACTAGTATGTATGTATAGAATATGATAAACAATATATATACAAGAACTATGACATGGCTTGGAATGTAACACATGCAAAGATCTGATTTTACTTACCTCTTTCTGTATCTGTCTAAAAGGTCAAACCGCCTTTGCCTTTCCTCTTGGCGTTCCTATGATTCATAAAACTCAATCTCAGCCTATATGTCTATATAACTAATGCTATTCATCAAATTTTATGTCTCTTTAATATTGGTATCTCTTTTACTTAAATAGACTCTACTATTGAATCTAGAATGTTGAACAAAGTCAGTTTAAGCTTTCGCAGAATTTCATTCGAACTTCTGTACTAAAAAGGGCAAAACAGTCATTTGTACTTTTACAGGTTCTTATTTCTCGAGACCTCTTTTAGAAAATCGGACTCCACGGTTGAGTACGGAATGCTCGAAATAATAAAAATTCATTATTCTTTTATTTTAATCGGAGTCCATTTGACTACTTTTTGACTTAGGGGTATTTTGGTAATTTCTCCTTTAAATTAAATATTATTTTATTACTTGGGGTCAAATTGTAATTACTATAAGTTCTGGGTAAATTTCTGAACTTCACAATTTCCTATTCCAATTTGGAATAGCCAAACAATGGATATCTCCTAAACCTTGAATAAGCTATCCTTGTTCTCATTTTCAATTTAATTTCTATCTACTATTCTTGCATCCAAACAGCCCCAAATCTACCTTTTTTGTAACACCCCAACTCAATTAATAAAAATTAAGTCGCTAATTAAATATTGGGGACTTAAGAGAATTTGATTAGGATGAGGAAAGCTAAAATAAAAAGAATAAGAACGGTACGAGAAGGAAATTAAAGCAACGAGGCTTCGACTAACGAAGTCGACACAGGAAAAATATAAATAAAATTATAAGTCTTTGATTTATTAAATTGACACGAATAATAATACAAGTGTAACACATTACCCCGATTAAATAAGAGTAAGTCACTAATTATTAATTAGTGACCTTAATAGACTAATTAAGAAAATTCAATTGGGAAACAAACAATAATTTCAAAAATAGTCCCGAGACCTTAAATAACGAGGTCAATTTCGAGGAGAAATAATCTAAGGCTAAAGATTTATCAAATCGATACATGAGGGAGTGAGTATAAAATTTAAAGAGAAAATAATGCAAAATAGATAAAATAATTTAATTGGCCAAACAAGGCCTAATGGAAAAATAAGCAAAAAGGGAACCAAAATGTGAGGCCAAGAGATTTTGAACCCTTGACCAAGTGAGGCAAAGTTTTAAAGCCCAAAAAAAATACCACTTGGACTGCTCACTTGTTTGTGTCCTATTTTACAACAAATATATATATATATATATATATATATATATACACATCAAAAGAAACCCCACCTCCTAAATTGCCCAATCACCTTTCATGCAGCAAAAGTATTATTTTTAAATTAAAATAAATACAGAATATAAGATTATATATGAAGTGTTGCATGTGTGAAGTGAGGGGAATCAGAAATCAGATTATGATGTGAGTGTAATGTCGGGTAGAGAGAGAAAGTAGAGAGAGAAAGTGAGTTAGAAAGAGAGAGAGAGAGTGGAAGAAGGAAGGAAGAAAGATGGTGTTGTCTGAGGGGTTCTAAGAATATCCTCAACCAAGAAGAAGAGAGGGAGACACCACTTGTCACGACTCGAAACCCACCCTGTGCGGATCTCGAGTCGGGACCGCCACCCTTCGGCCCGGAGGCCTTGGGGCAAGGCTCGTACATAAGTGACGGTATCGAATAGATGTGCTTCATGTGGTTGCGGAAGCGTGAAAAACTTTTTCATTTTTCTTTTCTTTTCTCATTTTAAAATTTGCACATCCGTCCGATACTGCCGCTATTTACAATGGTACACATGATCATACATTCAGAGCATAACTAAAAACTTAAAGGCTTTTATAATAGATACATGTTCAGCTGCCCCTTGGGGCTTAATATATAACAGTTCACTACCTTACTAAAACAAAAGTTACAACTTAAGTTCATGATACTTAACAAAAGAACTACTTAGATGTCCCTTCCAAAAAGCAGCTAGGCTCATTCTCATCGTCTTCCAATCAGCCCTATTGTCAATCACCTGAAAGGGGGATCCGAACAAAGTTCGGGTAAGCTAATCTAAGCTTGTGAGCAATTCCAGTATTCGTCATGGGGTTTCAATTAGCAGTGGTTTTTAGTACATAAGAGTTTGTAAAACATTCACTGCCAATTGCTCGTATACTTGAACGTAGAACATATGCATTTCTTAAAACAGATAGCTTCGAAACATTTAAAGTATTCAAACTAAACTCGTACTTCTTCAAATAGAGTATATAACTCAAAACATATGCATTTCATAAAACAGATAGCTTTTAAACATTAAAAGTATTCAAGCTAACATATACTTGTTCATATAAACTTCAAAACATATAACATAACATGTATTTCTTAAATAGAGTATGTAAAACTCAAAACATATGCATGTTGAAAATGAGAGTAAAACCTGCTTCCATTTTCAAACTCATTTGTCATCTTATCTCTTTCATTAGTGGAATTCGTTTCAAACCGGACTCCCATATTACGTATAAATGGAGATAACCTAACTGAACCGATCAGGATCGTCTTCTTGGTCCCTAAAAGGTAGGTAAGACTTATTTCCTAACAGAACAGATAGGGTTCCTCGAGGTATCTCATGCCTGGGGGATTAGATCCTACTACCTGGCATTTTGACAGTAAATTGAGTTCCGTGCAACCCAAAATCCCATCATATTTTTACAGATTAATTGAGTTCCGTACAACCCAAGAATCTGTTATTTGAAAAGTCGGCTGAGTTCCGTACAACCTAACCAAAAACCCTTGGGGCTTAGGCACAATTTTTCTTACATTCAAATACATTTAATACATGATTTGTTCAAATAAGTGCTTCTCATGAACATTTAAAACATCATGTACAAAATTTCATAACAAATCCTTTAAACATTTGATATAACAAATTCAGAACACTTTACATAATTTGGCATTTAAAACTTTAGACATGCTAAAATATGTTTGAAGAAAACTATGGTAGAATCCATTCACTAAGCATGTCATAATAGAGTTTATAAAATAGAACAATTTAAAACTGAATCATGTAAATACTGAATTCTAAATTTCAAACACTTCATATCTTTGCATTTAAAACCTTTTCAAATCCATGGAGTTAAATCTCCACTTCAAATACAGGGTTACTCACCTTGGTCCTTTAGGGTTTGTGCTAATAATGCACTTTCCCACTTTCCTTGTAGTTCCTAAAAACAATTCATAAACATCTCATCAACTTCACATTCATTGTAATATCATCTCGATATTCCTTAACTTATGCTTAAATCGTATTAGATCCTAAAACGATTTCATAATTTCATATGTACTTAACTTAACTCGTACTCTTAACCTATGACACAATTTAATGTGTTAGGAATTTAATTCATTTCAATTTATCTGGTAGCTCCATTAACTTTAAATTAAAGTTATTTACTTCACATATTTACGTGTCGTGTCTTTTCGTGATTCATTTTCTCGTATACGTCTTAGATTAGTACTTTGACATTACTTTAATTTATAGTCATCTAACAAATGCTATTCAACAAATTTTATGTCTCTTTATTTTTGACATCTCTTTTGGTCAAATAGACTCTACCATTGAGTCCGAAGCGTCGAAGAAAGTCGGTTTAGGCTTTCCTAGAATTTAATTCGGACTTTTGTATGTAAAAGGGCAAAATGGTCATTTATCATTTTACATGTCGTATTTTTTCGTACTTCCTTTTGTAATTTGGATCTCACAATTGGACTCAGAAGGTCCGAGATAGTAAGAATACACTAATAATTTGTTTATTTTGAACAAAGGGTATTTTGGTCATTTACCCCTTTTACGTGTCTTTATTTTTTGGGGCTCCGTCTCGCAAAACGGACCCTACCATTAGTCTCAGAATATCCAAAATAGTAAGGATACACTATTCATATGTTTAATTTGGACTTCATTTGCTTCATATATGACCCAGGGGCAAAATAGTAATTTTGCTTTATTTATTAAATAATTAAATTAATTATTTAATTATTTCCCAAGGGTGTAATTACATAATTTTTCCATCAGTTGGGCCACAGTATAATTTCATATAGTTTTGGGGCCAAACCGTAAATAACAAAAGCTTTGGTTTGGTTAATTAAATTAAAACCAGAAAACCAGTGGGTTTGGTCCAACTTTAAGTGAACCGGTCCGGTCCGTTTGTAAACCAACCGGTTCAGTTGGTTTACACATAATGCTGACGTCAGGATGACGTCAGCCCTAATGTTTTAAAGTTTAAAACAAAACGTTGCCGTTCTACTAAACCCATAATCCGTTGGATCCGGTTATAACCCAAACCCGAGTCTGACCCGTTTTTAGACCCGACCCGAACAGTGTCATCTTCCCCACAATGGTTGACACTGTTCAACCGAAACCCTATTTTTTTACAGTTCAATTTTTTGATGTTGTGAGGGTCCTTTTAGTCTGTTTTCTTTTCCAAACACTTCCTAATACTCTATGGCATACTTTTACATTGATTTAGAGCTTCGAATATAGCTCAGAGGCTCGGTTTAAGCCATGCTAGTCCGAACTGTAAACCCACGGTTCATGCTCATTTCTTGATTATTTTTCATGGGGTTTAGCTTGTTTTGATCCTCTATTCACGAGGATTCAGTTCCCATTCCTAAAAGTGGATTAAATCATAAGTTTAAAGGTTTGGGTTGTAAACTCGTAACCTGCAAGTTAATGTTTGGAGGCCATTTTTTGAGTTTCATGATCGCATAATAGGGTTTTTAGAGTGTGCGTGGGGTATAGTTTTTGCCTCAGTAAACCAAAAAGGGTTTGGTTTCCATCGAATCAGACCTTGCTTTGAACATGGTCTCCCATGGCCGTAGCTTCTGGGTTGGTGTTTTCTTACTGTTTTCAAGCTCGAATTTTATGTTTAAACGGGTCTAAATATAACCTAAACATTATATCTACATGAACAACTTAAAAACAGTCCATAATTATGCTTAAATTCTAGAGAGAGAAATTAATAAACTCTCAAAATTTCTCACCTTTTGTTGCTAAGGTTTTGATTCTTCTTGATCTCTGATTCTTCCTCTATCCTCCTCAGTTCCTTTTTGATTTCTTTTGTAAGAAACAAGTATGCTTTGCATGCTTTGGTTTTTAAAGAGAAGGTAACTGACCTCTTTCTCTCTCTAAATTCTCTCACTCAATTCTGATTTGCCCCTTCATAACTACTTCTGATTCACCTTTCATTTCACTCCCATACTCCTTTTCAAATCAGGCCTTACCTCCCCTCACTTCCCACCATACCTCCCTGTCTCCATGTATATATATATATATATATATATATATACATATATTATACACTATGGACACAATATATATATATATGTACACTTACTCAGCCGTACCATATATATATATATATCTATATAATTATACATATATAATTACTTACACATGCTTGATCACATAATACACTTTTATGTGTGTATTTTAATTAATAATCAATTTCATAAAATTAATTAATTAATTATTTTAAATTAATTAATTATTTTCCTTAAGTGTAGGTATCTTTATACTAATTTTTCTTAACCTCGTAATATGTGTCCTATAACTCAATATTTTGGGTCGGGGTATTACACCACTATTTGAAGGTATAAAACACAAAACACCAAAAGTTTCTTTGAATTTTCTTCTTGAAAATTTTTAAGTTGTTTCAGTTTTTTTGAGGCCTACATTGCATGCATGATATTAGAGTATGTGAACTTGAATAAGGCACGAAAAATAGGACCCTAAACACATCAGGAACCCCAAGCCATACATCAAACCACCATTGTTGGACCTCCAATGGTGCGGGTCTGAGATGAATTTCATGGAATCCGTTCTTAATGATTTAGATCCAAAGTAGACCTTATGAGGATCCCAAAAACCCTAACTCGAGACCTAAAAGCCTAGGTAAACACCCTCAAAACATCACATACAGGCTGCGGTTTTGAAACCCAACCTTCAAAACTTACTATAAAACCGGATTTTGAGAATCGGGGCTCAAACCCCATGATCGATAGATTACAACAGAAGAAACCCTATAGGTTTTGGGCCAAAAACGAGCATATACGACCGAGTTGCAAGCCTTGACTATCGAACACCAACTCGCGGTCCTGAGCTTAATCTGAGCCCCTAAATCAACTCAAAAACCTTTCTGGAGATGAACAGTGTCAACCCCGTTGGGGAAGACAATACTGTTTAGGTCGGCATTAGGTCAGATTACGGGTTTGGGTTATAACAGTTTAGGGGGTTGCGGGTTTAGTAAAATGACGCCGTTTGGGAGTGGATTCTTTTAATTTAAAATAGATTCAGTGTTGTTTGGTTACGAGAATAAGCAATCAATTTGGTGCCCTATTCAGACCAGGGATATTCTATCCGTGTTTAGCTCAGTTAACCGCCATTTGGCTTTGAAAAAATCAGAAAAAAAATGGGGGCTGCGCCCCTAGGGCTTCGAATGTGAGACGCCCAAGCCCAAGCCCTCAACCTTTTACCACTGTGCCAACGTGGCACTAGTGTTAAGTTCCTGCATAAATAATATATATTATATATTTTTATAATTAATTAAATTTAATAAATTTACTTAATTTAATAATAGCAAAATAATCTAAAATCCAAATAAAATGAGTGAATAGTATATTTTGACTATTTTAAACATTTTGGACCCAATGGCGGGGTCCATTTTATGAGACAGGAATCCAAAAAATTAAGACACGTAAAAGTGTAAATTACCAAATTGCTCCTAATGTGCCCGAAGCCAAATAAAAAATCGAGAGGGTCTAAATTAACTTTCTTCGACATTTCAGACCAAATGGTAGGGTCCTTAATACCAAAATAAGTACAAAAAAAATAAGTCACGTGAAAGATAAAATTTATTAATTACCACAATAGACTGATAAGATCAATCCTAGGAGATTAGGATACGTTGGGCCTAAAATTAAACGAAGAGCATCAATTTAGGAATAATTTGAAGTAAATGAGGAATTAATTGCAGTCTTGGTGAATTTTATTTTTAGGATTCACAAAGGAAAAGGAAAAGCCCACTAGTAGCACTAACCTAGGAATCAAGGTGAGTAATCTTGTACTTTAAAGTGGAGGTTTTAATCTCCATAGATTCTGAAGAAATTTGAAGTTCAAATATTTTGAAGTGTTTTTATGTCAAATATTCGTTGTATTTCAAATTCTAAACTCTCTTATTTATATACTTTATATTTCAATGTTCTATCATTTTATTTATAAAATTCTAACATGGCATGCAAAATTCACTTCTTGATATTGCTGACAATTGATACGTTTATTTTTTGCATGTCCATGTAAATGAAAATTTTATTAAATGCCTCTTGGAATAAATACTTTTATTCTATCTACGCTTTAATAAATTCTTGTACAACGTGATTTAAATTCCTAAAGCTCATATGTTAAACGTCTTAAGTATTGTCCTCCAAGTATTTCAAAACTCTGTTA
The DNA here is from genome assembly GCA_008638375.1 of Nyssa sinensis. NCBI lineage: Eukaryota > Viridiplantae > Streptophyta > Magnoliopsida > Cornales > Nyssaceae > Nyssa > Nyssa sinensis. The sequence goes on from CM018035.1 coordinate 37,717,166, forward strand.
AATTATCCATGTTTTAAATACACTGTGCATGTATATCGAAGCATGTATTGGCCTACGTGCACGATTCTCTGTACTACTCGAGTTTTATTGTATGGTACTCCTAGGTACTCGGGATTACTTATAATTCACTTATCGTATTTTTAAACTATATATTACTAAATTGGTGAATCGTACTATCTGTCTCGAACTGCATGCCTATTATGGTACATATTGTAATATCCCGACCCGGGATACCGGGTCATATGACACGTATTACGAGAATTTACAAAAAATAATTAATTAATTTAATTATTAATTAATTAAAGTAAAGAAATGTTATATATATATTAATTAAATAATATATATATATATATATATGTAAAAAGTGAAGTATACATGTATGTATATGGAAACATGTATGTATGCATGTAGATGGATAAAAGTAGAAAGTGTGAACAGTGTGTGAGTGTGTGTGTGTGTCGGCTGGTGTGTGTGTGTGTGTTGTCTTATATGTGTATATGTATATGTATATATATATATATATTATATGTATAAATATCTTGAAACAAATTAATGCAAAGCTGAAAGAAGAAAAGCAAAATTTATGAGATGGGAGGTCTAGTGTAGGGCTACAATCAGAAAGGGGAGAGAGAGAGAGAGAGAGAGAGAGAGAGAGAGGAAGAGAATGGAGGAGAGAGAGAGAGGTCGGCTACTCTTTCTTTAAAACCAAAACATGCAAGCATGTTGTTCTCCTACGAAATAAATCAAACAAGGGAGAAACTGAGAAGCTAAGGAAGGATTCAAAGCAAGAAGAAAGGGAGAAAAACAGTGGTGAAAGGTGAACCCACCAAAACCTTTGAAATTCTCTCTCTAGAATTCCTCTATGTATAAACTGATTTAAAGCTTTCATTTTATATATATTATATGTAGAACATATTTAGACTTGTTTACCTATGGATTTTGAGCTTCAAACCACCTAAAAACACGAAACCCAGTTAGGACAGCCATTGAAGACCTTGCCCATGGCAGGTCTGAATCGACTTCTTTTAAACTTGTTTTGGCTCATCAAGGCTTCAAGAAGAAGTTATGAGGGTTATAAAAACTCATGACCGCGATCAAAAAGCTCAAAAACTAACCCTCAAATAATCAGTTGCAGGATACGGGTGTGGAGACCAACCTTTCGAAACCCCATCTAAACGAGTATATGGAAATGGAAATTTAAACTACATAGAAAATAGATCATAAAGAAACAAACCCCAAGGGTTTTGGCTAAAAAATGAGCATGTATGACCGAATTACAGTTCGGATTATCATGTTCAAAACCGAACACACGAACGAGTTTTGAACTCCAAAATGAATGCCAATCGAATTGTATATACCTTAGGAACATTTTGAGACAAAAACAGTAAGGATCCATGGATCCAAACTGCACGAAATAGGAAGAAAAGATAAACGGGAATTAGGGTTTTCAGTCGGTCTCGTGGGGAAGAAGAAGGCGGGTCAACTCGGCCTTTAAATGAGACTGAGTCGACTCGGACAGGTGGCAGCCTCTGGGCTTGCCACCGATTAATTGGAACAGCGACGTTTTGAATGTCGGTTAAGTAAATGGACGCTAGGGCTGATGTCATCATGACGTCAGCCACATGTAAATAAACCGGATAAACCGGTTGGTTTATGACTAGACCGGACCGGTTCACTTCCAATTTAACTAAACCCTCTGGTTTTCTGTTTTATTTAAAATGAAATAAACCAAGACTTTTGGTTATTACGGATTGACCCCTAGGCTTTAGAAAAATTATACTGAGGCCCAACTGAGGGAAAATTTATGCATTTAGACCCCTGGAAAAAATAATTAAATAATTAATTTAATTATTTAATAAATGAGGTTAAATTACTATTTTACCCTTGTGGCATAAATAGAGCAAACGAAGTCCAAATTAAACATATGAATAGTGTATTTTTACTATTTTGGACATTCTGAGACTAATGGTAGGGTCCGTTTTATGAGACAGGGCCTGAAAAAATAAATACACAAAGGGGTAAATGACCAAAATACCCTTTGACCAAAAATTAACAAGTTATTAGTGTATTCTTACTATCTTGGACCTTCTGAGTCCAATGGTGAGGTCCACAACACGTAAAGGGGTAAAAAGATCAAAATACCCCTGGTACCCCTAAAGCCAAAATGAAATCAGAGAAGGTCTAAATTGACTTTCTTTGACATCCCGGACTCAAAAATGGAGTCCAAATTACGAAACGAAGTACAGAAAAATATGACACGTAAAACGGTAAATGACCATTTTGTCTTTTTACATATAACAGTCCGAATTAAATGTTAGGAAAGCCTAAACCGACTTTCTTCGATACTCCGGACTCAATGGTAGAGTCTATTCGACCTAAAGAAATGTCTAAAATAAAAAGACATAAAATTTGATGAATAACATCTGTTAGATGACTATGAACTGAAATATTGCCAAAGAACTAAACTGAGGCAAGTACGAGAAATGAAATACGAAAAGACACGACACGTAAACATGTCAAATAAATAACTTTAAATTAAAGTTAATGGAACTCCCGGAAGAATATGATTGTAGAATTCTGTTTTCTTGACACGTTAAATTGTGTTTTAAACAGAGAATTTAATAGACACAAAAATGAATCAAGAACGAGAAGTTCCCCCAATGATGACAAGGGCACAAATAGCAAATGATCCGAAACAGAAAGTTTTCCTGGAGAAGCTAGAAAAACAACTCCAGATAGTTCAGAAATATATTCGGATTGCCAAAACAAACGAAGTGTGCAGCGTTTGCCCCTTCATTTACAAGACTATAACTAAGGAGCAACTAGCAGCGAAAAAGATTAAGAAACAGGAGGACACCGAAACGCTGCAAGAATGGCTTCACAGGTTGAAGGAAGCCAAGGGAAAGGTGACTAAATAGATCGAAAACCAAAAGTACGAGGTGAGTAACCCTGTGTTTGAATTGGAGATTTAACTCCATGGATTTGAAAAAAGTTTTAAGTTCAAGAGGTGAAGTATTTGAAGTTTCAAATTCAGTATTTACATGATGCAGCTTTTAATTGTACTGTTTATAACTCTATATGACATGCTCAGTGATTGGTATTTATCATAGTTTTCTTAAAACATATTTCAGCATGTCTAAAGTTTTAAATGCCAAATTATGTTAAATATCCTGAATTTGATAGTTACAAGTATTTGAAGTCCTATTGTAGAAATTATACATTTCATGTTTTAAATATTCATGAAAGTATCTATAGAAGAAGTTATGTGATAAATGTTTTACAAGATAAACGGTACTAAAGTACCACCCCCTATGAAGGTTGAAATCCCTTGGGATTCAAATGTAAATGCCCGGTAGCAGGATCTAATCCCCCAGGCAAATGAGATCGATAGTATTGGCAGTAAAATGGGAGTCTGGTTCGAAACAGATTCCACCCAATTAAAGAGAAAAGATAACAAAGTGATTTTGGAAATGAAAGCAGGTTTTACCCTCATTTTCAAATACATATTGATGTGATTTAAGTTATATACTTATCTGATGAAGTACGAGTTTTGCTTGGATACCTTAAATGTTTCCAAGTTATTTGAAATGCATATGTTTTGAGTTATATACTCTATTTGACGAAGTACGAGTTTAGCTTGAATACTTTAAATGTTTCAAAGCTATCTATTTATGAAATGCATATGTTTGAGTTATATACTCTATTTGACGAAGTACGAGTTTAGCTTGAATACTTTAAATGTTTCAAAGCTATCTATTTATGAAATGCATATATTCGAGTTATATACTCCATTTGACAAGTATAAGTATAGCTTGAATACTTAAAATGTTTCAAAGCTATTTGTTTTAAGAATGCATGTACTTTGTATTCTAAATTGTATAAGCAATTGGCAGTGAATGTTTTACAACTCTTATGTACTAAAAACCACTGCTAATTGAAAACCCCATGACGAACACTGGAATTGCTCACAAGCTTAGATTAGCTTACCCGGACTTTGTTCGGACCCCCCTTTCAGGTGATGCAGCAGACAGGGTCTTAAGGACAACGACGATGAGTCTAGCTGTTTTTGGAAGGATATGTTTAAGTAGTTTCTCTTGAAGAACCTATGAACATTAGTAGTACGTTTTGTATTAGTAGACAATGGAAGAATATGTAATAAGCCCTCAGGACAATCGAATATGTATTGTATTAATGTATGAAGTCTTAAAGTTTTAGTTATACTCTGAATGTGTAACCATGTATGTTAAGTATGGAACAGCAGTATCGGACGGATGTGCATAATTTAAAAATGAGAAAAGAAAAGAAAAAGTTTTTCACGCTTCCGCAATCATGTGTAGCACATCTATTCGATACCGCTGCAGATGCGAGCCTTGTCTCGGAGCCTTCGGGTCTCGGGGCGGCGATTGCGATCCGATAATCCGCAGAGGGTGGGTTTCGGGTCATGACACATATCTTACTATGATAACTCGGGTCTATTTTAGAATTATATTTACTGATTTGGTCGGTTCGTACTTGGCTTTCTCCTAATCTCGTAATTCTCTAAGATTATAACTTCTACTATTTATCTTGGTATTCTTACCCATTTACTATATACTACTCATTCGTGATAGTTCAGTATATTTTGGGATATATTATTCTTGGTTTGAATTTGGTCTCAGTTTACTTTTGATACTATGTTCATTACTAGTTCAAAGCTTGGTATTATTATTTGACTCTTTGAACTTATGGTCTAAGCTCAGTATTATTATTTGACTCTTTGGACTTAATTGGAATTATTCGATTTTATTTAGAACTTATGTTCGGTTACAACTGGTATTACACCACTCAACCCAATTTATCTCAGTTTACGTGTACTCGACCGGGTCTAACTCTATTTACGTGTCATAATCTGAGTCAGGGTATTACAATTAATTAATTAAATTGTTGTAATTAGTTATTTATCTAAAATAGTTTTCGATGTCCAAAATAAATAAATGAATGGTGTATTTTGACTATCTCGGTCATTTTGGACCCAATGGTGGGGTCTGTTTTGTGAGACGGGACTTTGAAAAATAAAAGACACGTAAAAGTGTAAAATAACCATTTTACCCCTGAAGCCAAATGAAAGTCCGAAAGGGTCTAAGTTGATTTTCTCCGACGTTCTGGACTCAATGGTGAGATCCATACTTTGAAATAAAGTATAAAAAAATATGAAGCGTAAATACATAAAATTACGAAAACGACCCAAAGATATAAAGAAGCTACTAGAAGAGTATACTTAAAAGGTATAAAAACATAAGATAAAAATTAGGATCTAAGCATAAGTTAAGAGCAAAATAGGTGATATTTGATGTGAATATGAAGTTAATAGACTCTTTATATTATTTCTTAGGAACTATAGGGAAAAAGGGAAAGCGCATTAGTAGCACTAACCCTAAGGACAAAGGTGAGTAATCCTGTATTTGAAGTGGAGATTTAACTCCATGGATTTGAAAAAGTTTAAAGTTCAAAAGATCTGAAGCATTTGAATTCCAAATTCAGTATCTACATGATTTCTGTTTTATGTATTTTTGTTCTTATAAAACTCTATTGTGACATGTTTAGTGAATGGTTTCTACTACAACTTTTCTTTAAAATATGTTTCAGCATGTCTAAGTTTAAACGGCCAAATCTTGTTAAATATTCTAAATTTTCATATTCCAAGTATTTGAAAGCTCTATCATGAAGTCATGAACATCATGTTTTAAATGCTCATAAAAAGCATCTATTTGAAGAAATCATATTTCAAATGCTCTTAAATGCATATATTTGAAGAAATCAGATTTTAAATGCTCATGAAAAGCATCCATTTGAAGAAGTCATGTCATAAATACTTTTTAATGCAACTATAGGGAGGTTATAATTTAATACTTTTAAATAGCATCTACTTGTAAATGTTTTATACCTCCTGTTGCCATTGGTAATGCAAGATAAAACGTGCATAAGCACTAAGACTGATTTTGGGTTTTTCGAAACTCAATTGACATGTAAAATGCCAGGTAGCAGGATGTAATAACCTGAATTTTTTTTTTTTTAATAAAAAATTTTTTCTTGGTTATTAAATTTTTTTTTTTTTTATTATTATTAATGCATGTTTGTTGTATATATGTAGTATGCATAAGTGTAAAATGATGTATATGCATGTATATATATATATTTATATATAAATCTGTGGGAGTGTGTGCATGTGGGTGGACATATATGTATATATACATAACAGTGCATGTGTGCACTGTGTGACAGACCGTGTGTGTGGTGTGGTGTAAGTGTGTGTGTCTACGGTGTGTGTATTGAGTGGAGAGGTGTAGATATATGTATAGGGCAGCTTTGCATTTAATGCAAAGCTGCCTTGTAGAGAAATTAGGGTGGCTGAATAGAGAAGAAAGGTCAAGAAAAGGGGCTGTGCAGGTGGTGACGTGAGAGAGTGGATGTGTGTGGGTGTATATGTCTCGGTCGGTTGGAAAGAAAGAAAGAAAAGAGAAACAGAGAGCGAGAGAGAGAGTTCTGGAAAGGAGAAGGAGATCTTGGAGCTTGAATCAAGCTTGGAGCCAAGGAGGTGAAGGAGACGCACGGCTAGAGAGAGAAACCCATAAAAACAGTGAGTGGTTCACTTTCGATTTTTCCGTTTCCTAGCATATTGTTTAGATTTAATTCTTGGGTCTTATAGTGTATGAAATATGGATCATTTTGTAAAAGAAATCACTTAAAATGGTTAGGAAATGAGACAGAAAAAGTGAGTTGCAGGTGGGTTGAATAATCGGGTGGTTGGGAAATATTGATTAAAAACTTGGTTTTGGGGAGGAGGGATTGTTCCTCCATAGTGCAGAAACCCATTAGGATAAAAATGGAGGTTGAACCGTGACCAAACAGTCACGAAAATGAAAGAGAAGGGTCGGCCGGAGAGTTGACCAAAATGTTTGAACCCTTATTCGTGAAAATCTAGTGGCTTAAATCCAAAACCGAGCATATATATGAAACCCTTGAGAAAAACCGAAGAGAACCACATTCGAAAACCATGAAAAACTCATCGAAAAAATGTCACCGGCGCCGGAGAAGGCGCCGGAACCCTACTGGTGCCTCGCCGAAAAAACGGGGAAGAAGGGGGAGTGTTCGGGTCGGGTCTGGGTCCGGTTCGGGTTCGGGTCGGGCTTGGGCGACCCGCCCTTGCCACGTGTTGGCCTGCTGTTTTAAATTAAAAATGGATAAGGTGTTATAACATGGAAAAAAAAAAAAAATTCGATGTTATAACATGGAAAAAAAAATTTTTTTTTTTTTATTTATTTTTGCAATTATTATTATTATTATTATTATTAATATTATAAAAATTATTGGATGTATGTGTATATATGTATATGTGTATATATATATATAATTTAAATTTATTTGTGTGTATATATGTATACAGGTGAGTGTATATTTAAATGTGAAAAATATATATATATATATATGTATATATATATATATATTAGGTTGTGTGAGGTGTGTGTGTGTGTGTACCCGGTTGTGTGTGTGTGTAAGTTTGAGTGTGATACACTCAAACAAGGCATGGGGTAAGGTTGAGTGTGTGAGTAGGATTCAGGGAGTGGGAGAATGCAGAATCGACAGAGAGTAGGTTGGTCTTGGGGAGAGAGAGAGAGAGAGAGAGAGAGAGAGAGAGAGAGATATAGAAAGAGAGAAAATAAAGAGAAAAAGAGAGTAGTCTCGGGTGGGAAAGAAGAGAAGGAAAGAAGCAGAAAAGAAGGAGAGAAATAGAGCTCTGAGGGACAGTTTGAGACTTGGCTCGAGCTCGGAGCAAGAGGAAGAAGGAGGGCACGGCTAGAGAGAGAAACGGCCGAAAAATTGGTAAGTGGGTCGCTTCTGTTTCGATTTGTTTTAGAGCATTTCAATCGGTTTAAATTGTAGAACCTTGTAGAGCATAATGTAAGGATTAAAACGCAACAAAAATGATAGAAAACGGTTGAAAAATGAGGGAGAAAGAAGGAGGTGCAGGTCACAGCCATGGGGGGGGGGAGATCTAGTTTTTCGTTGTGATTGGAAGCTTCAAAACGGTATTAAAAGGCTCCAAAAATGTTTTAGAATGATTTGGGATTGAAAGGGGCTTCGGAAACACCATGAAAATCGAGTTTAAAAGCTTGATTTTTCTGAAATTCCGGTCACCGGCGCCGGAGAGGGTGACCAGAGCTCCGCCGGAAAAACGGGGGGAGAAGGGGGTCTGTCCGGGTCCGGGTCGGGCTTGGGCCGAACCACCCTGCCACGTGTCAGCCATTGTTTTAAATTAAAAATATAGAATTTGAACCTTTTGAATTTGAACCTTAACCCTGAAACTTTCAGAAATTTCAAATTGACCCCCCAACTGTTAGAAATTACACTTTGACCCACCTGATTAAAATATTAACAAAATATTAATTAAATTAATTAATTAATTAATTAAATTAATTAAATTAATTTAATATTCAAAAACATCCCGGAGTCCAAATGGGACAAGTCATTAGTGTATTTTGACTATCTCGACCATTCCGAGACCAATGGTGAGGTCTGTTTTACGAGACAGGGTCTCGAAAAATAAAAGACCAGTAGTAACCCTTAAAATTACCAAAATGCCCCTAACTTGAAACACTGTCAGACAAACTCAGAATTAGGTAAACAAATAGTGGAATTTTATTATCTCGAACATTCCGGACTCAACCGTGGAGTCCGATTTGTGGAAATAGGTCACGAAATGTAAGGACACGTGTAAAGTGCAAAATGACTGTTTTGCCCTTTTCAACCCTGGTGTCCGAATTGAGTTCTACGATAACCTAGACTTATTTTCTTAAACGTTCTAAAACCAATGGTAGAGTTTAATTTAGCAGAATAGAAACTTATGAATTAAAGACATAAAATTTGATGAATAGCATAGATTCAAGTAACAATAGACTGAGTTGTAATTTCTACTTTTAGGGACATTGACAGGACAGGAGAGGGCGATCTAATCTTCTACATTTTCATCCGTCGGTTCAGTTACTTATAGTGCTCGATCTTCTAGGGTTGATACCAACCCATCAGGTATGGTGTTTTGCTAGTATTAGAAATGAAGTTAAGTTAGGAATATTTGTGAATAACTGGAATGCTGTATGTGTTTATCTGTAATGTGTTTACCTGTTTATTTGGAATTGGTTGTTCACATGTTATGTGTTACTTGCAAGTTAATGAATCATGATGTACGAACATATGAGATATGCATGTATATGAAACTGACTAGTGATTTATTTCTTATTGTCCGAGCATGTTATATTATTGAGATTCATGTTCATTGAGATTGCATTGGCATATTGGCATATGATGAATTCCTTGAGAACATGGTGTGGGTAAGCACATGGTGCTTTGCATTATGAGAGTGTAGATCCTGTGGTGAAAAACCCAAAATCGGCCATTGCATTGGTACTTCGCGCCATCGGGGAGTACCCGTAAATGAGACATGGGTGTGGCATAGAGTTGTGCATGGGTGTGTCACGCATACCATTCATATATATTACTGCGATGCTTGAATGTCATTTAGAAATAAATGTACACTTTGCACATGCCACGCCTTAGCTTTATTTCTGGCATTAGCATTTCATCATACCAGCAGTTGTGCTGACCCATTCGTGGGCAACACTTTCAGATGAGGATCTTCCAGCCACTAGAGACTCGGTGATGCCCTGATTAGGTGAAGCCTGTGATTTATTTGTGATTCGTGAACTTGTATTTTGTTATGTAAGGGCTTAAGCCCGAATGACTGAGGAACAATGTATTCGATGTTATTTGATGTATGGATGATGATGGACGCATGTTTAGTGAATCTAATTACTTTTGTTCTCTTATTTATTTTACTTTCTGTCTCGTTACTCGCGCCCTGGGTTCGTCGAAAATTCGGGGCGTGACAACGTGGTATCAGAGCATAGGTTCGAATACCTAGAGACTGTGGGGTGTTGTTTAACACCATGAGACCCTAGAGAAGAAAATGAGACTTAGAGTGAACTGTTAGTAGCACGTGATAGGATTTTGTGTGTTACGTGATTATATGTGCACTTGAAGCATGATTGTTGTGATCACATGTTACTAGATGCTATGTTACGACATATGATTAGGTGATTTAATGCAGTGAGAAGCATGACATATATACAGTGTGAGAAAATTGTTGAGTATATACATTGTGGCCTGTGACATGTATCGCCTGTTAAATGTTAGTCGTTGACAAGAACATGACTAAGGTTAGAAACTCAGGTCTATGTAGTGGGCTGTATATTTTATGGGATAGGCCGTATGCCTAGTTAGTTGAGGTGTGAGTTGTACGCTTAGTTATCTACACGGTAGACATCATGCCTAATTACTTGGGAGGTAGGTTGTGAACCGAGTTGTTTACCTGGTTGATTGTTGTTTGTGGGTTTTGGATGAGTGTGCTAGGTTAGTAACCAATTTTCATGGATTATAGTACTACGACTATGATATTTATACAGACTGGATTGGTCTCAGGTCTTGAGTTACGGTTGATGGATGGCGCCCCATCAGCCAGTAATGAAAGGAGCTGTGATCCATGAAGGGTTATCACCTAGCTATAAAAGTAAGAGATAATAAAAGACACATCAAACCTTAAAATGCTAGAATAAGGATTTGGACTGGTGGAGCCCTTTTGTATATATAGATGGATACTTAGAGTGGTTCTCTTTAGATTTTTTTTTAAAAGATGTTCTTGGGTTAAACCCTGGTTATGGAGAGATGTATTGTTTGGATAGTATTCACTGGGAGTTAAACCTCGCTAGTGTTCAAATGTTTAAGTATGCGTGTGTTACATTGTTGAGATAAAATCCTTCTTAGTAGAGGGTTATGTTAGAACTCGGTGTGAATTGTTTGGTATAACCAACGGGTGGTGGTGATTGACATTAGTTATGTAGGTATTGATTAGGCAAGTGTGTCATGACGTATTGTGGTTGTTACTTCAAAATGGTGAAGTGTTGACAGGTACCTACTTAATGTTCTTTCAAAACAAGTGTTTAAAAGATGGGGGATTAATTTTTCTTTTCTTTGAACTTGTAGATATGCCACCGAGACAAGCCACTCCCAGACCTATACCACCTGGACACGATGAGCCTAGGACCACTGCACCACCGTGGCATAGTTGGCCCCGAGCTGCTGCTTCTACAGATGGTACAGCCGAGGAGGCCGTCACTTTTCCACCTGCTCTAGTGGAGGTAGGGCAGACTAGTGGTTCTGGGGACATAGCGACCATTATGCGGGAATGCCTTCACACTATACAGGAGGTAGTGACGAGAGCGGTCAGGGCTGAGACAGAGTTGGCCGAGCTTAGAGGAGTTAGAGAGCCCCAGACCCAGAGCGGGGCGACTCCAGCACAGATCCCTAGGTCTAACCCGAGGTACACTGGTAGGAGACCATTGAAGAGGTTTCGAGCTCGCGCTTCTTCTGCACAGATATCTATACCCGCCCAGACTGGCACTAGTAGGAGACTACCGAAGAGGTTCCGGACTGGTGTTTCCCCCATATCCACATCCACATCCCAAGGGACCATTACTTGTTTTTGTTGTGGACAGCCTGGCCACAAGATGGCCACTTGTCCTTTGAGGGATCCCAGCCTGAGACAGAGGATCGAGTCTAGTCAGGAGTCATTTCCCTCACCAGCACAGGGTCAAGGACAGGGGACTCCACGACTTTGTTTTGTATGCCACCAGACTGGCCATGTCAGGGCCAATTGTCCTCAGAGACCGATTTCCCAGGACTTAGAGAAGCCACGTTTCTATCAGTATACCCAAGTTCCTCTGCCACGACCACTATTGGGTCAGGGACCTCCGACACCGTATTTTCAGCATGCACCTACAGTATTGAGTGCCAGGACTCTCAGCGAGAGGAGTGATAGGCAGGACTAGACCACCCAGAGTGGCGTTATGCAGTAGTCAGCCTAGAGTCATCTATCCTTTTTGGACCTTCAGAGCCTTGAGGTACATTTTTCTTTGTGTTTAGTTTATGGACTGGCGTATTGATAGACCATAGTGCATCTCATACGTTCATATTTACTATGTTGCCATGACGTTAGGGGTAGAAAGATGCTGACGAGAATCTGTAGAGATTACTCGATAGAGGTAGCTGACCACATGCCTTATTTGGATTCTTCATCTTGTTTGATGCGTCTAGTATCAGTATTACGTTAGAGATGGATCGGTTATTTACACTTTATGACGAGTATAGGCTGCTATAGGGGAAGAAAGACAGTGTGTACTCCTGAGGGAGGTATCTTCTTTGTCTCATGGGGTGTCCGTAGATCCTTTTTAGATTGACTTTGTTGTGGGTTAAGAGGGGTTAGACTTTAAGTTGAATTGGATTGGTTTAGTTTGGGTTACATGAGTAGATGAGTGCTTGTTAACTTAGTTTGTAAGATGGTACAAGGTGTGGTGTGCTTGATTATTGATGATCTGGGATTCAATGCTTGCCTTTATACAGTATAACGAGTGAGGTTAAGTAGTAGACTATATGTTTGTTGTCTATGAGATAGGCTATGAGCCTGAATATCCGTAGGAATTGGGAAACTGCCTAGTTACCTGTACAACAAACTATGTACTTATTTTATGTATATGTGTATTCCTGGAATGAAATTTTATACTGGGTGCTGAAGTAGTAAGCCACGTATTAGCTATTGAATGTTGTACTTTTACTCTATATAAACATACTAGTTTAGTGACTGTTATGGTGCTTTGATTATGACTTCATCCTTTTATATACACAGACTGGTTGTTATAAATGCATGTATAGAAAAATGCTTAAACGTGTTTGTATGTGTACGTTGATACATGTGTGTGAAAATTGATATATGTTCGTAAGGGAAATTGGTAGAGAGTGTCACTAATATTTTGTTCTTCTGAACCTTGGTATATTGACTTAAGTTTCATGATTAGAGTACATAAACAACACAGTCTACATTTGTATACCCAATCGATATATGCGTACATGAAATGGATAGGCTAGTCCTTATTAGTACATGACACTTAGTCTCGGTTATATATATAGACTAAGGTGGGAGATGGTAGCTTTACTTTTAGATTGTACTATTGGTGTCTTGTGGGTAATTAGGGTACTTAGAAAATACTGGATGATAGATTGCATTGTGGTACAGATGATGTGTGCTTATACCATTGGGGTAAATCACTAGGTGATTTCGTGGGTTAATTTGAGGTGGGTTAGATGACGTAGCATGTGTGAGAGACCTTGGGGTATCTTTGTGATTAGTGAGAATTTCCTTTACTTTTTATTGTGTTGAGTTGATGAGATAAGTCGTGATACTTGGATGGAAATTGAGAGGGAGTGGCACTGATAAGCCAATGTGTTTTTTTTGAGGATTTCATTATGTACTATGCCATGTGGAGTGAGTCGTTACAGATGGGATTAGCACCAGACCATAGCAGGGAGTGTGGAGATGTCTGCACACCGCTGCACGCCTATCGGTGAGGCGAAGCCTACGGGGGAGATGGTAATGGGAGGAGGTAATGCATTCCACATCGCCTGGCTGAGGGAGAGGTGAGTGATCCATAGGTAAGGTTGCACGTCCACATGTGCAATACATTTTGCATCGATCTTTTAGTACAACTGCATGGAATTTCCTTATCCATTGTCTTAGATAGGGACCCACGTTTTACTGCACGATTTTGGCAGCGCTTCTAGACAACCTTAGGGACTCAGCTAAGTTAGTACTACCTTTCATCCTCAGACTGATGGTCAGTCAGGGCGTGCCATTCGGATCTTGGAGGATATGCTCAGGGCCTGCGTCATGGACTTTAGAGGTAGCTGGGAGGATCACCTTGCCTTAGTTGAGTTTGCCTACAACAACAGCTACCAGTCCAGCATTGAGATGGCACCATTTGAGGCAGTATATGGTAGGCCGTGCCGTTCCCCGGTATGTTGGACCGAGGTGGGAGAGACAGCTGCCTTAGGACCTGATATTGTTCGTGAGACCACGGACAAGATACAGGTGATCAGACAGCGGTTGTTGACAGCTCAGAGCCGCTAGAGGAGTTACGCAGATAGGAGGCGGCGGCCCTTGGCATTTGAGGTGGGGGACCATGTGTTCCTCAAGGTATCTCCCAGACGAGGTTTGAGGAGATTTGGGCGCGGTGGGAAGCTATCGCCACGATTTATAGGTCCTTTTGAGATACTTGGGAGAGTTGGTGAGGTGGCTTATAAGCTAGCCTTACCACCACAGCTATCAGGGGTTCATGACGTCTTCCATGTATCTATGCTGAAGAAGTACCATCCCGACCCCTCACATGTACTTGACTGGGTAGATCTTCAGTTAGAGGGGGACGCTTCCTATGACCAGAGACCCGTAGAGATATTGGACTCGAGGGACCAGGTTTTGCGAGGCAGGACCATCCCTTTGGTCAAGGTTCGTTGGAACCACCATGGGGTTGAGGAGGCTACGTGGGAGCGTGAGGCCGAAGTTCGAGTTAGGTACCTTGAGTTGTTTGATCAGTGATGTATTTTCTTTTGGTTCTATGTTATTTTAAATTTCGGGACGAAATTTTTGTAAGGAGGGAAGGATGTTATAACATGGAAAAAAAAAAAAAAATTTTTTTTTTATTTATTTTTGCAATTATTATTATTATTATTATTATTAATATTATAAAAATTATTGGATGTATGTGTATATATGTATATGTGTATATATATATATAATTTAAATTTATTTGTGTGTATATATGTATACAGGTGAGTGTATATTTAAATGTGAAAAATATATATATATATATATATATATGTATATATATATATCAGGTTGTGTGAGGTGTGTGTGTGTGTGTACCCGGTTGTGTGTGTGTGTAAGTTTGAGTGTGATACACTCAAACAAGGCATGGGGTAAGGTTGAGTGTGTGAGTAGGATTCAGGGAGTGGGAGAATGCAGAATCGGCAGAGAGTAGGTTGGTCTTGGGGAGAGAGAGAGAGAGAGAGAGAGAGAGAGAGATATATATAGAAAGAGAGAAAATAAAGAGAAAAAGAGAGTAGTCTCGGGTGGGAAAGAAGAGAAGGAAAGAAGCAGAAAAGAAGGAGAGAAATAGAGCTCTGAGGGACAGTTTGAGACTTGGCTCGAGCTCGGAGCAAGAGGAAGAAGGAGGGCACGGCTAGAGAGAGAAACGGCCGAAAAATTGGTAAGTGGGTCGCTTCTGTTTCGATTTGTTTTAGAGCATTTCAATCGGTTTAAATTGTAGAACCTTGTAGAGCATAATGTAAGGATTAAAACGCAACAAAAATGATAGAAAACGGTTGAAAAATGAGGGAGAAAGAAGGAGGTGCAGGTCACGGCCATGGGGGGGGAGATCTAGTTTTTCGTTGTGATTGGAAGCTTCAAAACGGTATTAAAAGGCTCCAAAAATGTTTTAGAATGATTTGGGATTGAAAGGGGCTTCGGAAACACCATGAAAATCGAGTTTAAAAGCTTGATTTTTCTGAAATTCCGGTCACCGGCGCCGGAGAGGGTGACCGGAGCTCCGCCGGAAAAACGGGGGGAGAAGGGGGTCTGTCCGGGTCCGGGTCGGGCTTGGGCCGAACCACCCTGCCACGTGTCAGCCATTGTTTTAAATTAAAAAAATAGAATTTGAACCTTTTGAATTTGAACATTTTGAATTTGAACCTTAACCCTGAAACTTTCGAAAATTTCAAATTGACCCCCCAACTGTTAGAAATTACACTTTGACCCACCTGATTAAAATATTAACAAAATATTAATTAAATTAATTAATTAATTATTTAATTAAATTAATTAAATTAATTTAATATTCAAAAACATCCCGGAGTCCAAATGGGACAAGTCATTAGTGTATTTTGACTATCTCGACCATTCCGAGACCAATGGTGAGGTCTGTTTTACGAGACAGGGTCTCAAAAAATAAAAGACCAGTAGTAACCCTTAAAATTACCAAAATGCCCCTAACTTGAAACACTGTCAGACAAACTCAGAATTAGGTAAACAAATAGTGGAATTTTATTATCTCGAACATTCCGGACTCAACCGTGGAGTCCGATTTGTGGAAATAGGTCACGAAATGTAAGGACACGTGTAAAGTGCAAAATGACTGTTTTGCCCTTTTCAACCCTGGTGTCCGAATTGAGTTCTACGAGAACCTAGACTTATTTTCTTAAACGTTCTAAAACCAATGGTAGAGTTTAATTTAGCAGAATAGAAACTTATGAATTAAAGACATAAAATTTGATGAATAGCATAGATTCAAGTAACAATAGACTGAGTTGTAATTTCTACTTTTAGGGACATTGACAGGACAGGAGAGGGCGATCTGATCTTCTACATTTTCATCCGTCGGTTCAGTTACTTATAGTGCTCGATCTTCTAGGGTTGATACCAACCCATCAGGTATGGTGTTTTGCTAGTGTTAGAAATGAAGTTAAGTTAGGAATATTTGTGAATGACTGGAATGCTGTATGTGTTTATCTGTAATGTGTTTACCTGTTTATTTAGAATTGGTTGTTCACATGTTATGTGTTACTTGCAAGTTAATGAATCATGATGTACGAACATATGAGATATGCATGTATATGAAACTGACTAGTGATTTATTTCTTATTGTCCGAGCATGTTATATTATTGAGATTCATGTTCATTGAGATTGCATTGGCATATTGGCATATGATGAATTCCTTGAGAACATGGTGTGGGTAAGCACATGGTGCTTTGCATTATGAGGGTGTAGATCCTGTGGTGAAAAACCCAAAATCGGCCATTGCATTGGTACTTCGCGCCATCGGGGAGTACCCGTAAATGAGACATGGGTGTGGCATAGAGTTGTGCATGGGTGTGTCACGCATACCATTCATATATATTACTGCGATGCTTGAATGTCATTTAGAAATAAATGTACACTTTGCACATGCCACGCCTTAGCTTTATTTCTAGCATTAGCATTTCATCATACCAGCAGTTGTGCTGACCCATTCGTGGGCAACATTTTCAGATGAGGATCTTCCAGCCACTAGAGACTCGATGATGCCCTGATAGGGTGAAGCCTGTGATGTATTTGTGATTCGTGAACTTGTATTTTGTTATATAAGGGCTTAAGCCCGAATGACTGAGGAACAATGTATTCGATGTTATTTGATGTATGGATGATGATGGACGCATGTTTAGTGAATCTAATTACTTTTGTTCTCTTATTTATTTTACTTTCTGTCTCGTTACTTGCGCCCCGGGTTCGTCAGAAATTCGGGGCGTGACATAAGGGCTGTTTGGCTACGGGTGTAAGAAATTGAAAAATTGAAATTGAAACAGGAACAGGGATATCCTACCCCTGTTCTGAATTAATCCCTGTTTGGTTAACCGAATTAGGAATAGAAGAATTTGGGAAATTACAAATTTAACCCTAGACTTTTTAGAAATTAAGTTTGACCCCAAAACTTTCAAAAATAACACTTTGACCCCTAAACTTTTGAGAAATTATGATCTGACCCCACCAGAATAAAATATTAATTAAATTAATTAATTAATTAAATTAATTAAATTATTTAAATATTCCAAAATAATCCGAAGTCCAAATGGGACAAGTCATTAGTGTATTTTGACTATCTCGACCATTCTGAGGCCAATGGTGAGGTCCATTTTGTGAGACGGGGTCCCAAAAAATAAAAGACTCGTAGTAACCTTTAAAATTACCAAAATGCCCCTGAATTGAAACGCAATCAAACGAATTCCAAATTAAGTAAACAAATAGTGAAACTTTATTAATTTGACCATTCTGGACTCAATTGTGGAGTCCGATTTGTGAAAAGAGGTCTTGAAATGTAAGGACCCGTGAAAAGTGCAAAATGACCGTTTTACCCTTTTTAGCTCAGATGTCCGAATTGAATTATACGAAAACCTAAACTTATCTTCTTCGACGTTCCAGACTCAATAATAGGGTTTAATTTAGCAAAATAGAAACTTATAAAATAAAGACATAAAATTTGTTGAATAGCATCATTCAGGAAACAAATGAAATGAGTCACATGTTATGATTTTAGGGACACGAAAAGGCAAGGAGAAGGTGATCTGACCTTCGGTATTCTCACAGTGATCCTATTATACTACGAGTACACTTTTTCGGGTTGAGGTCGATTATCAGGTACGGTATATTGTGCTAAGTAAGAAATAGAATTGAGTTTAGGAATACTTACTCTGTTGGCTTGATGCTTCACATGTTTGTTTGATTGTTCACATGCTTATGTGCTTCATGCTATCTTGCTGTAAGTTGGGTGATAATGTGGATAATGATTATGTGTATATCGCATGTGTTAGTATAGTGTATGTGGATTATATTCTTTGAGAACTGTTGAGACCATGAAATATGTGATTGAAAGCATGCTTCATGTATGAATGAGATGCATCGTTGAGATTACATTGTGACATGAATGAATTAGAGCATATTGGCATAGCGTAGTTCCTTGTGCATGGCGTGAGTTGAGCACGTGGTGCTGTGCATTATGAGGGTGCAGATCCTGTGGTGAAAAACCCAAAATCGGCCATTAGGTACTCGCATGCCTGACGGGTTCTAGACCGTGAAGCGAGACATATATTAGTACTTGGGCTATTGGGGAAGGATCGTAAGACGAGACATGGTGGCATAGAGTTGCATGGGTGTGTCACGCATACTGCTTATATACTGCATACGGTTCACGTACTGCCATAATGATATTGAATGCCATATAGAAATAACTGTACACTTGCACATGCCATGCCCTTAATTTTGTTTCTTGCATTAGCATTATATTATACCAGCAGTTGAGCTGACCTATTCGTGAGATAAACATTTCAGATGACGCTCCAGCTATGCGAGATGTAGAGATGATTTGATTGTGGATTATGTTTGGCCCGAGGGGTGCATTTAATGTTGTAGAAGGGCATAAGCCCTAGACTATTTCTCATTTTGTATGTCGTGAACTAATGGACCAGACCCTATGCAATGTATCAGAACAGTGTATGGAATGTATGTGATTGTCCTTAATTGTCTTTATTTCTTTATTATTTTATTTTCTTTTGTCTCGTTACTCGCGCCTCAGGTTTGCTAGAATTCGAGGCGTGACACAGGATCTAATCCCCCAAGCATGAGATTTTTTCACCAGAAGTAAGATTGGGATCTGGTTCGAAACAGATTTCCACCTAATCAAAGTGAAAATATGAGACGTTTAAAATTGGTAGTAGGTTTATCCCTCCATTCCTAAATGTACTATATATGTTGATTTCATGAACTAAAGTTTTAATGTTTTCATAAGAAATGGTAGAAGGTTTTTTAAACCCCTTTCACATGAAGAAGTACTTGTTTTAAAGGAAATGATCTGGTTTTAAAATAGAGAGTCATACCATCATGTTTACAAGAAGAGATTTTTTTACAAATTTAAACTCTTTTGGTCACATTGGCCATCACATACATGTTTAAAAATTTACATTGCGTATTGCGTATCCACTCAAGTACTTTAAATGCTCCGTGTCATGTGTTTTGAAGATTCTTAAACTTTGTATACGTAAAATATCTATTTTACACGAATGCTTTAAATTGCTTCGTGTTACGTGTTTTGAAGTTTCCTGTACTCTATTTGAAGAAGTACATGTTTAGCTTGAATACCTTAAATGTTTCAAAGCTATCTGTTTAAAAGAATTCCTATATTCTTATTTGAAGTATGCGAACAATTGGAAGTGAATGTTTTATAAACTCTCTTATACTAACCACTGTCAATTGAAAACCCATGACAAATGCTGGAATTACTTACAAGCTTAGTTTAGCTTACCCGGATTTATTTGACCCACATTACAGGTAACTGAAAAAAATCCTGACTTTTGATAATGAAGATGGTTAGTGCTTTACCCATTTTAAGGAAGGGCGTAGGAAGCTCCTTATAGGACTAGTAATTTTTAGGACGCACTAAGGACTTATAGTAAGTCACTTTTTGTTATAGAACATATTTAAATGTTATGTAACTAAGTCCTGAGGGACAACCGAACATGTATTAATTATAAAGTCTTAAAGTTTTATTATGCTTTGAATGTATAATCATGTGTACCATTCTAAAGAGCGGCAATACCGGGCGGATGTGCGGGAAATTTAAAAGAAGAAAAGAAAAGAAAAAGTTTTTCACGCTTCCGCAAACACAGAACGCACCGCTGTCCGATACCGTCGTTTATGAGAGCCTTACTCGATGGCCCCCGGGCCAAAGGATGGCAGTCACGATTCGAGATCTGCATAGGGTGGGTTTCGGGTTGTGACAGAGTGGTATCAGAGCACTAGGTTGACTTAAACAAACTTAGTGACACTAGAAGAATTAGAAACATAACTATGAGTTAGGTAGGTTTTCGGCTACCAAAGATGTTGAAGTACTGATTTGATTTGAAGGCGGGGTATGGGACCCGCATTAGAGTAAAGTATGTGATTAGAAGTACGTGTTTTAATAGGAAGGCGGGGTATGGGACCTGTAGTTAAATAGAAGTAGTAAACTAAAGATAAAAAGTAAATATGGACTATAGAACCCACCACGGGAATTAGAAGAGGATAAATGAAAATTTTAAAATTTTAAATTATAAGATAGGTAAGTATAACCTTATGTGATAAAAATATATACATGATTGTCATTTAGATTTGACTATTAGACAGATGAACATGATAGATAGAAATAATGAAGAAGGAAAAGAGAATAGAATCATATAAAGACAGAAACACTAGAGTTTTGAGGACAAAACTCTAATAAGGAGGGGAGAATGTAATACCCCGACCCAAAATACCCGAGCAATTTGACTCGTGTTACGAGATTTAAATTTTTTAATTTTAAATAGACTATGAAATTACCCGAGTACATCGTGATCGTTTGGTTAAAGAACCAACTGCACGTAAATCCATGTATGCATAAACATATGGATACGTACACACACACACACACATATATATATATATATTCACGTAAATATATAAAATATTCATTTATATACGAATATAGGAAAAAAATATAAATACATGTATATAAATATATATATATGTCATTAGTATGAATATATATGTTCTAATATACATGTATATTAAAATATATATATATATATACATGTATGGGTAAAATTATAAAATAAATGAAAATTAAAAAGAAAAGCAGAAGAAGATTGTGAAGAGAAGTTGGGAGTGTCGGTAATGTGTGTGTTTGTGAGTGTGTGTTTCAATATAATATACATATAAAACACAAAATATCAAACAAGCATTTAATGCAGGCTGAAAAATGAAAAAGGAAAAATTAAAATCAAAAGAAGAAAGTCAAGGAAGGGAGGAAAAGAGAGGGAAGAGAGAAAGAGAGAGAGAGGGAATTTCGGCCCACTTGCTTTATATATACAAACCATGCACTAAGCATGCGTTAGAAGGAGAATAAGAAGCTAAAGGAAGTTATGGGATATTCAGAAGTAAGAAACAGAAGAAGAAAGAAAGAGAAACTGGAAGAAAAAAGTAAGAAAAATTTACTGTAAATTCAAAAATTTATTTATGGGTTTTTCATAAACTTGCTTAAAGCTTAGAAAAAATTGCATGATTAAATTCTATGAAGGAAATGGAACAAGTAGAAAGAAACCGCATGAAAAATGGTTGAGAAATGAAGGAGATATTAAGGGTTATCGAAAAATTGTTGTTTAAGAAATTTGAGATTTGAAGGTGTTTTTGATGTTTAATTCGCTATATAAATGTCTTAAAACACATTTTAGGGTGTATAGAAGTGAATTTAAGATTCAAAATCATGAAAAAATGAAGAAAAAAAGTTAAAAAATAAAGCAGTTTGGTCACCATCGCCGGAGAAGGTAACTGGAGCTGTTGGATATCTCACCAGAATTTCGTATAGGGAGAAGAGGGAAGGAGGTCAACTACGGGCTGGGCCTTCGGCAGGGTCATGGACCAAGCCTAGGCGCAGTAATGGGCCATTTAACGCTGCACTGTGTGGGCTGGCTCATTTGAAGTTTAAACTGGAACTGTAGAAAATTAAGAAAAAAATTGAAAGGAGTTGTGGCTGGTTGGAATCGAGCCTTGGAGCTCGTGGAAAGGGGGGGCGCACTCACCACTGTGCCACGCTAACCAAATGTAACTTGTAATAACCCGAATTTTTTTTTAAATATATAAAATTTTCTGGTTATTATTATTATTATTATTGTTGTTGTTGTTGTTGTTGTTGTTGTTGTTGTTGTTGTTGTTGTTGTTGTTGTTGTTGTTGTTGTTGTTGTTATTATTATTTATATTAATAATACATGGATGCAGTGTGTGTATACGTGTGTATATATTTAAAGGAAATTGTGGAAGTATGTATGTATAATTGTATGTGTGTGTGAAGTGTCATGTGTATGGATATATATATATATATATAAATTTGATGTGGGGTGTCGTGTGAGTGTGTGTCTGCCTACGGATGTGTGTATTGGGTGGAAGTATATATATATATAGGTCAGCTTTGCATTAAATGCAAAGCTGCCTTGTAGGGAAACTAGGGTGGCTTGACAGAGAGGAAAGGTCAAGACTAATGGTTGTGTAGGTGGTTACGTGAGAGAGTGGGTGTGTGTAGGTGTATATGCCTTGGTCGATTGGAAAGAAAGAAAGAAAAGAGAGACAGGGAGCGAGAGAGAGAGAGAGCTCTAGAAAGGAGAAGGAGATCTTGGAGCTTGAATCAAGCTTGGAGCCAAGAAGGTGAAGGAGACACACGGCTAGAGAGAGAAACCCAGAAAAAAAATGGTAAGTGGTTCATTTTTGATTTTCCATTTCCTTGCGTATTAAACTGGTTTAATTCTAGGGCCTTATAGTGTACAAAATATGGATCATTTTGCAAAAGAAACCAACCAAAATGATTAAGAAATGAAGTAGAGACAGTGAGTTGCAGGTGAGGGTGAATAATCGGTTGGCTATAAGAAATTGTTTGAAACCTTGTTTGGATGTTGGGAAAATGATTCCCATGAGTGCAGAAACACATTAGGTTAAAGGGGGAGTCCAAACAGTGACCAAACAGTCACGAAAATGAAAGAGAAGGGTCGGCCAGAAAGTTGACAGAGATGTTTGAACCCCTATTCCTGAAAATCTAGTGGCTTAAATTCAAAATCGAACTTATATATGGAATCCTTGGGAGAAAACGAAGAGAACCACATTCAGAAACCATGAAAAACTCACCGGAAAAAATCTCGCCGGCGCCGGAGAAGGCGCCGGAACCCTACTGGTACCTCGCCAGAAAAACGGGGAAGAAGGGTGTCACATCCCGAACCCCACCCTACGCGGATGTCGAAGACGTGACTGCCAGTCGGTCGCAACGCGACCAACCAAAGGCAATTCTGAACTTTCGGACGAATTGTACTCCAACTGTAGGGTCAGATGCAGCGGAATTTAAAACTTTTTCTTTGTGTCACGGGAATGCAACTCACTTATCTACCATAAAGGTATGTACCACAGAGCAAGTCTAAATCCAAAACAGTTAACAGTTCTAAGTTCAGAGCATATCTAAAATCAGGCATATAGTACGGAACAGATCTAATATCTTTAGAGTACCGTTTATTTCCATGAGCCATAATTATCCATCCAGTACATGTAAATCAGGTTAGCCGTATCATATCACTCACCTGAATAACAGAATCAGTCCACAAGAATCCAGTCTCTACAGATCAGTGCCGTCAGATCCTTTACTTGAAATGCCACTCGGCCTATCATGTCATATCATGGTGTCTTCTAATCCATCAGAGATAATCCCTGAAAAATGTTAGGGAATGGGGTGAGCTTCGAAAAGCCCAGTGAGTAACACAGGTTCCCTGTCATGGGTTTCAAACCCGGTCTTGTTTATAAATCACAAGGATAGTTCAATCGCTTAGGAATAACAGTTTTATAGATCTACTCGAATACAGTTTAAGTAGAATAAAACGAGACTGAACTAACAGAACAACAAATCAGAACAGACGGAACAGTGCATGATGCCAATATATCAGTCGGGAGTATAGGCAATTAATTCAATATTAGAACAAGTCAGTACTGGGCGGAATATAACAGGGCATAACAAACAATATATCAGTTAGGCACATAATCAAGCCTACTTATGCCAGACCGCTCATAATCAGAATGGTACCCAGAGTCAGACACATCATAGCAGAACAAAATCAGACAGACCATAAAACGGAACAAGACAGACCGAACAAAACAATAGTAGGACGGAACAAAATCATGCCGCGTACAATACAGTATAAAAGTTTGCATTTAAAAACATGCATTCAGACAGTATAACTTTTAAAACCGTACAGTGCATCAAAATACAGTATCTAGGCAGTAACTTATATACCAAGTCAAGAATCCGGACAGATCATAACGGAACTGGACCATATATCAATCAAGACAGACAGATCATTAACGGACGGAACATAACGGAATCAGACGGAGCAAAACACCAGTTCAAGTCATAGGTAAACAATCAAGACAGACAGCTCATTAACGGTCGAGATATAACATAACCAAACGGATCAATACGTCAGTCAGAACAAGGACATATCAGTAACGGACAGACCATGAAACGGATAGATCAAAACGGATGGAACAAAACAGAACAATATCAATCAGGACAAGTCATATCGGAACTGAACATGACGGAAACAAACGGTACAATATCAATCAGGACAAATCATATCAGGACTGAACATGACGGAACAATATCAATCAGGACAAGGCATATCGTACATTAAATATATGCTTTTTAAACAGTATAACATTCAAAACAGTACAATGCTTCAAAATACAGTATCTAGACAGAACTTATACACCAGTTCAGGAGTCAGGGTTACTCACAAACTGTTACGGTTATCTCCTTGCACAACAATCCGATAACCTCCAGATACGTCAGGCATCTCCATGTATATCCTAAACAATAATCATCAATCATATACAGATCAGAACTCATCCATTCAGGTCTCATTTGTCATCTTAGGTATCTATCGGATCACCTAAGACAGCCTAGTAGCCTATCGCCCTTTCACTGGGTCTCACCCGAGGCTATTTCATTCTTTAATTAGGCTTAGCAGTCATCAGGATTATGTTTTAAGTCATTTAGACTTCAATTGTTTATCAGTCAGGCACTCATTTGACCTTAGGGGCAAAATGGTAATTTTGCCATTCTTGCCCCGGACTCTGTCATGGTCCTCAGAATAGTCTACATATCTTATGTATGAAGTTCTAAGTCTTTTAGACTTAAATCGGTATCAGTTAGGTGCTTATTAGCCTTAGGGGCAAAATGGTAATGTTTGCCATTCTCGCCCCGGACCCTGTCGTGGTCTTCAGAATGTCCCATATATTATGTATATAATTTTCTAAGTCCTTTGGACTTCATTTGGTATCTGCTTTAGATCATCGGGACACGTCAGTCATTTCTCATTTTACGCGTTGATAGTTTCGGAGTCTTACTTAGCCCTTCAGTGTTCATAATTATACTTACGATAATTTATCAGATCAGATTGACCTTTATCTTGCCCTTACAGTGCTCAGGGGTATTTTGGTCATTTTACGTTTTGTAAGATTCTGACCCCGGTTCGTCATTTATTCTGGTATACAGTTTCACCAGTGTTCGGGTTTCTATCGGTATCAGTTTCGTCCCAATCGGACATCATTTGGGCTTCGTACAGTATCAGGGGTAATTTGGTAATTTCACGTGTCATATTTTTTGGCACGTTAGTTCATAAAATGGACCTCACCATTGGGTCCAGAGTGTCCGACATAATTAAGTTGGACTATCTGTTATGTTTAATTGACTCTGTGAATCATTAGGGGCAGTACGGTCATTTACACTTTGTGTGTCTGTATTTTTCGGGACTCCAGTTCGTTAAACGGACCTCACCGTTGAGTTCAGAACTCCCGACATAGTCAAAATAGACTGTCTTTTATTTTTATTTGGGTCTGGTGCCATCAGGGGCAGTACAGTAATTTATCACTTACAGGTCTATATTTTTCGGTACTGTATTTCCAAAATCGGACTGTACCATTGAGTCCGGAATGTTTGAAATAGTGAAAATACACTATTTATTTAATTTATTTGGACTTCGTTTGACATATTTAATGTCCAGGGGTAAAATTATAATTTTACCAATTTAATAAAATAATTAAATAATTATTTTATTATTTAATTAATTACCAGGGGCTTAAATGTATAATTTATCCAGAATCTGGGCCACTGTGTAATTCTTTAAAACAGTGGGGACAAATCCGTAATTTCAGAAAACTTCAGGGGTCAAAATATAATTACATAATTTAGGGGTTCAAACCCAAGGGTTCAAGGGTTCACCCAGTGAACCGGTCCAAATCACTGTGAACCAAACGGTTGGTGACCCTCAGAAAATCGGGATAACATATCCCCCTTATCCGTGTTCAGGATTTGTCTAGTTTCAATTTTAATTTATTAACCGCGTTGCCAAACAGGCTGAATTCGATTTAAAATTAAAACGGTTAACACTAAAACGGCGCAGTTTCATTATTTCGGTGGCATCCTCACAGGCCGACACGTGTCCAGAGTCAACTCACCAACTCGGTTCGACTCGGTCAACTCGGCCGAGTCGACTCCATCGTCCCCAACGAACAACTCAGTGTTGCCCTAATTCACAGTTTCACGATTTCTTCAATTCGTGAAGTTTCATGTACAGTTTTCAATATGTTTTGATTCCAAAACATTCCTGGATGTGAGACCAATGATTTGGCATCGGTTTTGAGCTTCGAATCTAAGGATCAAGCTCTGTTTAGTCGATTATCGTGCAAGTTTTCAGTTCGGTCGTGGGGCCTCATTTCTCCACCAAATCTCACGTGGCTTGGCTCGTTGTGACCGTGTATCCTTGGGGATCAATGTCCCATTCCAAAATCGTGGTTTAGAAGCTTGTTTCAGAGTTTGGGTTTGTTGGCCGAAAGCAATAGCTTCGGTTTTGAGGGTCCTCCAGTGTGGTTTTGGGTCGCGGAAGGCGATATTTTAAACCCTCTTCGTGTCTAGATTAGTTCTGGACCATTGAAAATTAGTTCGGTTGAGGTCAAATCAGACCTGCAACTCAAGGTCCATCCATGGTGGCTGTTTACGGGTTTTGGGTGTTTCTACCCTATTCAACCCTCCCAATTAATTTAGAACAGTTCTAAGGTCTCACAGTAGCTTATTTACACAGTCTATATGGATTAGAACTATCTAAAACAGTACCCAAAATTCAAACAGGAAATTTCAGAATAGTTTTAATGTTTTACCTTCCAAGGGGTGGCCCTCATTTCCTCATCTATGGCTCGGTTGTGGTTTCTGTGCATGTTGCACCAGTGCAGTCGTGTGTTGCTTAGCCCTCAGTTCTCTTTGGTGCATCCCTTTTTGAAGACACACCATGCACACACACTCAAGCTTGTACATACACGCTCAAGCCATGAACACATACACATGCAAGGCTCACCTAACCGCCCTCTCACTCTATATGTCTTACCCCAACAGATCTGTCTCTCATTATAGCAGACATTTTGATTTTAGAGAATCACCATTTTCTCCTAGTATACCTATACATAATATCTCTATATGTATATACATCAATGAGATGACTGAAAATCAGAGAGTCATGTGAGCTGAGGTGGGCTGATGTAGGGGTGATTCAGTCAATCATGTGGGGTTTGCATGGGTTGCCATTGGTCAGTTTGGGTGGCAGCTTGGGGCAATTCAGTGTTATATACCATTAAGTTGTGTATATGGGCACAAGGTAATGGCAGCCAAGTTGGTAAGTTTTTGGATAAGATTCATTCCTTCCATAGGTCAAGGGTTCAATTCCCCTTGACCACCAATTTGGCCATTTTTCACCATTTTGGGCTAAGGCCACGTTTGGCTACGCAGTAATTCAGTTTCTGATGTTTGCTACATAACTTTCATTCCGTAGCTTCTTTTTCAGTGCAGTTTCTTCCGGTCAGTTCCTATTTCAGTTATCTACAGTGTCAGAGGTTCCGTGTCATTTATTATTCATTCGGGATTTCCCGGGTTAGCTAATTCGGGTTCCGTTAGTATTAAAACGGCGTTATTTCACCGAATTAATCAGTAATTTGGATTCGGGTAAGGTACCCTTCCCTCCAGACATTTAATTATTTAATCGGTCTATGGCGACCGCCGGGATTATGATTAATTCCCTAAATCATTCTGTAAGTCAGTATTAATTAATAATTATTAATTAATTATTAATTACACGGGATCGGGGTGTTACAAAGGGGGGTGTTCGGGTCGAGTCCGGGTCCGGTTCGGGTTCGGGTCGGGCTTAGACGACCTGCCCCTGCCACGTGTCGGCCTGCTGTTTTAAATGAAAAATGGATAAGGGCTGTTTGGCTACAGGTATACAAAATTAAAATTTGAAATTGAAACAGGAACAGGGATATCCTATCCCTGTTTTAGGATTGACCCCTGTTTGGTTAACCGAATTAGGAATAGAAGAATTTGAATTTACAAATTTACCCCTGGACTTTTTAGAAATTAAGTTTGACCCTAGAACTTTCAGAAATTACACTTTGACCCCTAAACTTTTGAGAAATTATGATCTGACCCCACCAGAATAAAATATTAATAAAATATTAATTAATTAATTAAATTAATTTAAATTATTTACATATTCCAAAATAATCCGGAGTCCAAATGGGACAAGTCATTAGTGTATTTTGACTATCTCGATCATTCTAAAGCAATTGGTGAGATGCGTTTTATGAGACGGGGTCCCAAAAAATAAAAGACCCGTAGTAACCTTTAAAATTACCAAAATGCCCCTGAATTGAAACGCAGTCAAACGAACTCTAAATTAAGTAAACAAATAGTGAAACTTTATTATTTCGACCATTCCGGACTCAACTGCAGAGTCCGATTTATGGAAAGAGGTCTTAGGATGTAAGGACCCGTGAAAAGTACAAAATGACTGTTTTGCCCTTTTTAGCTCAGATGTCCGAAATGAATTTCACGAAAACCTAAACTTATCTTCTTCAACGTTCCTGACTCAATAGTAGGGTTTAATTCAGCAAAATAGAAACTTATAAAATAAAGACATAAAATTTGTTGAATAGCATAATTCAAGTAACAAATGGACTGAGTCACATGTTATGATTTTATGGACACGGAAGGGCAAGGAGAAGGTGATCTAACCTTCTACATTCTACTGCTAGTTCCGCTACCTTACGAGTACATTTTTTTGAGTTGAGACTGACTCACCAGGTACGATATATTGTGTTAAGTAAGAAATAGAATTGAGTTTAGGAATAACTGCTCTGTTGACTTGATGATTCACATGTTTGTTTGATTGTTCACATGCTTATGTGCTTCATGCTATCTTGCTGAAAGTTGGGTGATAATGTGGATGATGATTATGTGTATATCACATGCGTTAGTATAGTGTATGGATTATATTCTTTGAGAACTGTTGAGACCATGAAATATGTGATTGAAAGCATGCTTCATGTGTGAATGAGATGCATCATTGAGATTACATTGTGGCATGAATGAATCAGAGCATATTGGCATAGTGTGATTCCTTGGGCATGGTGTGAGTTGAGCACGTGGTGCTGTGCATTATGAGGGTGCAAATCCTCTGGTGTAAAACCTAAAATCGGCCATTAGGTACTCGCATGCCTGACGAGTTCCAGACCGTGAAACGAGACATATATTAGTACTCGGGCTATCGGGGAAGGACCGTAAGACGAGACATAGGTGGCATAGAGTTGCATGGGTGCGTCACGCATATTGTTCATATGATACATCGATGATATTGAATGTCATGTAGATATAACTGTACACTTGCACATGCCACGCCCTTAATTTTGTTTCCTGCATTAGTATTATATTGTACCAGCAGTTGAGCTGACCCATTCGTGGGACAAACATTTCAGATGATGCTCCAGCTGTGCGAGACGTAGAGATGATTTGATTATGGATTATGTTTGGCCCGAGGGGCGCATTTAATGTTGTACAAGGGCATAAGCCCGAGACTATTTCTTATTTTTGGTATGTCGTGAACCAATGGACAAGACTTTATGTATTGTATCAGAATGGTGGATTAAGTTAAGTGTTGAACTGTACTTGATTGTCCTTTATTTTCTTATTATTTTATTTCCTTTTCATCTCGTTACTCGCACCTCGGGTTCACTGGAATTCGGGGCATGACAACGTGGTATCAGAGCTTAGGTTCGAATACCTAGGGACCGTGGGGTGTTGTTGAAACACCATGAGACCCTAGAGGAAAAAGTGATGACTTAGTGTGAACTGTTAGTAGCATGCGGTAGGATTTTATGTGCTATGTGATCATATGTCCTAATGCGTGACTTGTTGTGATTACGTGCTAATTGATGCTATGTTGAGAGGCATGACATGTATAATGTGTGGAAACTTGTTAAGTGTATATATTATAACTTGCTATATGTGCTACCCGTTAAGTACAGGTTATTGATAAGAACATGATTGAGATCACATTTAAATGCTTATATCTGGATATGAAAAAGGTGATATTGAATTTTTCCCTTGGACTTGTAGATATGCCACCTAGACGAGCTCCTATTAGAGCCGGACCACCCAGACGGGGTAGGCCTAGGGCTACTGCCCAGCCACGACGTGACAGACCCAGAGCTGCTACCCCAGCTCATGATACCGTTGAAGAGGTTGTAGCCCCAGTTGATTCCCTAGACCGTAGTGCAGCTGAGGAGGCAGTTGCTCCTACACCTGCTCCTGCTCCTGTACCTGCCCTAGTGGAGGAGGTAGAGCAGACAGTCGGCGTTAGAGATATGGCAGCCTTTTTATAAGAGTGTCTCCGTACTATGATAGAGGCACGGACCACAAGGGGTGAGACTAGGGATACTTTCGTGATGAAGGTATTCCAGAGGATGAGACCCCCTACTTTTGCTGGACAGCCAGACCTACTGGTTGCCGAGGAGTGGTTGAGGCAGACCACCTGGATCCTAGACTCACAGGGGATTACTGAGCCCCATTTGAGGGTCAGATGTGCCACATTTCAGTTCACCGACTTAACCAGTCAGTGGTGGGAGGTAGTCGCTGACAGATTGCACCGGTTCGGTGAGGGATGGAAGGCGTTTGTGGCCATGTTCAATGACCACTACTTTCCAGTATCTGCCAGGGTAGGGTTCAGGGAGGAGTTTGAGGCACTTCTCCAAAGGGATATAATAGTGGCCCAGTATGAGTCTCGATTCACTACCTTGGGGAGGTTTGCCCCACATATCATCGGGTAGGAGGAATTGAGGGTGTACAATTTTCTCAAGGGGTTGAAGACCTCTGTTAGAGACAGGTTGGCTGGTCACATCATAGAGACATATGAGGAGGCAGTGATCAGGGCCTCCAAGGTGGAGAGAGAGCTAGCCGATCTTAGGGGAATCAGAGAGACCAGAGCTCAAGGCAGGGCACCCACAGTACAGACCTCTACACCTGCCCTGACCTATAGACCGCAGAAAAGGTACCGAGCTAGTACTTCTTCCACGCAGCCACCAGTAGGACCCCTCCATTCAGTAGCTCCCCGACCTGCCTTGCCATCCACTTCTAAGGGAGGAGGATCACAGTGGCCTCTTTCGTGCTATACATGCGGACAGCCTGGCCATAGGAGGGCCGATTGTCCTTTGAGGGGACCCAACTTTGTACAAGGTGCCGGATCCAGTCAGGGGTCACTTCCACCACCTCTACCAGCACCGAGTCAGAGAGCCCCACTGGTTTGTTACACTTGTCACCAGCCTGGCCATGTTAGGGCCAACTGCCCTCAGGGGCAGACCTCACAGAGCACGCCGAGGCCCCATTATTACCAGCATATGCAGGTGCTTTTGCCCCAGCCACAGTCAGTCCAGGGACTCCCAACACCCTATCACCAGTCTGCATCCTCCGCACAGAGTGTCAGAGCTCCAACACCTAGGGGAGGAGGCCATCAGGCATAGAGAGGGGGAGGCAGGTAGGGCCAGACCACTCAGGGCTGAGTCTATGCGGTAGCCACCCCGGAGACCTCTACTACCGGGCCATCAGTAGTCAGAGGTACATTCCTTGTATTCAGTTCATGGGCCAGTGTGTTGATAGATTCAGGTGTATCACATTCATTCATTTCCACTATACTTGCCATGTCATTGGGTTTGGATATAGATCGATTGGATCCCCCGTTGCATGTTGGTACGCCAGTTGGGGGTAGTGTAGTACTGACGAGGATCTGTAGAGATTACTTGGTAGAGATAGCTGATCATGTCCTTCGCTTTGATTTTATTATACTTGACATGACCGAGTTTGATGTGATATTGGGGATGGATTGGTTGTTCACCCACCGGGCGAGTATAGACTGCTACAGGGGGAGGGTGACCGTGTGCACTCTTGAGGGAGATTGTTTTTATTTCACAAGGGATCGTGGGGATTTCTTAGTCCCATCGTTGCGTGATTCTAGGAGTTGGGGAGGCCACAGTTATATGCTAGCTAGTTTGATTGCGGGTGAATGTGAGACCACAGAGATTGTGTTACCCCTAGTGGCGAATGAGTTCCCCCACGTCTTCCCGAGTGACTTGACTTGTCTACCCCCTAGACGAGAGATCGAGTTCACCATAGAGCTTATTCCCGGCACTACACCCATTTCCATACCACCTTACCGCATGGCTCCAGCTGAGTTGAGAGAGCTGAGGGAGTAGTTGACTGACCTACAACGTAAGGGATTTATCCATCCTAGCACTTCTCCATGGGGTGCCTTGGCACTGTTTGTGAAAAAAAAAGGATGGGACACTGCGGTTATGTGTGGATTACAGGAGGCTGAACCGGGTTACTATCAAGAATAAGTACCCGTTGCCTAGGATTGATGATTTATTTGATCAGTTGAGAGGTTCAAGATGCTTCTCGAAGATTGATCTTAGATCAGGGTACCACCAGTTGAGGGTCAGGGAGGAGGACATAGCGAAGACAGCTTTCCGCACTCGCTATGGTCATTATGAGTTTGTGGTTATGCCCTTTGGTGTGATGAATGCCCCAGCGGCATTCATGGACTTGATGCACCGCATTTTTAGTCCTTACCTGGATCAGTTTGTGGTAGTATTTGTCGATGATATCTTGGTATATTCGCCTATTGAGGATGTACATGCCTTTCATTTGAGGACTGTATTGCAGATTTTGAGAGAGCACCGCCTATTTGCCAAGTTATCAAAATGCGAGTTTTGGCATCGAGAGGTACAATTCTTAGGCCATGTCGTGTCCAGTGGAGGGGTATCTGTGGATCCCTCCAAGATTAAGGCTGTCATGAGTTGGGAGAGACCGAGTAGTGTATTTGAGATTTGGAGTTTTCTGGGGTTAGCTGGATATTACCGACGATTTGTGGAGGGTTTCTCCTGTCTTGCCGCGCCGATGACTCATCTTACGCGCAAGGGCATCAGATTTCTATGGACAGATGACTGTGAGCAGTCTTTTCAGGAGCTGAAGAGGAGACTGACTTCAGCGCCTGTTTTGATCATACCTGAGAGGGGAGTGGGCTATGCTGTGTACTGTGATGCTTCCCGAGAGGGATTAGGTTGTGTGCTGATGTAGAGGGGTAGAGTGGTAGCCTACAGTTCTTGCTAGCTGAAGAGCCATGAGCAGAACTACCCCAAGCATGATTTGGAGTTAGCTGTCGTCATCTTTGCACTTAAGAGTTGGTGACACTACTTATACGGGGAGAGGTTCGAGGTTTTCTTTGACCACAAGAGCCTCAGGTATATCTTCACACAGAAGGACCTGAACCTTAGACAAAGGAGGTGGATAGAGTACATGGAGGATTACGATTTTGACCTTCAGTACCATTCAAGGAGGGCCAATGTAGTGGCAGATGCACTCAGCAGGAGGTCAAGGAGTACTATTGCCAGTATTGCCATCAGAGAGTGGGAGATGATGGGGGATATTGGCGAGTTTTATTTAGATCTTACTGAGTTTGAGCGACATGCCACTCTGTTCAGCTTGTGTGTACAGCCCACCCTTTTTACTAGAGTCATAGAGGCACAGCTATTAGATGCTGAGGCAGATCAGATTAGAGCATGGATTGCTAGTCCTGAGGGATTTGAGGGACGGATAGTGCATTCTGACCTTAGCCTGAGGTATTTGGGTAAAGTTTTTGTCCCAGAGTCTCTCATGGCTGATGTGCTTAGAGATTTCCATCACTAACGTTTGGCAGTGCACCTAGGCGGCACTAAGATGTATCACGATCTGCGCCGTCAGTATTAGTGGACGGGGATGAAGAGAGATGTGGCGTAGTTCGTGTTGAGATGCCTCACGTGCCAAGAAGTGAAGGCTGAGCACCAGAGACTTGGAGGGTTGTTGCAGCCATTGCTAGTGGCCGAGTGGAAGTGGGAGCACGTTACTATGGATTTCATGATGGTCTTCCGAAGTCACCGAGAGGCCACGATGCAGTTTGGGTTATCGTGGATAGGTTGACGAAGTCTGATCACTTTTTGCCGATTAGAGTGACTGATTCATCAGATGTCCTCAGTAGATTGTACATTCGAGAGATTGTACGACTACATGGGGTTCCAGTATCCATTGTTTCAGACAGGGACCCACGTTTCACTGCCCGGTTTTGGCAGAGCCTCCAAACAGCCTTAGGGACTCAGTTCTAGTTTAGTACTACCTTTCACCCCCAGATCGATGGCCAGTGAGAGTGTACCATTCAGATCCTTGAGGACATACTTAGGGCTTGTGTCATGGATTTCAGGGGTAGCTGGGAGGATCACCTTGCCTTAGTCGAGTTTGCCTACAACAACAGCTATCAGTCCAGTATTGAGATGGCACCATTTGAGGCGTTGTATGGTAAGCCGTGCCGTTCCCTGGTGTGTTGGACTGAAGTGGGAGAGACAGCTGCCTTGGGGCCCAATATAGTCCGTGAGACCACGGACAAGATACAGGTGATCAGGCAGCTCTTGTTGACAACCCAGAGTCGCCAGAAGAGTTATGCAGATAGGAGGCGGCGGCCCTTGTCATTCGAGGTTGGGGACCATGTGTTGCTCAAGATATCTCCCCGACGAGGTTTGAGGAGATTTGGGCGCAGTGGGAAGCTGTCACCACGATTTATAGGCCTCTTTGAGATTCTTGGGAGGGTTGGTGAGGTGGCTTATAAGCTGGCATTACCACCGCAGCTATCTGGAGTTCATGATGTCTTTCATGTATCGATGCTGAGGAAGTACGAGCTTGACCCCTCCCATGTATTAGATTGGGTAGATCTTCAACTAGAGGACGACGCTTCTTATGACCAGAGACCCGTAGAGATATTGGACTCGAGGGACCAGGTTTTGCGAAGCAGGACCATCCTTTTGGTTAGGGTTCGTTGGAACCATCATGGGGTTGAGGAGGCTACTTGGGAGTGTGAGGCTGAGGTCCGTACTAGGTATCCCGAGTTGTTTGATCTTTGATGTATGTTATTTCAAATTTCGGGACGAAATTTCTGTACGGAGGGAGGAATGTAATAACCCAAAATTTTTTTTTTAAATATATAAATTTTTTTGGTTATTATTATTTTTATTATTATTATTGTTATTATTATTATTATTTATATTAATAATACATGGATGCAATATGTGTATAGGTGTGTATATATTTAAAGGAAATTGTGGAAGTATGTATGTATAATTGTATGTGTGTGTGAAGTGTCATGTGTATGGATATATATATATATAGATGTAGATATATATATATATATATATAAATCTGATGTGGGGTGTCGTGTGAGTGTGTGTGTGCCTACGGGTGTGTGTATTGGGTGGAAGTATATAGATATATATATATATATATATATATATATATAGGTCAGCTTTGCATTAAATGCAAAGCGGCCTTATAGGGAAACTAGGGTGTTGACAGAGAGGAAAGGTCAAGAATAGTGGCTGTGCAAGTGGTTACGTGAGAGAGTGGGTGTGTGTAGGTGTATATGCCTCGGTTGGTTAGAAAGAAAGAAAGAAAAGAGAGATAGAGAGCGAGAGAGAGAGTTCTGGAAAGGAGAAAGAGATCTTGGAGCTTAAATCAAGCTTGGAGCCAAGAAGGTGAAGGAGACATACGGCTAGAGAGAGAAACCCAGAAAAAAGGGTAAGTGGTTCATTTCTGATTTTCCATTTCCTGGCGTATTAAACTGGTTTAATTCTAGGGCCTTATAGTGTACAAAATATGGATCATTTTGCAAAAGAAACCAACAAAATGATTAAGAAATGAAGTAGAAACAATGAGTTGTAGGTGAGGGTGAATAATCGGTTGGCTATAAGAAATTGTTTGAAACCTTGTTTGGATGTTGGAAAATTGATTCCCATGAATGCAGAAACACAATGGGTTAAAGGGGGAGTCCAAACAGTGACCAAACAGTCACGAAAATGAAAGAGAAGGGTCGGCCGGAGAGTTGACCGAGATGTTTGAACCCCTATTCGTGAAAATCTAGTGGCTTAAATCCAAAACAGAACTTATATATGGAATGCTTGGGAGAAAACAAAGAGAACCACATTCAGAAACCATGAAAAACTCACCGAAATAATCTCGCCGGCGCAGGAGAAGGCGCCGGAACCCTACTGGTGCCTCGCTAGGAAAAACGGGGAAGAAGGGGGGTGTTCGGGTTAGGTCCGGGTCAGGTTCGGGTTCGGGTCGGGCTTGGCCGGAAAAAGCTAAACTTATCTTCTTCAACGTTCCAGAATCAATAATAGAGTTTAATTCAGTAAAATAGAAACTTATAAAATAAAGACATAAAATTTGTTGAATAGCATAATTCAAGTAACAAATGGACTGAGTCACATGTTATGATTTTAGGGACACAGAAGGGCAAGGAGAAGGTGATCTAACCTTTTGCATTCTATTGCTAGTTCCGCTACCTTACGAGTACATTTTTTTGAGTTGAGACTGACTCACCAGGTACGATATATTGTGCTAAGTAAGAAATAGAATTGAGTTTAGGAATAACTGCTCTGTTGACTTGATGATTCACATGTTTGTTTGATTGTTCACATGCTTATGTGCTTCATGCTATCTTGCTGAAAGTTGGGTGATAATGTGGATGATGATTATGTGTATATCGCATGTGTTAGTATAGTGTGTGGATTATATTCTTTGAGAGCTGTTGAGACCATGAAATATGTGATTGAAAGCATGCTTTATGTGTGAATGAGATGCATCATTGAGATTATATTGTGGCATGAATGAATCACAGCATATTGGCATAGTGTGATTCCTTGGACATGGTGTGAGTTGAGCACGTAGTGCTGTGCATTATGAGGGTGCAGATCCTGTGGTGAAAAACCCAAAATTGGCCATTAGGTACTCGCATGCCTGACGGGTTCCGGACCGTGAAGCGAGACATATATTAGTACTCGGGCTATCGGGGAAGGACCATAAAATGAGACATGGGTGGCATAGAGTTGCATGGGTGCGTCATGCATATTGTTCATATGATGCATCGATGATATTGAATGTCATGTAGATATAACTGTACACTTGCACATGCCACGCCCTTAATTTTGTTTCTTGCATTGGCATTCTATTGTACCAGTAGTTGAGCTGACCGATTCGTGGGACAAACATTTCAGATGACGCTCCAGCTGTGCGAGACGTAGAGATGATTTGATTATGGATTATGTTTGGCCCGAGGGGTGCATTTAATGTTGTACAAGGGCATAAGCCCGAGACTATTTCTTATTTTTGGTATGTCGTGAACCAATGAACAAGACTTTATGTATTGTATCAGAATGGTGGATTAAGTTAAGTGTTGAACTGTACTTGATTGTCCTTTATTTCCTTATTATTTTATTTCCTTTTCGTCTCGTTACTCGCGCCTCGGGTTCGTTGGAATTCGGGGCGTGACATAACTAAAGGGCCAATATATATTTATATATTATGTAATTAGAAGCAGTCATTAGAAAAAAACTTGAAAAAGCGTGGGGCTGCTGGGTTTTGAACTTGAGAGCCGTGGAAATGAGGGGGGTGCACTCACCACTATGCCATGCCAACCACATGTGCAC
The DNA here is from genome assembly GCA_008638375.1 of Nyssa sinensis. NCBI lineage: Eukaryota > Viridiplantae > Streptophyta > Magnoliopsida > Cornales > Nyssaceae > Nyssa > Nyssa sinensis. The sequence continues at coordinate 37,755,151 of CM018035.1, forward strand.
ATATATGGAAATAATATATAATTAATACATAATTAGTTGATTAAATTGTTACAGTTAATTATTTATCTAAAATAGTTTCCGATGTCAAAATAAATAAATGAACAGTGTATTTTGACTATCTCGGGCATTCCGGACCCAATGGTGGGGTCTGTTTTATGAGATGGGATTCCAAAAAATAAAAGACACGTAAAAGTATAAAATGACCATTTTACCCTTAGTACCCTGAAGCCAAATGAAAGTCTGAGAGGGTCTAAGTTGACTTTCTCCGATGTTCTGGACTGAGTGGTGAGATTCATACTGTAAAATAAAGTACGAAAAAATATGAAGCGTGAATACATAAAATTATGAAAACGACCCAAAGATATAAGAAGATTCCAGAAGAGTATACTTAAAAGGTATAAAAGCATAAGATAAAAATTAGGATCTAAGCATAAGGTAAGAGCATCAATAGGTGATATTTGATGTGAATACGAAGTTAATAGACTCTTTATATTTGTTTTTAGGAACTACAGGGAAAAAAGAAAAGCGCATTAGTAGCACTGACCCTAAGGACAAAGGTGAGTAACCCTGTATTTGAAGTAGAGATTTAACTCCATGGATTTGAAGAAGTTTTAAGTTCAAAAGATCTGAAGCATTTGAATTCTAAATTCAGTATTTACATGATTTCTGTTTTAGGTATTTCTATTCTCATAAAACCCTATCGTGACATGCTCAGTGAATGGTTTTTACTACAGCTTCTCTTTAAAATATCTTTCCGCATGTCTAAGTTTAAAATGCCAAATCTTGTTAAATATTCCAAGTATTTGAAGACTCTATCATGAATTCATGAACATCATAGTTTAAATGCTCATAAAAAACATCTATTTGAAGAAGTCATATTTCAAATGCTCTTAAATGCATATATTTGACGGAATTATATTTTAAATGCTTATGAAAAGCATCCATTTGAAGAAGTCATGTGATAAATAATTTTTAATGCAACTATAGGGAAGTCATGTTTTAATGCTTTTAAATAGCATTTACTTGTAAATGTTTTATACCTCTTGTTGCCACTGGTAATGCAAGATAAAATGTGCATAAGCACTAAGACTGATTTTGGGTTCTTCGGAACTCAATTGACATGTAAACTGCCAGGTAGCAAGATCTAATCCCCCAGGCATGAGATTTCTCCACAAGAAATAAGACTGGGATCTGGTTCGAAACAGATTTCTACCTAACCAAAGTGAAAAGATGAAACGTTTAGAAATGGTAGCAGGTTTATCCCTCCATTCCTAAATGTACTATATATGTTGATTTCATGAACTAAAGTTTTAATGTTTTCATAAGATGTCATGACCCGAAACCCACCCTGTAGAGATCTCGTATCGTGACCGCCACCCTTCGGCCAAGGCTTTAGGGCAAGGCTCACATAAGCAACAGTATCGGACGGTGGTGCGGCTTGTGTTCGCTGAAGCGTGAAAAACTTTTTCTTTTCTTTTCTTATTTAAATCTTTCTCACATTCGCCCGGTACTGCCGCTCTTCATAGCGGTACACATGTTAATACAATCATAGCATAATAAAAACTTAAAGTTTTATACATAGTACATATCCGATTGCCCCTCGGCTTAAGTACATACTTGTCCAAAATCTACTACATCAAAATTTGACCAACTATAGGTCCTAGTACATCAAAAACTCCTGATCCAAATGGAGCCGCTAATCATCAATCCTCAAATAGGGCAAGGCTCCCATTCATCATCAATACCTGAAAAAATGTTAGGGAATGGGGTGAGCTTCAAAAAGCCCAATGAGTAATTCCAGTAGTGGTTTCACACATGAGAGTTTATAAAATACTCACTACCAATTGCTCGTATATATTGAACATAGAGTACATGCACTCTTCATAACAGATAGCTTTGAAACATTTAAAGTATTCAAGCTAAACATATATTTATTCAAATAGAGTATATGCACTTCAAAACATATAAACATGCATAGTAAAAATGGGGGTAAAAACCTACTTCCATTTTCAAAAGCGTTTGTCATCTTTTCTATTTGATTAGGTGGAATCTGTTTCGAACCAAACTCCCGTTTTACTTATACGTGGAGATATCTCATTACCTAAGGGATTAGATCCTGCTACCTGGCATTTCACATGACAGGATCAATTGAGTTCCGAAGAAACCCAAAATCTTATCTGTGTGCTTATGCACGGTTATCTTGTAAAACATTTATCACATGACTTCTTCACATAGATACTTTTCATAAGTATTTAAAACATGATGTTCATAACTTCATGATAGAATCTTCAAATACTTGGAATAACATTTTTAGAACATGTAGACATGTTAAGTACTTTTAAGGAAGACTAATAAAAATCATTCACTGAGCATATCACAATAGGAACTTATAAGAACAGAATATTTTAAAACAAGAATCATGTAACATTGAATTTGATATTCAAAAATTCAGATATTTTGAACTTAAAACCTTTTTAAATCCATGGAGTTAAATCTCCACTTCAAATGCAGGGTTACTCACCTTATACTTTTAGGCGGGCTCCACTGTGGTGCCTTTCGTTTCCCCTTTGTACTTCCTAAGAACCATTCATCAATAATTTATTAACTTCATATGTACTTCAAATATCTCCTATTTATGTTCTTAATGATCGTATTAATTTCATATTTTTCCGTACTTTATTTCATAATATTGACCTCACCATTGAGTTCGAAACATTGAAGAAAGTTAATTTAGACTTTCTCGGCTTTTTATTTGGCTTTGGGCACGTTAGGGGCAATTTAGTAATTTACACTTTAACGTGTCTTTTTTTTTTTTTTTCAAAGTCTCGTCTCTTGAAATAGACCCCACCATTAGGTTTAGAATGTCCAAAATAGTCAAAATCCACTATTTGTTTATTTTATTTGGACTTCGTTTGACCCATTTTTGGCTTAGGGGTATAATAGTCATTTCACCCTATTTATAAAATAATTATTTAATTTTTAAATTATTTTTCCAGGGTATTTGTGAAGGAATTTTATAAATTTTGGGTCAGAACCAAATTCTATAGAACAGTTGGGGTCAAAGATTAATTAAGCAAAATTCTGGTTTTCCTATTTTAATTTCAATGCTAAACTAGAGGGTTTCTAGTTAAAAACCCTAAACTGGTTTATTTAGTTTTTGGACTGACCGGTTTGGTTTATTTTCATTGGATCATTCTAAACCAAGTCCAAAATGATGTCGTTCAAATAATGCGGTGGCTATGCCGCGTCCCTACACGTGTCCCGAGTTAACCCATCTGACTCGATTCGAAACGGCGAGTCAACTCGTCGTCTTCTTCACCAATTAACCCACTATTGCCCTAATTTTTGGGTTTCTTTCCTTCCAATTTCGTGTGTTTTTAGTCATTGATTTCTTCTGTTCTTGGATGATCAGTGTTCCTAGAGGGTTGGCCAATCTTTTGGCATTCAGTTGATATCTTAAAACTAACCTAAACGTTTGGTTTAATACTTGATACCCGAACCTGCAACTCCATAATAAACCCTTATTTCATCACCATTTTGAATGGGGTTTGGTTCAACGTGACCCTCGTGACATAGGGGTTTCATCCATATTCTCAAAAGTAGGTTTAGAAGTCTAAACCAAGGGTTGGGTTTTATGGCTGAAACCTGCACCTCAAGTTTTTGGGTTCATTCTTTGAGATTTTGGATCACGGTCTAACATTTTTAAGACTTTGGGACGGTCTAGATCAGGTTCCAATACACAAATTTGGGTTTGGTTTACTTTGATTCAGACCTGCACTAATGTTTCCAAACCTATCATTCTACATTTCTTACTCGATCCTACATGATTTTCCTTCATTATCTTTGCAAATTATAACTTATAGCATATAGATTAAGACTTTATATTTTCATGCTTAAAATCTTAACATAATCAAACATAATTCAATAAAAATTTACCTGTTTGACTGTTTTCTTTCCAAAAATTTTTCCCTCTTCAGTTTCCTCAGAATTTCCTTCCTCGGCTCCTTCCTCTTGGTCTTTCCCTCACTTCCACACACTTCACTCCTCTTAAATCTCTTCTAAACTGACTTGAGGTGGGTTACATTGCCACTTGTTGGCTTTGATTTTTGCATAAAGAACACCTCATATGTAATACCCCGACCCGAGTTAGCTGGTATCCGACCCGAAGTAGTCAGTACCCGACCCGGGTGAACCGAATCATAACGCATAATCCCGAGCTGTACCAAAATTTGACTACGTAAGTAAAAAATTGACGCTCGGTTAGACGACGTATTTAGTATATGAGATACAAACATGAAACGAATGGCATGAAGTCACGGGTGTCCAGGTGCCGCCGCACCGGAAACTCGGTTATGGAAAAACGTGCAAGTACGTGTATACAAGTTTAAATTTGTAAATAATAACTATTAATATATATATATATATATTTATTAAATACATTAGATATATATATATATATATTTATAGAGATACATATATATATATATATGTGTATATACGGTTAGTATAAATATACATATATATATATATATCATATATGTAAAGAAACCATGTGCTAACAGCACATGGTTTGTGAAAGGAAGCTGACGAGTGGAAGATGAGGTGTTAGCGCTGGCAGGAGAAAACTCAGAAAGCAACAAGTGTTAGTGATGTGTTGAGTTTGCATGGACGGGTGGCATTGTCTTTGGACGGGTGGCATTGTCTTTAATCCAAGTCAGTGGAATTGGTAAGAAATAATAGAGATAGAGAGAGAGAGAGAGAGAAGGTTAGAAAGAGAGAAAGAAAACGGAAGAAGCAGGAAATTTAGGGAGAGAAAGAAAGAAGCAGTTTGGAGAAACCGAGAGTTGGAGGAGGAAGAAGCAGCAACCAAACAGGTATTAATCCATGTTAGTTTCTTAAACTTCTCTCTTAAAATTTATCATGAATGCATGCTGAAAATAAGCAACCGAAGCATGAAGAAAAATCAAGAAACTCAAACTAGGTGCACGGTCAACAATGGTAGATTTTTGTATGTCGAATTAATCTTAATTTTAAGACTGGAAACGAGTAGGAAACATCTTCAGGAGTCCAACGCAACTTGAATCAGTTAAAATGGTCTCGGAATGACCAAGTTTGGTCAAATTATTTGTCATCGGTGCATGGCCGGAATAGCTAACCGGGTATTGAAAACTGTATATTGTAGTGGTCTAAAACAGTTCTAAACTGAATGCCTAAAGATTTAGGATCATTTGATATGAAAATCAGTAAGAATAGACAACGGAATGTGTAAGAAAACTGAGTTGGCCGGAGGTAGAGCAGTGGCCGAAAAACCGATTATGGGTGCCGGAAACGGTAAGAAATCAGGTCAAATCTAGTTTAAACGAGTTGTTGAGATTGTTAGAGGTAATTTGATATGAAAATCGAAGGAAATGGGCGTCAAATGAGGTGGAAAACAGTGGGGAAAGGTGGCAGTTCCGGCGACCGGCGCCGGAAGTGGCAACTGGAGTAATGGTCAAAAAATCATGGGCCATTTTGTTGATTGAGTTCACCTGAACCGGTCGGTTCAGTAGGGGTTTAAACCGGTTTAGGGTTTCTAACCCTGAACCAGTGGGTTCAGACCGGAACTATTGGTAATTGCAAACCAACCCCAATATTTATGAGAAATCCCACTGAGGCCCAACAGAAAATTTAATAAATTATGAAATTACCCCTAAGTCAAAAGTAGGTCAAACGAAGTCCAAACGAGGCAAATAAATAGTCAATTTTTATTATCTCGAGCCTTTTGGAACCAATGGTGAGGTCAAAATGTTGAAAAGAGGTCCCAGGAATAAAAGACACGTAAAATACAAAATGACAGTTTTGCCTTTTTCAATCCAAGAGTCCGATTTAAGATCCGTAAAAGCCTAGACCACTTGTATTCGACGTTCTGGATTAAATGATGACATCCAAATTAGTAATTAAGATACCGATAGCCAAGATAAGTAAATTTGAATATATAGCATAGATGAGTTGTGATTATAGACTGAGTACATTTCCAATGACAGGCACGTCAAAAGATAAAGGAGAGGGAATAGCTTGAGTTCTAAGGATCGGTAAAAAGTGTAAGTAATCTCTGATCTCTGTATGTGCTACATTCCAAGCCAAGTCATAGCTCTTTCCATATACATTGCTTATTGTACTCCTTACACGGTTATCAGAATTTATAGAACCACATCGATATTGTTCTATCATGTGGGAAGCATTTGATGATGTTCATACATATATCTTGATCATGATGGTATATTTGTATATTGAATTCTTGTTGTACATTCTTACCTAGGGCTGTAAAGGCCAGACAGTTGTGTTCAATCATAGTTTCACTTTATTCTTCATGGATGATATTTAAGTGCCGGATTTGTGATCAATCACATTTCCATCTGATGCCAGTTAAGACCTTCGGGTCTAGACATAATTTACTTTGGATCCAGATATGACCTTCGGGTCTAGTTAAGACCTTCGGGTCTAGTTAAGACCTTCGGGTCTAGATATGACCTTCGGGTCTAGTTAAGACCTTCGGGTCTAGTTAAGACCTTCGGGTCTAGATATGACCTTCGGGTCTAGCATCATGGCATCGCAGATTCGTTGCTATCAGTATCTTATATTGTTGATGTTATCGATATTTGTAACTTGAACATATTCATGTTTATGTGTGACTTTGAAACTTCACAGCTTTTATTCAGCACATATGATTATATTGTCAGACAGATCTTCCTTGTTATCTTTGAATTTCTTATCCTCTGATGATCATAGATGAGTTCAGTATTTATGACTAGCTAGCATATCTGCATTTATCCTAATTCTTTCATGGATAGTGCCTCTATTCTTGTACACATGACAGAGCAAAAGAGAATTACTTACTAAGCTTTAGTTAGCTCACCCCAAACTTACCACCCCTTTCAAGAAATGAAGTTGTAGAAGGGCCGCAGCAGTAGCAGTAGTAGTAGCAGCTATCTAAATAGCAGTGGACATACTTTTGAAGTTGTAGGGTAATGCTTAGTACAGATAGTCTTATAGCTCTCTCACGTTATCCACGTCCTGGAAAGATTAGTTGTATTAAGAAATTTTGTATTCCGCATTTTGAGAACACTTTATGTATAACATGCAACCTTACCTAAATATTGATTTAAGTCTTCCGCATATTTAGTTGTTGCATGTTAGTGACACTGATTGTGTAGCAAGATAAGAACCCTTGATTCGACACCTAATGTCGGATCGGGTGCACGGCTCGAGATCCGTATAGGGTGGGTCTCAGGTCGTGTCATCATGGCTACGGTTTCTCACTCATCACATGGCTGTTATTATCTCTTTATTTCATGGAGAACAGTTGTATGGCTTATAAGGATCCACTGATTCTCTCTCCAACTTTCTATATGCTTCTATTGATTTATGCTATTTTCTACTTCATTCCTTCTATTTTCATTTCTTTTCCCTTTATATTTAATTATTTGCTTTAATCTTCAATTCACACACACACACACACACATATATATAGATGTATTGCTACATATATAAGCCAACCATATTGCTATATATGTATATACTTGAATATCATTTAATATATATATTTGCATTAAATATATAATTACATTAATTCATATAAATATATTTTTATATTTATATATTCATTTACATATTTTGGTTATACCCACTCATAATACACAATTAATGTGTGTATTTAGCATATATTCGTATACACGTAATATTTATGGGCATGTGACTATTATGTTACATAATAAAATTTTTATATTCACTATGTTAATCGGATGTAATATTCATTTTTCATGTCTATAATTTATAATCATAATCAAGGTTTGGCGACTAAAGTAAGAATGTACAGTCTTAATGGGATCAACAGAAACAGGTTAGTGATTGCAATGAAAGTGATGTACAGTCGTCCTGGGTTCCCGAGACTTTACTGAAAAGGGAGATTCCACTGAAAGTTCATGTGTTGGGGTTCGAAATCAACCTCGTTACTTAAAGTTTCGGTCACTAATTAATATTTAGTGATTTAATGATTCTTAGTCAGGTCGGGGTGTTACATAAGAAATGGCAGAAGATTTTTCAAACCTCTTTCACATGAAGAAGTATTTTTTTTTTTAATGGAATGGATCTGGTTTTAAAATAAAGGGTCATACCCTCATGTTTACAAGAATAAAGATTTTTATTCATCCGATTGAGAAGAAAAAGATTTAAACTCTTTTGGTCACATTGGCCATCACATACATGTTTACAAGTTTACATTGCATATTGTGTATCCACTCGAGTGCTTGAAATGCTCCGTGTTATGTGTTTTGGAGATTCTTACAATTTGTATACGTAAAATGTCTATTTTACTCGAATGCTTTAAATTGCTTCGTGTTACGTGTTTTAAAGTTTCCTGTACTCTATTTGAAGAAGTACATGTTTAGCTTGAATACCTTAAATGTTTCAGAGCTATCTATTTAAAAGAATTCCTATATTCTTATTTGAAGTATGCGAACAATTGGTAGTGAATATTTTATAAACTCTCTTATACTAACCACTATTAATTGAAAACCCATGACAAATGCTGGAATTATTCACAAGCTTAGTTTAGCTTATCCGAATTTATCCGACCCACATTACAAGTAACTAAAAGAAACCCTAACTTTTGATGATGAAGATGGTTAGAGCTTTGCCCATTTTGAGGAAGGGCTTAAGGAAGCTCCTTACAGGACTAGCAGTTTTTAGGAAGCACTTATAGTTTGTCACTTTTTGTTCTAGAAGATATTTAAATGTTATATAACTATGTCCTGAGGGACAACTGAACATGTATTAATTATAAAGTCTTAAAGTTTTATTATGCTCTGAATGTATAATCATGTGTATACCGTTCTGAAGAGCGGCAGTACCGGGACGGATATGCAGGAAATTTAAAAGAAGAAAAGAAAAGAAAAAGTTTTTCACGCTTCCGCAAAGACAGGCCGCACCGCCGTCCAATACCTGTAAATTATGAGAGCCTTACCCGACGGCCCTTGGGTCGAAAGGTGGCGGTCGTGATCCAAGATCCGAGATCCGCATAGGGTGGGTTTCGGGTCATGACAGGGTGGTATCAGAGCACCAGGTTGACTTAAACAAACTTAGTGACACTAGAAGAATTAGAAACAGAACTATGAGTTAGGTAGGTTTTCGGCTACCTAAGATATTGAAGTACGTGATTTGATTTGAAGGCGGGGTATAAGACCCGCATTACAAGAAGTAGATATGTGAAGTACATGATTTGATATGAAGGCGGGGTATGAGACTCGCATTACATGAAGTAAATGATTTGATTTGAAGGTGGGGTATGGGAACCGCATTACATGAGGTAAATATTTGAAGGTTATGACTTGATTTGAAGGCGAGGTATGGGACCCGCATCAGAGTAAAGTAAGTGATTCGAAGTACGTGTTTTAATAGGAAGTATGGTATGGGACCCGTAGTTAAATAGAAGTAGTAAAATGAAGATAAGAAGTAAATTTGGACTATAAAACCCACCACGGAATTAGAAGAGGATAAATGAAAATTTTAAAATTTAAAATTATAAGATAGGTAAGTATAACCTTATGTGATAAAAATATATACATTATTGTCATTTAAATTTGACTACTAGACACATGAACATGATATATAGAAATAATGAAGAAGGAAAACAGAATAGAATCTTATAAAGACAGGGAACACTCAAGTTTTGAGGACAAAACTCTAATAAGGAGGGGAGAATGTGTCACGACCCGAAATCCACCCTGTGCGGATCTCGCATCGCGACCGCCACCCTCAGGTCTGGGGACCCTTGGGCGAAGGCTCACATAGGCAGCTGGTATCGAATAGATGTGCAACATACGTTTTGCGGAAGCGTGAAAACTTTTTCTTTTCTTGTTTTTAAATTATGCACATCCGTCCGATACTGCTGCTCCATACATAGCATACATGGTTACACATTCAGAGTATAACGAAAACTTAAAGACTTCATACATTAATACAATACATATTCGGTTGCCCTGAGGGCTTATTACATATTCTTACATTGTCTACTAATACAAAATGTACTACTAGTGTTCATAGGTTCTTCAAAAGAAACTACTTAAACATATCCTTCCAAAAACAGCTAGACTCATCGCCATCGTCCTTAAGACCCTGTCTGCTGAATCACCTGAAAGGGGGGTCCGAACAAAGTCCGGGTAAGCTAATCTAAGCTTGTGAGCAATTCCAGTATTCGTCATGGGGTTTTCAATTAGCAGTGGTTTAGTACATAAGAGTTTGTAAAATAATCACCGCCAATTGTTCGTATAGTTTGATTACAGAATAGATGCATTCCTTAAAACTTGTAGCTTTGAAACATTTAAAGTATTCAAGCTAACTCATACTTCGTCAAATAGAGTATATAACTCAAAACATATGCATTTCTTAAAACAATAGCTTTGAAACATTTAAAGTATTCAAGCTATACTTATACTTCGTCAAATAGAGTATATAACTCAAAACATATGCATTTCATAAAACAATAGCTTTGAAACATTTAAAGTATTCAAGCTATACTTATACTCATGAGCTTCAAGATATATAACATAACATGTATTTCTTAAATAGAGTATATAATACTCAAAATATATGCATATTGAAAATGAGGGTAAAACCTTGCTTCCATTTTCAAATCATTTGTCATCTTATCACTTCCATTAGTGGAATCCGTTTCGAACCGGACTCCCATCTTACGTATAAATGGAGATATCTCAGTGCCTGGGGGACTAGGTCTTGCTACCCGGGCATTGACAGTCAATTGAGTTCGTATGTAATCCCAAAATCTTGTCACAGGGCAATTGAGTTCGTATGTAACCCAAAATCCTGTCTATATGCTTATGCACCATTATCTTATAAAACATTTATCACGTGACTTTTCTCATAGATACTTTTCATAACTTCGTAAAATCTTCGTATACTTGAAATAAGCAAATTCAGGATATTTAACAATAATTGCATTTTAACTAGACATGCCGAAATATATTTGAAGGAAAAACTGTTGTGGGAAAAACCAATCACTGAGCATGTCACAATATAAAACAGAACAATTAAAAACTGAATCATGTAAATACTGAATTTGAAACTTCAAATACTTCATATCTTTGAACTTAAAACCTTTTCAAATCCATGGAGTTAAATCTCCAATTCAAACACAGGGTTACTCACCTTGGTTCTTTAGGGTTAGTGTTAATAATGCGCTTTCCCACTTTCCTTGTAGTTCCTAAGAACAATTCATAAATATCTCATCAACTTCACATTCATTGTAATATCATCTCGATATTCCTTAACTTATGATTAAATCGTATTAGATCCTACAAGGATTTCATTAATTCATATGTACTTAACGTAACTCGTATTCTTAACCTATGACACAATTTAATGTGTTAGAAATTGAATTTATTTCAATTTATACTCTTCTGGTAGTTTCATTAACTTTGAATTAAAGTTATTTATTTGACATGTTTACGTGTCGTGTCTTTTCGTATTTCATTTCTCGTACACGCCTTAGTATTAGTACTTTGGCACTACTCTAATTTATAGTCATCTGACAGATGCTATTCATCAAATTTTATGTCTTTTTATTTTAGACATTTCTTTTGGTCGAATAGACTCTACCATTGAGTCCGGAGTGTCCAAGAAAGTTGGTTTAGGCTTTATTAGAATTTAATTCGGGCTTTTATATGTAAAAGGGCAAAATGGTCATTTATCGTTTTACGTGTCATATTTTTCTGTACTTCGTTTCGTAATTTGGACTCCATTTTTGAGTCCGGGATGTCAAAGAAAGTCAATTTAGACCTTCTTGGTTTTCATTTGGCTTTTGAGGTACCAGGGGTATTTTGGTCTTTTTACCCCCTTACGTGTCGTTATGTTCGGGACCTCACCTCGAGTCGTGGACCTCACCATTGGACTCAGAAGGTCCGAGATAGTAAGAATACACTAATAACTTGTTAATTTTGGACAAGGGGTATTTTGGTCATTTACCCCTTTACGTGTCTTTATTTTTTCGGGCCCCGTCTTGTAAAACAGGACCCTACCATTGATCTCAGAATGTCCAAAATAGTAAAAATACACTATTCATATGTTTGATTTGGACTTCATTTACTTCATATATGACTTAGGGGCAAAATAGTAATTTTGCTTTATTTATTAAATAATTAAATAAATTATTTAATTATTTTTCAGGGGCTTTATTGCATAACTTCTCCCTCAATTGGGCCACAGTATAATTTTTCTGAAGCTCAGGGGTCAATCCGTAATAACCAAAAGTCTTGGTTTATTTAGTTTTAATTAAATTAGAAAAACCAAAGGGTTCAGTTAAATTGGAAGTGAACCGGTCCGGTCTAGTCATAAACCAACCGGTTCGGTCGGTTTATTTACATGTAGGCTGACGTCATGATGATGTCAGCCCTAGCGTTCAATTTAATTTTACCGACATTCAAAACATCGTCGTCTCATTAATTCGGTGGTAAGCCTAGAGGCTGCCACTTGTCCGAGTTGACTCAGCCTCATTTAAAGGCCAAGTTGACCCGTCTTCTTCTTCCCCACGAGACCCGACTGAAAACCCTATTTACAGTTCTTCATTTCTTTCTATTTCGTGACTTTTTATTCACCAAATCTTCACTGTTTTGGATCCAAAACACTCCTAAGGTAATAACGACTAGCTTGGCATTCATTTGGGAGTTATAACTAGTTCATATGCTCGGTTTAAAGGTTTGATAATCCGAACTGTACATGGGTTGTTCATGCTCATTTCTTGGTGGTTTTTCATGGGGTTTCGTTTGTTATGATCCCTTCTTCATGGAGCTTCATTTCCCATTCAAGAAAATGGATTTAAATGAAAGTTCGTGAGGTTGGGGTTTTGAACCTGTACCTGCAAGTGAATATTTGGAGGCCATTGTTTGTGATTTTTGGTCGCGGTCACACGTTTTTATAACCCTCATGACTTCTTCTTGAAGTCCATATGCACCAAAAAGAGTTTGGCTCCCCTTGTTTCAGACCTGCTATAGCATAGTCTTCAATGGCGGTTTCTTCTGGGTCTTATGTTTTTAGGTGTTTTCAAGGCTTCCTTTCATGTTTAAAACACTTCTAAACATATATTAAACATCATACTTGAAAGAATAACTCTAAAAAAGTTCTTAATAATGCAATATTCTAGAGAGAGAAAAATGGAAATTTGAGTTTTCTCACCTTCTTTCCCTCAGTTTCCTTCCTTTTTCTTGCTTTAAATCCTTCCTTAGCTTCTCAGTTTCTCCCTCTTTGGATTTCTTTCACGAGATACAAGCATGATTTGCATGCTTTTGGTTTGTCTTATAAAGGAAGAAAACCGACCTCTTTCTCTCTCCTCGTTTTCTCTCTCTCTCTCTCTCTCTCTCTCTCTCTCTTTCTGATTTCGTAGCCTTTATTCTTGACCTTATCAACCCATCTTACACTCCATTAATTTTGCTTTTTCATTTTTGGCAACTTACATTAAATGGATCCTTGATATTTTTGTGATATATGTATATTATATATACACACACACAAACTCATCTACACACACTCACACACAACAGGCGTCACACACACACACCATTCAAGATATTTTGTATTAATATAACTTTATAACATTAATAATATTTTAACTATTTATATATACATACTTATACATGTACATGTGTATATATATATTTTTATACACTTTATATCATACACACAATACACCATAAAGTGTGTGTTTGTGTGTTCAAATTTATTTAATCATAATTAGAGTTAATAATTTCATATAAATAAATAATTAATTATTTCCTTCGGTGTAAATATTTTTACACAAATTTTCTTTAATCTCGAAATACGTGCCATATGACCCGGTATCTCGGGTCGAGATATTACAGAATGTAATACCCTGACCCAAAATACCCGAGCAATTTGACTCGCGTTACGAGATTTGAATTTATTAGTTTAAATAGACTATGAAATTACCCGAGTTGTAAAGACCTGAAAATTTAGGGTGATTTTTTTTTTTTATAAGGTACTGGCTGTAACACTCTGACCAAAGGACTCTGTGACATAAATGATCCGAACAGTAAGCCATAACGGGATTTTTTTTCGTAGAAATAAATTAAATTCAGAACACAAATGATAAATGTTCAGAAAATAATTAATGCGGTCAACCGAGTGCCGGGACAAATAAATGGGACTGATACGAATCGTAGTTACAAGAATAAAAAATAAAAATGACATAAGACGCGAACGGACACCCAGAGACGGTAAAACAAATAATACCGATATTGAGCCGGCTTTATGTAACGGCCCGATCCACATGGCATGATATTGTCCGCTTTGGGCCTCGGCCCGCACGACTTTGTTCTTGGCAGTGGGCTTGCCCCACCCTAAAAGGCCTCAATTCACGAACTAAGTCACTCAGTGTTTGTTCCATTCTGCCAGGATCCTCTCTGGCATTTTCTCCATGATTGGTATTTGTCCTATCCGCCATTCTTGGTTTTACCTATATTCATACAAAATATTCAGAATTCTCCAATCATTAATTTATATGCAACTTATATAAAAAATTTGCATATTCATACAATATACTTCATTAAAATTTTCAGTTTCATTTGGTCCATGTCATCATTCGTAGGTTATCAGTAAGGGTAATCTAATCGATTCCAAGAGTGATTCAATTAATCATTTTCTATTATTACTCTATCACCCATTCATCAAGGCCATCATATTTCCTACCTCATTACTAATTCTATTTTTCGGAAAATACTAACTCTAAAATCCAGGTAACAATCCCTATCTTTCAATGTCTCACTAGATCTCTAGAGTTTCCTATTCTTAATCACTTGAGAAACCTCAATTCCAATTTTGGCTTTGGTCTTTTCCCAAAAGACCTAATACCTAAGCTCTGATACCATCTGTAACGGCCCGATCCACATGGCATGATATTGTCCGCTTTGGGCCTCGGCCCGCACGGCTTTGTTCTTGGCAGTGGGCTTGCCCCACCCCAAAAGGCCTCATAACATTGGAGAGCAGCACCCTTACTTATGAATCATTCACCTTTCCTTTCCCCAGGCGATGTGGGATGCCGAGTCCCTGTGCACTCAAGCACGCTTTCTCAGCCATCCACTCCCACTCAGGAGGGCCCGCGTCCCTGCGGCACACTTTCCGGCTGAGGTCCAGCTCTTTTAAATTTTTAGCATGATTCGTGTAGTTTTAACAGTATGATCTTGTTAAGCATGGAAAATGGGAAATATTACAAAAAGAATCTCTTGATTTGGGTTAGAAACAAGCTAGAAATCATAAGTTGCAGGTGTGAGAGAATAATCGGAAGTTTGGTATTTTATGTATAAAACTTGATTTAAATTGCATGAGATTGATCCCATATAGTGCAGAAACTAAATAGAGAAAAAGAAGAGTCAAAACAGTGAACAATCGATCGAAAAATTGGAAATAACCAGGTCACCGGAGTTACGGGCTTGCTCTATTTCGTGAAGATTTAGTGCATGAAACTAAAAACCAATAATTGAAATAAGATCTACATGAAAAGATGAAGAGAACGGCATTTAAAAACCCTCAAAAATCAATTAGAATCTGGTCGCCGTCGCCAGAGATGGCGACAGAACCCTACCGGAGTTCTACCGGAAAAACGAAGAAGAAAGGGTCCTGTTTAGTTGATGGGCTCGGGTCACGGGTTGGATCTGGGTCGGGACCCGATCAAATTAAAAAGGGGCAACTGAAACGACGCAGTATAGGTTAAGTTTAAAATGATTTTAAAATTGAATTGGGAGTGTTTGGCTACGAGGTTATGAAATTGAAATTGAAATAGGAATAGGGATATCCTATCCCTGTTCTGTCACTATTCACTGTTTGGCTATCCTTAATTAGAATAATATTTTCTGAAATTTCAATTGAACCCAGAAGTTACGGAATTTGCAAACTGACCCCCCTAACTATTGATTCTTATGATTTGACCCTCAGAATAAAATATTAATTAAATATTAATTTAATTAATTAATTTAAAATAATAAAAAATTACAAAAATGCCCCTAGTTCAAATATAGGTCAAACGAAGTCCAAACGATGCAAATGAATAGTCAATTTTTATTATCTTAGACATTCCAAGATCAATGGTGGGGTCTATTTCACTATACGGGACCCCGAAAAATAAGATACACATAAAAGTGCAAATTGACCATTTTGCCCTTTTGGTACAAAAGTCCAAATGGAATTCCGCGAAAGTCTAAACCGACTTTCTTCGACGTTCCGGACTCAATGGTGAGGTCTGTATGTTGAAATAAGGTACGGAAAAATGTGACACGTAAATATGTAAGGTAATAGAATCAAACTTTAAAACTTAAAGAAGCTACCCAACAAATGTAACTAAAATAGGAAAAAGAATTAATGATAATTAAATCAGAGTAATATTATGGAATGTGACCGGACTTTGAAATGTGATTTTAGGGAACTTCAAAGGAAGGATTTTTAGAGTTAAGTCTTTGGAATTCAGGTGAGTGTTTCATACCATATTGAGGTGGAATTCCTTTATAGATATAAATATTGAACTCTTTTATGATTTATCGAACTATACTGTATACGTTTGAATGATCTATTGACAACTATATTGTCTTCTTTGACTTCAGAAAATGTGTTCGAAAGATACTCAAATGTTTTACGATATTCTTACAAATGTTTGAACTGTTTGAACTAAATGTCAAATAAAGAACCTTGATTTGAAATAATTGAACTGCTATTGATGATTATTGATTTTGGATACGATTTGGATATGAATTTGATGCTTTGAATAGAACACTCTTCTATGATTGGTCACTATCGAATAGATTGTGATTTATCGAACCCTCCCACAGGGTATATTGTGGTGAGCCGGTGTTGATATGGCATATCGAACTAGCTAGCCCATCGATCTCAGTCAGCGAGGTTCTAATTTGCGGGCCATAGAAGTGGAATATATCATTGAATATGAATATTGAAAATTGAACCATGAATCTGAATTATCGAACTATGATTTTGAATTATTGAACTATGAATTTGGGTTATTGAACCATGAATCTGAATTATCGAACTATGAATTATTGAACTATGAATTTGGGTTATTGAACCATGAATCTGAATTATCGAACTATGAATCATTGAACTATGAATTTGGGTTATTGAACCATGAATCTGAATTATTGAACTATGAATTTGGGAATTGAACCATGATATTGAACTGTGGTTTTGATTTATTAAACTATGTTATTGATTATCGATTTATGATTATCTTTGAATTGAGATATATTGGAACTGAATTTGATACCGTTATCTTGTACTATAATTAAGATAACATATGATTTATGATTATCGACATTTCAGTATTGAATTACATAGTAGTTTTGAAACCCTTGGTATATTATGGAATGCTCACGAGCTGGGATACTCACGAGCTGTTGAGCTCATAGGATATTTTTATCCTATTTCAGGTGATGATATCGGACAAGAAATAGCAGGTTCAGTCAGACTAGTTGGAAGCTTGTAAAGCTATGGACCCTTTTTGTAATAGGATTTTGCTAGTCATGATGTAGTTGCTTTTGGAAACTTTGGACTGTATATCGAATATGACATCAGCAAGCTTTGGAAAAATTACATCATGTACTTTTGTAATCGCTATGGAATGTAGAAATAGATGACTGATGTTGACTTGTGTATTGATTAGCGCTTCCGCAATAGAAAAAGAAAATTTATTCCGCTGCATTTGATTAAAGGGAATTATGATCATTGGCAAAAAGGCCTCGGTGGCCGATCACGAACCCTCGATTCGCATGGACCGGATTTGGGGTCGTGACACTTTATGCCAACTTTATTGACATTCATAATTAATATATGAAAAATAAAATAAAATATGCATAATAGTATATATGAAAAAGAAAATGTAAAGTATGGTATATATATGTGGTAGAAAATGAATAAAAGAAAAGAATAGTGAGGAAAGGGGGCGGTGCAAGTCGCGGGTGAGGGAGAACAGCAGAATAGGGGAGAAGGAAAGGGAGAAGAAAAGAGAGAAAGAAAAAGGAAGGAAAAGAGAAAAAGAGAGAGAGGGAAGGGAAGAAGCAGAAGCGGCAGTGGTCGCAAGCGGGACCGAGGCAAGAGGGCGACAGATTGGCGATGGGTTTTGGATTTCTTAGGGCGATTGGGGCTGTGTGTTGCGGATTAGAGGGACGTGAAGCAGCAGCGATGGGTTGGGACGGATCTGTCGGGGAGTCATCGCTGAGTTGATCTCTCAACTCTGTACCGAACATCGCAAGGAGGGAAGCAACAGTTGGCGAAATCCCTTTTTCTGATCAAGGCAGACGGGTTTCGCGATGGTCGAGTGAGGATGATGGCATGGTTGTATTGGCATGGATGGAGCTGAACTTGAGATTGAATTTGAGCAGTAATCAAAGCTGCTGATTTGGGAAAATGTTGCACCGTAATCTAATTCGAACAGGGGTATGTGAATGTATACGCGTGTGTGCGTGTTGGTGTAGCAGTGTAGTGGTGCGAAATGTTATGACATGGAAATTTTTTATTTTTTTTTGGTTATTGAATTTTTTTTATTTTTATTATTATTATTATTATTATCATTATTATTATTATTATTATTGTTATTAAAATGGAATGTGTAAATATATGTGATGTGTATCATGTATGCATGGATATAAGTATGTATATATATATTATTTAATTTTGTGTGCATGTATATGGGTATGTGTATAGGTAAGTGTAGCATGTATGTGTGTGTGGAATATTGTATATATATATATATATATATGAGTATATGTATGGATGGATGTATATAAAAGTGTATATGAGTATGTATATGTATATAAATACATTTGGCAGTGTGTGTGAGTGTAGCAGACCTAGTGTGTGAGGTGTGTAGTGTCGGCTGAGTGTGTGTGTTTGGTGTGTGTCTAGTGTGTGTGTGTGATAAGTGATCTATATATATATATATATATATATATAGGTGTATAGGCAGCTTTGCATTAAATGCAAAGCTGCATGAGGGGAAGGAAGCAGGTGGCTGATGCAGAGAGAAAAAGGTCAAAGAAAGGGGCTGTGAAGGGGGAGTAACCGAGGGAGAGAAATGGAGGTGTTTGAGTGATGTATGGGTGTTGGTCTCGGGTGGGAAGAAAAAAGAAGGAAGGAAAGACTGAGAGCAAGGGAGAGAGAGTTCTGAAGAAGCAGAAGTGACCAAGAGGAACATAAGGAGAGAGGAAGCAAACCAAAAGGAGAAGATCAGAGATTTTAGGTAAGTGGGTGCTTCTGTTTTAAATTTCAAAAGCATGATTCGTTTGGTTTAGATCATAGGGTTTTATAAAGCATGATTTTAGCTTTCAAATGCAAAAAGAATGATAGAAAACGATTAAGCGAATAAGGAGAAAATCCAAGTTACAGGTCTCGGCCATGGAGGTTGGACCTTGTCATTTCATGTGAGAAACCATGTTTAAATGACCAAAAAATAGTCCTACGAGGTGCAGAAAAAGAATAGAAAGAGAAAGGATGAAAAACAGTAGGAGACCGGGCATGAAATTAGGAAAAATCAGCTCGCCGGAAAACCGGCCGGAGCTATTAAACCCTCTATTTCGTGAAGATTAAAAAGGCTTTGAAGGGAATGGAGGATGGATATGGAATCTACACGAAAAACCCTAGAAAAACACATTTTGAAAACATGAAAAATTCGCCGGAGATCGGTCGCCGGAGAAGGCGCCGGAACCCTACTGTGCGTCGCCGAAAAATCGGGGAAGAAAGGGGGCCTGTTCCGGGCCTGGGTCGGGTCGGTTCGGGCGGGTGTGGACCGCCCCTGCCACGTGTCACCATGTGTTTTAAATTAAAAAGGGATTGGGTCTGTTTGGTTGTGGACTTAAGAAATCAGAAATTTAAATTGAAATAGGAACAAGGATATCCTATCCCTGTTCTGGATAAGTCCCTGTTTGGGTAACCGAATTGGGAATAGTAAATCTTGATTAATTACAATTTTGACCTTGAACCTTTTGAAAATTGAACCTTAGCCCAGAACCTTAAGAAATCTGATTTTGAACCCCAGAACTTTGATTAATTATGTTTGACCTCCCATGAATAAAATATTAATAAATTATTAATTAAATTAATTAATTAAATTAATTTAATTAATTAAATATTCAAAAATATCCCGGAGTCCAAATGGGACAAGTCATTAGTGTATTTTGACTATCTCAACCAATGGTGAGGTCCATTTTATGAGACGGGGTCCCGAAAAATAAAAGACCCGTAGAAACCTTTAAAATTACCGAAATGCCCCTAAATTAAAGTACAGTCGAACGAACTCCGAATTAGGTAAAAAAATAGTGAAACTTTATTATCTCGAACATTTCGGACTCAACCGTGGAGTCCGATTTGTGAAAAGAGGTCACGAAATGTAAGGACACGTGTAAAGTGCAAAATGACTGTTTTGCCCTTTTGAACCCCGGTGTCCGAATTGAGGTCTACGAGAACCTAAACTTATTTTCTTCAACGTCCTAGAACCAATGGTAGAGTTTAATTTAGCAGAATAGAAAACTATGAATTTAAAGACATAAAAATTTGATGAATAGCATAAATTCAAATGAAAATAGACTGAGTTAGAATTTATGCTTTTAGAGACACTGACAGGACAGAAGAAGCGATCTGATCTCCTGCATTTTCATTTGCCGGTTCAGCTACATATAGTGCACGATCTTCTAGGGTTGATGCCAACCCATCAGGTATGGTGTTTTGCTAATGTTAGAAATGAAGTTAAGTTAGGAATATTTGTGAATGACTGGGATGCTGTATGTGTTTATTTGCAATGTGTTTACCAGATTATTTGGAATTGGTTGTTTACTTGTTATGTGTTACTTGCAAGTTTAATAAAGTGAAGAACATGAATTATGATGTATGAACACATGAGAAATGCATGTATATGAAACTGACTGGTGATTTATTTATTATTGTCAGAGCATGTTATATTATTGAGATCCATGTTCATTGAGATTGCATTGGCATATTGGCATATGATGAATTCTTTGAGAACATGGCGTGGGTAAGCACATGGTGCTTTGCATTATGAGGGTGTAGATCCTGTGGTGAAAAACCCAAAATTGGCCATTGCATTGGTACTCCGTAGCCATCGGGGAGTACTCGTAAACGACACATGGGTGTGGCATAGAGTTGTGCATGGGCGTGTCACGCATACTATTCATATATATTACTGCGATGCTTGAATGTCATTTAGAGATAAATGTACACTTTGCACATGCCACGCCTTAGCTTTATTTCTGGCATTAGCATTTCATCATACCAGCAGTTGTGCTGACCCATTCATGGGCAACATTTTTCAGATGAGGATCCTCCAGCCACTTGAGGCTCTGTGATGCCCTGATAGGGCGAAGCACGTGATATATTTGTGATCCATGAGGCTTGTATTTTGTTATGTAAGGGCTTAAGCCCGAATGACCGATGAACGATGTATTGTATATTATTTTATGTATTGATGAGAATGGACGCGTGTTTAGTGAATTTAATTACTTTTGTCCTTTTAATTACTTTACTTTCTGTCTCGTCAGTTGCGCCTCAGGTTTGTAGAAATTCGGGGCGTGACAACGTGGTATCAGAGCATAGGTTCGAATACCTAGAGACTGTGGGGTGTTGTTTTACACCATGAGACCCTAGAGAAAAGAATGAGACTTAGTGTGAACTGTTAGCAGCATGTGATAGGATTTTATGTGCTACGTGATTATTTGTCTTGATGCACGCGTCATTGTAATTATGTGAAAAGGTGATATTGAATTTTTCTCTTGGATTTGTAGATATGCCTCCTAGACCAGCTCCTACGAGAGGTAGACCACCCAGACGGGGCAGGGGTAGAGGTACACCTAGAGGTGCTGCCCAGCCTCGTCGTGGCAGATCTAGAGATGCTGCCCCTGTTCCAGATGTAATTGAGGAGGTTGTTGCCCCAGCTGCCGCACCTGAGCATAGTGCAGCTGAGGAGGGTATTGCTCCAGCCCCTGTGGAGGAGGTGGGGCAGACTATTGGCGCCAGAGATTTGGCGACCATTATACAGGAGTGCTTCCGTGCTATGCAGGAGGCCAGGACCACTGATGCCGAGGCCAGGGCTGCTGATACCGAGGCCAGGGCTGCCGATGCTGAGGTCAGAGTGACAGGTGGAGAGACCAGAGACACCTTCGTCATGAAGGCGTTTCAGCGGATGAGGCCGCCGTCATTTGCAGGACAGCCTGATCCTTTGGCAGCCGAGGAATGGCTGGACCAGATTGTGAGGATCCTGGACTCACTGGGGATCATCGAGCCACATTTGAGGATCCGATGTGCCACCTTCCAGTTCACCGGATTAGCGAGCCAGTGGTGGAAGGTATCCGCAGGGAGGATTAGCAGATTCGGAGAGGGATGGGATGCATTTGTGGCCATGTTCAATGACCACTACTTCCCAGCGACTGCTCGGGTCGGATTCAGGAGAGAGTTTGAGACCCTACTCCAGAGGGACATGACCGTGACGCAGTATGAGTCCCAGTTTACTGCATTGGGCAGGTTTGCCCCGCACATTATTGGGGTGGAGGAGCTGAGAGTTTATCATTTTCTAGAGGGGCTGAAGACCTCTATCAGGGATAGACTGGCGGGTCACATCATTGACACTTACGAGGAGGCTGTGATTAGGGCCACGAGGGTAGAGAGGGAGTTGGCAGCTCTCAGAGGGATCAGGGAGTCCCGGACTCAGACCAGGCCAGCCACAGCCCTAGCACTTACACCAGCTCAGCCTACTGTGACCGTCCCAGCTCACTCTGGTAGGAGGTCGGTGAAGAGGTTCTGGGGTAGTACCTCTTCTCCATCGACATCCCAGAGGCCTGCACAGTTTTTAGCTTCCCAGCCTACTATGTCCATCACTCCTCGAGGAGGGGCACCACCGATGACCATTACTTGTTACTAGTGTGGACAGCATGGCCACAGGATGGCTGATTGCCCACAGAGAGATCCTAGTCAGGGATCAGGGACAAGACCGAGCCAGCTACCACTTTCATCCCAGTCTCAGAGTCAGGCCTGGAGGGCCACACCAGTATGCTATACTGTCCTCAGGGGCAGACTTCCCAGAGCGCACCGAGGTCCCACTATTTCCAGCCCACCCAGGTGCCTTTACCCCAGACGCAGTCAGGCTATAGACCTCCAGCACCTTACTATCAGCCAGCATCTTCGGCATTGAGTGTTAGAGCCCCAGCCCCGAGAGGGGGAGGACAGCAGGGGCAGAGAAGGGGAGGCAGACAGGGTCAGACCGTACAGGGCAGAGTGTACGCGGTCGCTACCCCAGAGGCTTCTACTGCTGGGCCATCAGTAGTGCAAGGCACCTTTCTTATGTTCAGTTCATGGGCTAGCGTGCTGATAGACTTTGGTGCATCGCATTCTTTTATATCCACTGCATTTGCCATGTCATTGGGGTTGACTATAGATCGGATGGATCCACCGCTACGTGTTGATACCCCTGTTGGGGGTAGTGTGACATTGACCAGGATCTGTAGGGGTTGTTCACTTGAGATAGCCGATCGTACTCTCTGCTTTGATTTTATTGTGCTTGATATGACTAGCTTCGACGTTATCTTGGGTATGGATTGGCTGTTTACTTTCCAGGCTAGTATCGATTGTTTCAGGGGGAGAGTTACGGTGTGCACCCCTGAAGGGGATTGTTTTTATTTCACGGGAGATCATGGAGACTTCTTGATACCACCCTTGTACGACTCTAGGAGTTGGGGAGCCCATAGCTATATGTTGGCTAGTATGATTGCAGGGGATAGTGAGGCTACAGGGGTTGTGTTACCACAGGTGGTAGACGAGTTTCCTGATGTTTTTCCTGACAGCTTGACTAGTTTACCACCGAGGCGGGAGGTAGAGTTTACCATTGAGCTTATCCCTGGTACCGTGCCCATATCTATCCCACCATACCGCATGGCTCCAGCAAAGTTGAGAGAGCTGAGGGAGCAGCTGACTGACCTTCAGGGTAAGGGGTTCATCCGTCCTAGCACTTCTCCTTGGGGTGCCTCAGCACTCTTTGCGAAGAAGAAGGACGGGACGTTGCGGTTATGTGTGGACTACCGGAGGCTGAACCGGGTGACTATTAAGAACAAGTACCCGTTACCCAGGATCGATGACTTGTTTGATCAGTTGAGAGGTTCGAGATGCTTCTCGAAGATTGATCTTCGGTCTGGGTATCATCAGTTGAGAGTGCGAGAGGAGGACATAGCGAAGACAGCCTTCCGCACTCGCTATGGTCACTTTGAGTTCGTGGTGATGCCATTTGGTGTGACGAATGCCCCAGCGGCATTCATGGACTTGATGCACCGTGTCTTTGGCCAGTACATAGATCAGTTCGTGGTGGTGTTTGTGGACAATATTTTGATTTACTCACCTTCTGAGGATGAGCATGTTTTCTACCTACGGACTGTGTTACAGATCTTGAGAGAGCATAGGCTATTTGCCAAGCTCTCCAAGTGCGAGTTCTGGCTCCAAGAGGTACAGTTCTTGGGCCATGTGGTATCTGGGAGTGGAGTATCTGTTGACCCTTCTAAGGTTGACTCTGTTATGAGCTGGGAGAGGCCGAGGAATGTATTTGAGATACGGAGTTTCTTGGGGTTAGCAGGGTACTACCGCCGTTTTGTGGAGGGATTTTCTCGCCTTGCCGCGCCGATGACTCGGCTGACGCGCAAGGGCATCAGGTTTCAGTGGACCGATGACTGTGAGCAGTCATTTCAGGAACTAAAGAGGAGATTGACTTCAGCTCCCGTCCTGATTATCCCCGAGGGAGGCCTGGGTTATACAGTGTACTGTGATGCTTCCCGAGAGGGACTGGGTTGTGTATTGATGCAGGAAGGCAGGGTAGTAGCTTATGGTTCTCGCCAGTTGAAGAGCCATGAGAAGAACTACCCCACCCACGATTTAGAGTTGGCTGCCGTCATCTTTGCTCTTAAGAGCTGGCGACACTATTTATATGGGGTGAGATTTGAGGTCTTCTCAGACCACAAGAGCCTCAGGTATATCTTTACACAGAAGGGTCTGAACCTTCGACAGAGGAGATGGATGGAGTATCTAGAGGATTACGACTTTGACCTTCAGTACCATCCTGGGAAGGCCAACGTCGTAGCTGATGCACTCAGTCGGAGGCCGAGGAGCACCTTAGCTAGCCTAGCCATCAGAGAGTGGGAGATGATGGGAGCTATTGGGGAGTTTGACTTAGAGCTTACCGAGTTTGAGGGACATGCCACCCTATTCAGCTTGTGTGTACAACCTACCCTTCTGACCAGAGTTATAGAGGCACAGTTGCTGGATACTGAGGCCGAGCAGATTAGGGCACGGATTGCTAGCCCTGAGGGATTTGAGGGATAGACGGTCCATTCTGACCTTGGCTTGAGATACAGGGGTAGAGTCTTCGTTCCCGAGTCCCTTAGGACTGATGTCCTTAGAGATTTCCACCATTCACGCTTAGCGGTGCACTTAGGGGGCACCAAGATGTATCATGATCTATGCCGTCAGTATTGGTGGACTGGGATGAAGGCAGATGTAGCACAGTTTGTGGCTAGGTGTCTCACGTGCCAGCAGGTGAAGGCTGAACACCAGAGGCCTGGAGGTTTGCTGCAGCCATTTCTGGTAGTCGAGTGGAAGTGGGAGCATGTTACCATGGATTTCGTGATGGGTCTTCCGAAGTCACCTAGGGGCCATGATGCGATTTGGGTTATTGTGGACAGGCTGACGAAGTCCGCCCATTTCTTACCGATTAGAGTGACTGACTCATCAGACGCCCTCAGTAGGTTGTACATTCGAGAGATAGTGCGACTACATGGGGTTCCGGTATCCATAGTTTCTGACAGGGACCCATGTTTCACTGCACGGTTCTGGCAGAGCTTCTAGACAGCCTTAGGGACCCAGCTGCAGTTTAGTACTGCCTTCCACCCACAGACGGATGGCCAGTCAGAGCGCACTATTCAGATCTTGGAGGATATGTTCCGGGCCTATGTCATGGACTTTAGAGGTAGCTGGGAGGACCACCTTGCCTTGGTCGAGTTTGCCTACAACAACAGCTACCAGTCCAGTATTGAGATGGCACCATTTGAGGCACTGTATGGTAGGCCGTGCCGTTCCCCGGTATGTTGGACTGAGGTGGGAGAGACAGCTGCCTTAGGACCTGATATTGTTCGTGAGACCACGGACAAGATACAGGTGATCAGGCAGCAATTGCTGACAGCCCAGAGTCGCCAGAGGAGTTATGCAGATAGGAGGCGGCGACCCTTGGCATTTGAGGTAGGGGACCATGTGTTCCTCAAGGTATCTCCCAGACGAGGTTTGAGGAGATTTGGACGCGGTGGGAAGCTGTCGCCATGATTTATAGGCCCCTTTGAGATTCTTGGGAGGGTTGGTGAGGTGGCTTATAAGCTGGCCTTACCACCACAGCTATCTGGAGTTCACGACGTCTTCCATGTATCCATGTTGAGGAAGTACCATCCTGACCCCTCACATGTACTTGACTGAGTAGATCTTCAGTTAGAGGGGGACGCTTCCTATGACCAGAGACCCGTAGAGATATTGGACTCGAGGGACCAGGTTTTGCGAGGCAGGACCATCCCTTTGGTCAAGGTTCGTTGGAACCATTATGGGGTTGAGGAGGCTACTTGGGAGCGTGAGGCCGAGGTTCGAGTTAGATACCCCGAGTTGTTTGATCAGTGATGTATTTTCTTTTGTTTTATGTTATTTTAAATTTCGGGATGAAATTTTTGTAAGGAGGGAAGGATGTTATGACATGGAAATTTTTTTTTTTTTTTGGTTATTGAATTTTTTATTATTATTATTATTATTATTATTATTATTGTTATTAAAATGGAATGTGTAAATATATGTGATGTGTATCATGTATGCATGGATATAAGTATGTATATATATATTATTTAATTTTGTGTGCATGTATATGGGTATGTGTATAGGTAAGTGTAGCATGTATGTGTGTGTGGAATATTATATATATATATATGAGTACATGTATGGATGGATGTATATAAAAGTGTATATGAGTATGTATATGTATATAAATACATTTGGCAGTGTGTGTGAGTGTAGCAGACCTAGTCTGTGAGGTGTGTAGTGTCGGTTGAGTGTGTGTGTCTAGTGTGTGTGTGTGATAAGTGATCTATATATATATATATATAGGTGTATAGGCAGCTTTGCATTAAATGCAAAGCTGCATGAGGGGAAGGAAGCAGGTGGCTGATGTAGAGAGAAAAAGGTCAAAGAAAGGGGCTGTGAAGGGGGAGTAACCGAGGGAGAGAAATGGAGGTGTTTGAGTGATGTATGGGTGTTGGTCTCGGGTGGGAAGAAAAGAGAAGGAAGGAAAGATTGAGAGCAAGGGAGAGAGAGTTCTGAAGAAGCAGAAGTGACCAAGAGGAACAGAAGGAGAGAGGAAGCAAACCAAAAGGAGAAGATCAGAGATTTTAGGTAAGTGGGTGCTTCTGTTTTAAATTTCAAAAGCATGATTCGTTTGGTTTAGATCATAGGGTTTTATAAAGCATGATTTTAGCTTTCAAATGCAAAAAGAATGATAGAAAACGGTTAAGGGAATAAGGAGAAAATCCAAGTTACAGGTCTCGGCCATGGAGGTTGGACCTTGTCATTTCATGTGAGAAACCATGTTTAAATGACCAAAAAATAGTCCTACGAGGTGCAGAAAAAGAATAGAAAGAGAAAGGATGAAAAACAGTAGGAGACCGGGCATGAAATTAGGAAAAATCAGCTCGCCTGAAAAACCGGCCGGAGCTATTAAACCCTCTATTTCGTGAAGATTAAAAAGGCTTTGAAGGGAATGGAGGATGGATATGGAATCTACACGAAAAACCCTAGAAAAACACATTTTGAAAACATGAAAAAGTCGCCGGAGATCGGTCGCCGGCGCCGGAGAAGGCGCCAGGAACCCTACTGTGCTGTCGCCGAAAAATCGGGGAAGAAGGGGGGGCTGTTCCGGGCCTGGGTCGGGTCGGTTCGGGTCCGGTTCGGGCGGGTGTGGACCGCCCCTGCCACGTGTCACCATGTGTTTTAAATTAAAAAGGGATTGGGTCTGTTTGGTTGCGGACTTAAGAAATCAGAAATTTAAATTGAAATAGGAACAAGGATATCCTATCCCTGTTCTGGATAAGTCCCGGTTTGGGTAACCGAATTGGGAATAGTAAATCTTGATTAATTACAATTTTGACCTTAAACCTTTTGAAAATTGAACCTTAGCCCAGAACCTTAAGAAATCTGATTTTGAACCCCAGAACTTTGATTAATTATGTTTGACCTCCCATAAATAAAATATTAATAAATTATTAATTAAATTAATTAATTAATTAATTAATTAAATTAATTAAATATTCAAAAATATCCCGGAGTCCAAATGGGACAAGTCATTAGTGTATTTTGACTATCTCGACCATTCTGAGACCAATGGTGAGGTCCGTTTTACTGAGACTGGGGTCCCAAAAAATAAAAGACCCTGTAGAAACCTTTAAAATTACCGAAATGCCCCTAAATTAAAGTACAGTCGAACGAACTCCGAATTAGGTAAACAAATAGTGAAACTTTATTATCTCGAACATTCCGGACTCAACCGTGGAGTCCGATTTGTGAAAAGAGGTCACGAAATGTAAGGACACGTGTAAAGTGCAAAATGACTGTTTTGCCCTTTTGAACCCCGGTGTCCGAATTGAGTTCTACGAGAACCTAAACTTATTTTCTTCAACGTACTAGAACTAATGGTAGAGTTTAATTTAGCAGAATAGAAAACTATGAATTTCAAGACATAAAAAATTGATGAATAGCATAAATTCAAATGAAAATAGATTGAGTTGGAATTTATGGTTTTAGAGACACTGACAGGACAGAAGAAGGCGATCTGATCTCCTGCATTTTCATTTGCTGGTTCAGCTACATATAGTGCACGATCTTCTAGGGTTGATACCAACCCATCAGGTATGGTGTTTTGCTAATGTTAGAAATGAAGTTAAGTTAGGAATATTTGTGAATGACTGGGATGCTGTATGTGTTTATTTGTAATGTGTTTACCAGATTATTTGGAATTGGTTGTTTACATGTTATGTGTTACTTGCAAGTTTAATAAAGTGAAGAACATGAATTATGATGTATGAACACATGAGAAATGCATGTATATGAAACTGACTGGTGATTTATTTATTATTGTCAGAGCATGTTATATTATTGAGATCCATAGTTCATTGAGATTGCATTGGCATATTGGCATATGATGAATTCTTTGAGAACATGGCGTGGGTAAGCACATGGTGCTTTGCATTATGAGGGTGTAGATCCTGTGGTGAAAAACCCAAAATTGGCCATTGCATTGGTACTCCGTAGCCATCGGGGAGTACTCGTAAACGAGACATGGGTGTGGCATAGAGTTGTGCATGGGTGTGTCACAGCATACTATTCATATATATTACTGCGATGCTTGAATGTCATTTAGAGATAAATGTACACTTTGCACATGCCACGCCTTAGCTTTATTTCTAGCATTAGCATTTCATCATACCAGCAGTTGTGCTGACCCATTCGTGGGAAACATTTTTCAGATGAGGATCCTCCAGCTACTTGAGGCTCTGTGATGCCCTGATAGGGCGAAGCACGTGATATATTTGTGATCCATGAGGCTTGTATTTTGTTATGTAAGGGCTTAAGCCCGAATGACCGATGAACGATGTATTGTATATTATTTTATGTATTGATGAGAATGGACGCAGTGTTTAGTGAATTTAATTACTTTTGTCCTTTTACTTACTTTACTTTTTGTCTCGTCAGTCGCGCCTCGGGTTTGTAGAAATTCGGGGCGTGACACGAAATGGGAGAATGGGTTACGATGGCTGTCATGGGTGTTGAGGGTTCGTATTGGTAGATGTTGCGACTGTTGGGTGGTGATTGAATTTGTGGATGTATTGATGGCAGTGTAATGAAGGTTACGGCAGCTTGGATTGGGGAATAGAATTGATGTTTTGTAATTGTGAATGTCTTGGTTGATGTGTGTGTGGCTATTTGGGTTTGAAGCAGAGCAGGAGATTGAGCAGGTTAGATGTTACGGTTGTAGCTCAGAATCGTGAATGGCTACGGCTAGGGGAGTTATGGTACAGGGTGGTGTTTATATGTACGTATGTATGTAGCGATTGAACTTGTGGAATGGTTCAGGTGTAGATCAAAAATTGAGAATCAAATTGGAGTTATGTCAGGGGCAGAATCACGTTGGGTTAAGAGGTGTTGTTTTTGTGTAGCTTGTTGGTTTGTGACTGCTGTGATGAATTGAAGGGTTTAAGTGTGAGTGATGCTTGGTGTTGGATGGTTTGAGCTCCAATTTCAAATAGTTGGTAAATGTGAGTACTGCAGGAGTGCTGCAGCACCTGTTGTTCAAGGTGGACTGAGTTTAGTGAGAAATTTAAATACTGGTCTTGTTGATGTAATTTTGGAGTGGATTTGTTGATCAGGTTCTGCAGATGGTGTTTATGGGTTGAAACAGTGGCTTGGAAAGGACAGATTGTGATTAGAATTGGATGGATGATTGAGGGGACTGATTTACATAAGGAAGTTGCTGGTGTTGCAACCTGTTTGGAAAAGTTACAGTTGGAAGATGGCTCACTCAATTTCAAGCAGAGAAGTTATTGTCCGTTCATCTAGAGGGTTGACTAAGCCTGGAACTTTATTCAAAAACTTAATGGCCCTCCTTTAAGATGATGTAATTTGTTATGACGGCACAATGAGGAATGTATGTGGTAATTCGATTATCCAATTTGTGTATGGGGTCAAGGCTAAAACAAAGCCCTAGAGTTTCTTCGCTGCTAGCGATCCTGTTGGTGTGTTGGCTGCAACTGCCATGTCGAAGCCTGCATATAAGGCATTTCTTGATTCTTCTCCAAGTAGCAATTCGGCATGGGAAAATCCCTAAACAATATTATAGTAGCATCAGGATGATGAGTAACTAACGACATATCTGGAGGATACCTATGAATGGAGATAAGCATAAGCTTGATATGATTCCATTGGAGGACTAAGTTACTTACTGGTTGATTGGATTGCATAGTGGACACAGCTTAGTAGGGTTGTGACCAACCCTATCAGGTATGATATTTTACTAATGTGAGAAATGAGGTTAAGCTTAGGAGTATTTGATAAGATGATTGAATGTTCTCTATGCTTAATTGCTATTAGGAAATCACTTAGAATTTGATTGTCTTGATAGTCATAGACTGGTGGTTTGTGCAATTATGTATTTCTTTGAATTGTTAGGAAATTTATTTGAATGAGAAGTATGGTATTTTGCATAGTAAGAAATAGAACTGAGTTTAGGGGTAATTGCCATATTGTTTGATTGGTTCTATGCCTGTGTGATTCTTATTGTCTTCCTGGATGTTTGATTGAACGATAGATGTGAGCCATGATTATATGTGTAATTCATATGTTACCATTGTGTGTAATTTATGGAATTGTCAAGATGATGAATGTGAAAACTGAGCATGTGATCAAATGGATTGTTCATGATGTGTAGACTTGTGGATTGAGTTGTGTGATTTGATTATTGCTTTGAGTAGAATATGCATAACTTAAAGCATGCTTCATGTATGGATAAATTGTTTCGTTAAGATCACATCATTGCATGGTGGAATCAGAGCATATTGGTATAATGTGATTCCTTGGGCATGGTGTGAGTTGAGCACGTGGTGCTGTGCATTATGAGGGTGCAGATCCTGTGGTGAAAAACCCAAAATCGGCCATTAGGTACTCGCATGCCTGACGGGTTCCGGACCGTGAAGCGAGACATATATTAGTACTTGGGCTATCGGGGAAGGACCGTAAGACGAAACATGGTGGCATAGAGTTGCATGGGTGTGTCACGCATACTGTTCAAATGCTGCATTGTTGATATTGCATGTCATGTAGATATAACTGTACACTTGCACATGCCACACCCTTAATTTTGTTTCCTGCATTAGTATTATATCATACTAGCATGTTGGCGCTGACCCATTCGTGGGCACAAGTTTCAGATAAAGCTTCTGATACGTGGGACTTGAAGAGGTCTTGGAGAAAGGAGAGGAAATGAAATTTGGAAGAGTATTTAGCACTTGGGGTATACTTTTGTAATATAGGAGCTTAAACCCAAACAGTATGTAGGAGATAACTGTTGAGTGTATCTTATATGTATATATATGTTAAAGGAAAAGAATGCGTGTTTAATTTTCATGAATTGTGGCCATCGAGTGAGGATGGATTGTGATGTGTTTGTATATATATGATGTATTGTGATTATCAAGGGGAAAAAGGCCCGAAAAACAGAGGAGGTTCTGTCAAAATTTTCTGAAAAATTAAAGGATCGTTAAGTGTATAAAACACCCTAGTTATTATGAAAACAAGAGGCAAGGTCCTACGGATTGTACAGAACAGGGAATTTGGTTAGTGTTGGGAATGTCTTTGATTATACTTTATTTCTTTATTATTTTATTTTCCTTTGTCTTGTTACTCGCGCCTCGGGTTCGCTGGAATTCGGGGCGTGACACGAGTACATCGGGATCGTTCGGTTAAAGAACCAACTGCACGGAAATCCATATATATGTAAACATATGGATACATACACACACACACACACATATATATATATTCACGTAAATATATAAAATATTCATTTATATACGAATATAGGAAAAAAAATATAAATACATGTATATAAATATAAATATATATATATATATGTCATTAGGATGAATATATATGTTATAATATACATGTACATTAATATATATATATATATGTATGGGTAAAATTATAAAATAAATGTAAATTAAAAAGAAAAGCAAAAGAAGATTGTGAAGAGAAGTTGGGAGTGTCGGTAATGTGTGTGTGTTTCAATATAATATACATATATAACACAAAATATCAAACAAGCATTTAATGCAAGCTGAAAAATGAAAAAGGAAAAATTAAAATCAAAAGAAGAAAGTCAAGGAAGGGAGGAAGGGAGGAAGAGAGAGGGAAGAGAGGGAAGAGAGAGAGAGAGAGAGAGAGGAAATTTCGGCCAACTTGCTTTATATATACAAACCATACACTGAGCATGTGTTGGAAGGAGAATAAGAAGCTAAAGGAAGTTTTGGGATATTCAGAAGTAAGAAGCAGAAGAAGAAAGAAGGAGAAACAGGAAAAAAAGGTAAGAAAAATTTACTGTAAATTCAAAAATTTATTTCTGGGTTTTCCATAAACTTGCTTAATGCTTAGAACCAATTGCATGATTAAATTCTATGAAGAAAATGGAACATGTTGGAAGAAACCGCATGAAAAATGGTTGAGAAATGAAGGAGATATTAAGGGTTATCAAAAAAATTTTGTTTAAAAAATTTGAGATTTCAAGGTGTTTTTAATGTTTAATTTGCTATATAAATGTCTTAAAACACATTTTAGGGTGTATAGAAGTGAATTTAAGATTTAAAATCATGAAAAAATGAAGAAAAATAAAGTAGTCCGATCACCATCGTCGGAGAAGGTGACTGGAGCTACTGGATATCTCACCAGAATTTCGTACAGGGAAGAGGGAAGGAGGTCAGCTATGGGCTGGGCCTTGGGCTGGGTCACGGGCCTGGCTTGGACGCAGTAATAGGCCATTTAACGCTACACTGTGTGGGTTTGCTCATTTGAAGTTTAAACTGGAATTGTAGGAAATTAAGAAAAAAATTGGAAAGAGTTGCGGCTGGTTGGAATCAAGCCCTAGAGCTCGTGGAAAGGGGGGGGCACACTCACCACTATGCCACGCTAACCATATGTAACTAAAGGGCCAAATATATTTATATATTATGTAATTAGAAGCAGTCATTAGAAAAAAACTTGAAGAAGCGTGGGGTTGCTGGGTTTTGAACTTGAGAACCATGGAAATGAGGGGGGGCGCACTCACCACTATGCCATGCCAACCACATGTGCACATATATGGAAATAATATATAATTAATATACAACTAATTAATTAAATTGTTGCAATTAATTATTTATCTAAAATAGTTTCTGATGTCCAAAATAAATAAAAAAATAGTGTATTTTGACTATCTCGGGCATTCCAAACCCAATGGTAGGGTTCGTTTTACGAGACAGGACTCCAAAAAATAAAAGATACGTAAAAGTGTAAAATGACCATTTTACCCCTAGTACCCCCAAAGCCAAATGAAAGTCTGAGAGGGTCTAAGTTGACTTTCTCTAACGTTCTGTACTCAATGGTAAGGTCCATGTTATGAAATAAAGTACGAAAAAATATGAAGCGTAAATACATAAAATTATGAAAATGACCCAAAGATATAAAGAAGCTACCAGAAGAGTATACTTAAAAGGTATAAAAACATAAGATAAAAATTAGGATCTAAGCATAAGTTAAGAGCATCAATAGGTGATATTTGATGTGAATATGCAGTTAATAGACTCTTTATATTGGTTCTTAGGAACTATAGAGGAAAAACAAAAGCACATTAGTTGCACTGACCCTAAGGACAAAGGTGAGTAATCCTGTATTTGGAATGGAGATTTAATTCTATGGATTTGAAGAAGTTTTAAGTTCAAAAGATCTGAAGCATTTGAATTCCAAATTTAGTACTTACATGATTCCCGTTTTAAGTATTTATGTTCTTATAAAACCTTATCGTGACATGCTCAGTGAATGGTTTTTACTACAACTTCTCTTTAAAATATGTTTCAACATCTCTAAGTTTAAAATGCCAAATCTTGTTAAATATTCTAAATTTTCATATTCCAAGTATTTGAAGACTCTCTCATGAAGTCATGAACATCATGTTTTAAATGCTCATGAAAAGCATCTATTTGAAGAAGTCATATTTCAAATGCTCTTAAATGCATATATTTGAAGAAGTCATATTTTAAATGCTCATGAAAAGCATCCATTTGAAGAAGTCATGTGATACATACTTTTTAATGCAACTACAGGGAGGCCATGTTTTAATGCTTTTAAATAGCATCTACTTGTAAATGTTTTATACCTCTTGTTGCCACTGGTAATACAAGATAAAATGTGCATAAACACTAAGACTGATTTTGGGTTCTTCGAAACTCAATTGACATGTAAAATGCCAGGTCGCAAGATCTAATCCCCCAGGTATGAGATTTCTCCACAGTAAGTATGACTAGGATCTGGTTCGAAACAGATTTCCACCTAATCAAAGTGAAAAGATTAGATGTTTAGAAATGGTAGCAGGTTTATCCCTCCATTCCTAAATGTACTATATATGTTGATTTCATGAACTAAAGTTTTCATGTTTTCATAAGAAATGGCAGAAGGTTTTTCAAACCCCTTTCACATGAAGAAGAATTTGTTTTAAAGGAAATGATCTAGTTTTAAAATAAAGGGCCATACCCTCATGTTTACAAGAAGAAAGATTTTTATTCATCCTATTGAGAAGCAAAAGATTTAAACTCTTTTGGTCACATTGGCCATTACATACATGTTTACAAGTTTACATTGCATATTGCGTATCCACTCGAGTGCTTTAAATGCTCTGTGTTATGTGTTTTGAAGATTCTTACACTTTGTGTACGTAAAATATCTGTTTTACTCGAATGCTTTAAATTGCTTCGTGTTACATGTTTTGAAGTTTCTTATACTCTATTTGAAGAAGTACATGTTTAGCTTGAATACCTTAAATGTTTCAAAGCTATCTGTTTAAAAGAATTCTTATATTTTTATTTTAAGTATGCGAACAATTGGTAGTGAATATTTTATAAACTCTCTTATACTAACTACTACCAATTGAAAACCCGTGACAAATGTGGAATTACTCACAAGTTTAGTTTAGTTTACCCGGATTTATCTGACCCACATTACAGGTAACTGAAAGAAATCCTAACTTTTGATGATGAAGATGGTTAGAGCTTTGCCCATTTTGAGGAAGGACGTAGGAAGCTCGTTACAGGACTAGTAGTTATTGGGAAACACTAAGGACCTATAGTTAGTCACTTTTTGTTGTAGAAAATATTTAAATGTTATGTAACTAAGACTTGAGGGACAACTGAACATGTATTAATTATAAAGTCTTAAAGTTTTTTTATGCTCTGAATGTATAATCATGTGTACCGTTCTGAAGAGCGGCAGTACTGGGCCGATGTGCGGGAAATTTAAAAGAAGAAAAGAAAAGAAAAAGTTTTTCACGCTTCCACAAACACAAGCCACACCACCGGCCAATACCGTCGCTTGTGAGAGTCTTACCCGACGGCCCCCAGGCCGAAGGGTGGCGGTCGCGATTCGAGATCTGCATAGGGTGGGTTTCGGGTCGTGACACCTATCCTTATGAATCTGCATGATTTCTTCATCTGGGAATTTATTTTCCTTAGGATTCTCACCCTTCCTAGGCAGTCTACCAGGTAGTCGGCCACAACCTTTCCTTTAATAGATTTATAAGTTATGTACACTATCTCAAATTTAGAAAGTGATAGTAGCCACTGAGCAATGCGGCTTAATAGGGCCGATTTTTCAAAGAGATACTTCACAGGGTCCATATGAGAAACCAAGTGTATTATATAAGCCATCATATAATGGCGGAGCTTTTGAGTAACCCAAACAAGAGTAGTGCACGTCTTTTCGAGGGCATTACAGTTTTGTTCATAGGAGATCAATTTCTGACTCACATAGTAAACGACCTTCTCTTTTCTTTCCCGTGTTTGATTTTGGGCCAACATGGCCCCATCAGCTATATCTGCTGTCGTGAGGTACAATAATAAAGGAAAGTCAGGTTGTGGAGGAACCAGGACTAGTGATTGGTCAGATATTCTTTGATTTTTTTGAAAGCCTCTAGGTATGAGGGGTTCCACTTTTTGGGAGAATCGTCTTTAGAAGTTTGAAAATGGGCGCACAGGTAATAGTTAGTTGTGATATAAATCTGCTGATGTATTGAAGTCTCCCTAGGAAAGCCCTATGATACCCCAAACATCTGACATGACTCATACTATATTCTGACCTAATAAAAATAGGTTCTGTGACATTAATAATTTGAGGTAACCCACAATGCAGTAAACCACGATTGGATTAATTATTAGAAAATATGAAATTAATCTAGACCATTAAAAATAATATAGACTCAAAAAATAGACGACTTAGCCAACGGAGTGCCGGGATAAATAAATGGGACGATACGAATCATTAATTACAAAAATAAAACATAAAATACGACTGGGGACCTAAAATCAATAATGATGACACCGAGTCCCGGGCTCTTGCTAAATTAGTCAACATTTCATAAATTACTATTTTTGGAATGGAAACAGTAAATATGATAATATTTACCGAAAAAGATTCTTATATGTATATGATACATTACGGACACTAACTATACGACTATATATAAAATATGTGTAAATTATATATTACATAATAAATAATCAAAGATAAGGACTCTAAGAATAAATATAAAATATATAGAAGTATATTTTAAATATTAAAATAATAAAGGAAGAGTGGCAGATTCTAAAATATATATATAAAGTTGTTGGGCAGCAGAAGCTTCCTGAAGAAGCTGGAAATAAAAAGAAAGCAAAGAAAAAGAAGAGAGATATAGCAGCATAGAAATTGCTGGAACAAGTGAGAAATTGATAAAAATGGGGCACTTTCTAAAATGCTCTAGGCATGAGGAAACCGGCTATAAGAAGAATACTGTAGAAGCATTGGGAAGCTTCTAGTTTAGCCAAAGCTTTTGAGAGATGCTGCAGCTAACACGGAAGGAATTTTCCAAAAAATGAGACAAAAAGAGAGATTGGAGAAGCTTCTTGAAGAAGCTGGAAACGTGACAAAAAGGGGGCTGCCATATCGGTGGATATTGGGTATCACATATATGAATACATATATATATATATATATATGAAAAACAAAAGGGAGAAAGAAGCTTGGAGCTTCTAGAGCATCGACTGCTCTATTCAGCAAAACAGAGAAAGGAAAAAGAAAGAAAAGAAAAGAAGAAAAGGCGGTGCAGCT
This sequence comes from Nyssa sinensis, assembly GCA_008638375.1. NCBI lineage: Eukaryota > Viridiplantae > Streptophyta > Magnoliopsida > Cornales > Nyssaceae > Nyssa > Nyssa sinensis. The sequence goes on from CM018035.1 coordinate 37,793,221, forward strand.
GGAGCTACTAGAAGCTTGTGGAGATCGGAAATTCTAGGTTGGGCTACCCACCGACACGTTTATATATATATATATATATATGTATCTCTATAGGAAAATGGAAAGGAAAAAGGAGAAATTCAGGATCTATGGCGGTGCAGCCGATCGATATGTGTATATATATTTATATATATTTGTGTGTGTGTATGTGTGTGTGTGTAGCGGTGTAGGAAAGTGCTAGGGGGTTGCGTGACTACTGTTGGGGGAAGAAGAGTGAATGGTTGTTGGATCTCTTGTTTAGGTGGTGGATTCTGATGGATCTCGGACTGGTGTGTGTGGATATTGTGGTTTTGTGGCTCAGAATTGCATGTGGATGTTGTGGATTTGTGAGGTTCCTCTGTTCTGCTGCTTTCAGTTGAGAACAGGGGTTGTTCACGGAGATTGTTTTGAATAATTGGTGAGGAAAATAAATTAAGAAAGAGAGTGAGAAAACAGAGGAATAAAGGAGCAGTAGTAGTGTCAGTTAGATTGGATTGGATTAGATTATCAGTGAAGCCGGTTGTTCGGGTTTGAAGCAGAGCAGGAAATTAAGCAGGTTGGATTTGCTAATCCGGTCGTGTCCGTATTTAGAGATGATGTTTTTTTTCAGTTGTATAGCTTGGTTGGTTGTGGGTTGAATTGAGGGAGAGCTTCAGGGAAGCATGGAATTGGGCATAGAATATGCCACGCCTACCCAAAAGAGAGTGCAATAGCAGCAAGTGAACATGACGTAAAATTTGGGCATTTTGCTAGACGGTCTCAATTGCTTGTGCCATCGAAAATCTATGATGATGACACGATTGTGTTGGCGTGGACGGCAACTAAACTTGGGTTGGGTATATTGTGACAAATGAGGGAGCCTAGATGCCAGTAGTTGGACTCTGGCTTTGTTGCTGGATTTAAGGGATTTAGCGAAACAAGTGGGTGGCTTCACTGCCTTGAGAAATTACAGAATGATTAAAAGATGGGATTGAGCGATTGAGAGGTGGTGATTCTTCATAGATTGACAGAGGGAGTTCTATTATTGTCCCGAGGTTATAGTGGTCTTGAGACATTCTTGTTCTTTTGATTCGGTGGCTTTGAATTTCTGTATTCAAACTCTTGCAGGTATTTCTGGTTTCCTACTATAATTAGGCAATGCACAGGATTAATTTGATATGCAGGTAGTAGCATGTGAAGGTTTTAAAGATAGGTTGTTGCGCATATTCATGGAAATTGCTGTGAATAATTAGAAGGAACTTGATGTAGTCGAGCTTGATGCAGTGTGAGGCTGCTCGATTATTGACATCCCTTTGATTGTAATGCCCTATTGTGGCTTGGATCACAATCCTTGTAATGCTGGGTTGTTGAACTGTATTAAGTTGCTTGAGATGGGGGAGTTGAAGGTAGGGATCACAGCCTTAACTACTACGACTTAAGTTGCCAGGTGATAGACGAATTAATTTAAATAATCCTTCTTCTAGGACTTGAGCCTGGTGTTGTTGATATGTATCTTGAGTTCATTTTTTATTCAGAAAGCCTCCTTCCTGAGGAACTACTGCAATAAGTAAAGTGCCAGTTTGGTAACAAATGTAATACCTTGAAGGTCGGAGTAAGACACATGATTGGGGGACTTGTGACACTTGACTGCAAATTCTCTAAAGGTTGGCAGTTGGAGTGAAAGTGTATAATCTTAATGGGGTCACCAAAAATGTTTCACTGAAAAGAGAAATTCCACTAGAAGTTACGTGGTTGGGGTTCGGAATGGAGAAACAAGAGGAACCACCCTGTCAAATCAGTCGGAGAGTTAAATGATGATTGCAGTGCCAGTGGAATGTTAACTGCAACCAGACAAAGGTTGGATATGTTCACGTCTGAGGAACATAATGGACTTTTGGATGATGTATCCATTATGATAGCCATTAGAAGGATAATGCCCAGGATATGCATGGACATGACTAATGACGTATCTGGCGATTGTCAGACCATTTGTGAATGGAGATAAGCGTGATATTCAGGTAAGTAACTCGGACTCCTGACTTGGTGTATGTTTTCTGTATATTGTACTGCTTTATTTGCTAAAATGTTTTATACACTAAAATGTTTTAAATGCATATGCTTTCATGCATACTCTTTACATTGCACTACATGTGGCATGATTCTATCCTACTTCTTGATATCTCCTGTTCTGACTTTGTTTGGGTTTGTTGTTCTAACTTGTCTACGTCATTAGAGTCTGGTTCAATTCTATTTTGTTATGTTGAGTCTTACTCTGGGCCCACCTCATGATTGAGCAATTTTTATTTATGAGCATAACCTAGAAGGGTAGAGGCCCCCACAAGTGGCCCACTTTGGGGTAGCTGGGAAAAGGGCTCATCTGCTTGAGTGGCAGTCTATTGTCCCGCTCAATTCTGTTTATTCCACTCTGTTCTAACCCCAGAGGGTAGAGGCCCCACAAGTCGTCTGCCTATGGGCAACTGGGGGAGGTTTGGGCACATTTGATGATATTTCTTTGTTTGATTCGGTCTTACTCTATTTGATCTATTATGTTTGATTCTGTCCTAATCTGATCTATTCTATTTGAGCTGCATTTGTCCTACTTGAGCTGCATTTGAGCATGCATGTATATATAAACGGGTTTTGAAACCCATGGCAGGAACCTATGTTACTCACTGAACTTGTTTAAGCTCATTCCATTTATCTTACATTTTTCAGGATATATCTCTATTGGATTAGAAGGTACAAGGAGATGATACTAGTAAGCTGAGAGGTATCCCAAATACGGATCTGATGGCATGGATTTGTAGAGACTTGGGTTCTAATGGATTGACTCTGGCTATTTAGGTGAGTGACATGTTATGATTTGACTTCATTGATATGTATTAGATGTATTGGGACATGGCTCATGGTAATGGTATTCTAGAGATATTAAATGTGCTCTGTGGCTAGACATATTAGCTGTCAGGTTTTAGTATAGACTTACTTGTAGTACATAACTCTGTGGTATATAGTTGAGTTGCATTCCCGAGATGAAAAGGCTTTAAATTCCGCTGCTCTGACCCTACATTTGGAGTGCAATTCATCGTATAGTTCAGAAGGTTGCCTTTGATTGGTCGCATTGTCGGTAGAAAGATTGGCAAGGCGGCTAACTGGCATCACATCTTGGGCATCCGCGTAGGGTGGGGTGCGGGATGTGACAGGCCTTAACTTGCTTTTTTGTTTTGGGTGGAGGCATCTCTATAATGGCTTTGATTTTTGTGGGATCCACCTCTATCCCTCTTTGACTTATCATGAAGATTAAGATTTTTCCCGATGTGACCTCGAACACACTTTTGAGGCTTTAGTCTCATTCTGTATTTCCTAATTCTCTTGAAGAACTTTCTTAGGCAGTCAGAATGACCTTTGCCTTTAGATTTTATGATCATGTCATCGACATAAACTTTGACCTCTTTATGAATAAGGTCATGTAAGATGGTAGTGGATGCCTAGCCGCTACATTTTTTAGGCTAAAAGGCATGACTATGTTGCAGTTTATGTTGTGAAGGCAGTTTTTTCCATATGATCGGGGTGCATCTTGATTTGATTATATCCCTCAAAACCATCTACAAAGGACATCATGGCATGTTGAGCTATGTTGTCTACCAAATGGTCTATGTTTGGCAAAGGAAAGTCATCTTTTAGATAGGCTTTGTTGAGGTCTCTATAGTCAACGCACATGTGGACTCGCCCATCCTTCTTGGGGACAAGGACAATAGTGGCACATTGCGGGTATTCGACCATGGCCAAGAACCCTACAGCTAACTATTTCTTGACTTCCTCTTTGATTTTAAGGGACCATTCTTGCTTGAGTTTCCTCAATATCTGTTTGATTGGTTTGGTATCAGGGTAAGTTAGGATTTTGTGTTGGATTGTGTCTATGTCCAAACCGGACATGTCCTTGTAAGACCATGTGAAGACATCTTGGAATTCTCTTAACAGTTTAAACAAGATTTCTTGTTCACCTTGGCCAAGGGTTACACCGATCTTGACCTCTCTAGTCTCACCTTCTAACCCTAAGTTCATGGTCACCATTTGTTCTATGACAGGCCCTATCTTGAGATTTGGCGACTATTTTGGCTAAGTCTATTAGAAACTTTCTATCCTTTATGTCAAGGTTATTGTATTCTTCAAATTCATCATCATGTTCATTATTTTCAATTAAAGGACACTTAGAAAAAAACTTTATTTCATCGAAAAAAGGAAAATATAAAGTTAGCGAGTTCGTCAAGATTAATGAAATCTAAAGAAAGAGAGTCCTCGAACTTAGAGTCAAAAGCATTATCGAAATTTGTATCAGTCAAATCTGAGTAACCAAATTCCTGCTCAACTTGTCCATCTGAAGTTGGCACTCCTTTGACTAGGAGCTAATTGTTGATTGGAGCTTGGATGGGTGTAATGTATTTAGCTGGATCTTCTCCCATGTTGCCTATGGAGATCATGTCAACCATATCGGCAGTGAGTTCTATCTTGGTGAAGCATTATGTCAGTCTTCCAAGCGCTTTGATCCGGTCCTCTTGTTCAACTGGTAGCACCACCTCCTCGTTAAAACCACATATGCACTATGGTCTTAGCCTTAGCATTGTACCATGGCTTAGGGAATCCATAGTACGGATAGTCCTCTCTTTGCTTAACAAAGCCCCCGTTCAAGGTGGGGAAGTAAGGCTTTATTTCTATGAGTTTGGGGGGCAGCCCCTATTCTCTAACAACTTTTTTTACTCATACAGCCAAAGACTTGTCATGAAAATCTTCCTCCGTAGGTGAGTATCTGCACCCAAATGTGTATTCTCTTTCTGGTTGGCGGGGTGGTGTAGGTAGACTTTGCAAATTGAACCCAAGACCTTTACCTGGAACATATCCCATATGGACTATCATGTTTATCACGACTTGTTTGTGTAAACCTTTATCAATTACTTGTTCTATCTCAAGGCTTCCTATACGGTCGAAGCCTGACAAAGGTAAATCATTGGTATTGTGTTGGATCCCTTGTACTGGTAGAGCATTGCTGACAGGATCAATGTTCCCATGTATGGTGACTACCCTCATTTGATAGGCGAATTTTGAGCTTTTGATGTATAGATGATGCTACAACTTTCATTTCATGTAACTATGGCCTTCCAAGTAACAAATTGAAGGATGCTAAGATGTATAATACTTGAAAATATACTTTGCTTTCAACCGGGCTAAGGTTTTTAGTAAGTGCTATGACCCCTACAACTTCCCTCTGAGTATTGTCATATGCCCTCACTGTTTGGGCTGATGGAGTGAGATCAGCTACCTCTAAGCCAAGGCATTTTGCAATCCTAAGAGGACAAACATTAATAGTAAAGACGTTGTCAATGAGCACCATAGGTATCCCATTTCTGAGGGCATCTATCGTAATATGCAAGGCCTTAGTGTGGTCGACCACTCCTTTTGGTAAGTCATGATCAATGAAAGTGACAATATTATTGAATTAGGAACCCTTTAATGATATTGCGTGAGCTGTTCAAGATTAGTGGTGGTAGGAACTTGTGCTTCATTGAGATGCCTTAAAATAACCTGTTTGTATGGAAAGGACGATGTCAATAACCCTCATACTGAGATGTTGGCTTGTGTTTTTCTTGAGCTATTTGAGGAGCTCATCTTCAATAGGAACCTGAGGTAGGACTCCTATTGATTCTTTGGGCTTCAAAAACTCTATGAATGGGTTGTCTGCTTGTAGACAAGTGGGTTTGAATCATCTCCCTCTTGTGTGACATGTATTGCATTGGTTATGCCGGACTCACTCTTCTTACCCATGAGTTTGTCTCAAGTGATTATGCTACACCTAGAGACATTTGTTAAATCATTGATGGGGCCACTTGGATCTGAGCCTTCGAGACTTAACATGTTGATATTGAGTCGTGCATTGTGGGCTAGCAATGTGTTGGTGGTAACATTGGGCTTTGTTGGTAGAGCCCCTATTGTTCCTTCATCAATTAGATCTTGAATTGCATGCTTTAGAGCTTGACATTGATTTGTGTTATGTCTGTTGCCTTAATGAAAGGTGCAATGCTTGTTCAGATCAAACCCCTTGGCTAAAGGGTTCGGAGTCGGTCTTGGCTTCAAGGGTTGAAGAAGCCCCTTCTCTTAGAGGTTATTGTATATTTCACCCATTGGTGTTGGTAAATCTAAGAATTGTCGTTGAGGGCGTTTCTGTGGGATGCCCTGCGATGTTGGCCATGAAAATGACCTTGATGTGTTGATTGCGATGATCATGTGGGTCGGGCCACTTGGCTTTGAGGTTGGGAAGATCTTGTGAGGCTTTGGGTTACTTGCTTTGAAAGTGCCATCGTTAACTGCATCTTCTACTTGTGTTTCAACCCCTACTAGTGCTTTGAACATCTCAAAGTATTGGGTGAAGAGAGTTTCATGGTAGACTGGAAGTAAATTCTCTTTGACCATCTGAACCTTTTCAGCCTCGTTTGGTTGGTTGATCATTTGAGCTACTTTAGTTTCGGTTCTTGCTTGGTGGTCTCTAAGTCTCGAAGAGTGATATCAAGTTCATTGTTGTACTTGTACTGCTTGACAAAGGCGTTGCATAGTTCCTCCCAATCATTGGAAAGTGCATCTTTTAAGTTCAAGTGTCATTGTAGAGCGAATGCGAATAGGGTTTGGTGAGACATCTGGACCAAGACATTGGTATTGGCCCCTAGCGGTTGCATGGACCTCACATATAGTTTACGATGAGTTCTTGGACATGTGGCTCCATCAAATTTGTCAAGGTTCGGCATTTTGAATTTCAAGGGAAGTCGAATGTTTGGATATAGAGATAGCTTGTGAATATCGACAATATGATCACCTCGGTGAGCTTTGTAAAAGAGACTTTCCATTTTTCCAACCTGATATACCACAAACAGGCACACCCATCACTTTGAGACACGTGTGCTTACAGAGTTAATAATCTCGATCATACAGAGCTGATACTTTTGATCATACAGAGCATTCACAGCCTTCAGGGCATTCTCATATATATATATATATCATACAGAGCCGATAAACTCGGTCATACAGAGCATTCACAGCCTTCAAGGCATTCTCATATATATATCCTACAGAGCCGACAAACTCGGTCATACAGTGTAGGCGGAGCCTCCAAGGCATTCTCATGCACATATCTTCCAGACCTTATGCTCTAGGCAATATTCATTCAGCATTTCACAAGGTTCCGACCTTATGGCTTCCTTAACAACTGCCAAGCAGGGAATAAGGAAATAGTTTTCGACATAAAAACTATTATCTACGATTATCTCCATCTACAACTCAATACTCCACAAGGTAACTGCAATCTCCGATGATTAAATCCCTATATTCATGGCGTTGAATCCTAATCAACTTAGGAAGGCCACGACCTATAAATTAAACCCTAAAGGTACGTTTTATTTTTATGCTCATTCTTTGGCTTTCAATATAGTCTTTCAATTCCTTTTACTTACTTAAGCATCAGACCGACTACCGCCAGAGCCAATCCGGGGGTCCTCTGATCATCTTTCTGAGTGTTCTACAGGTCACGGAGCCCACACTTATTGCGAGTCGAAAAGTGCAGCATCAGTTTGGCACCATCTGTGGGAACGACTAATCTCCAAGTGCTCTATTTACAAACTCATCTTCTTCCTCACCGGAAAACTATGGCCCCAAATCTTCGACCGCGACAGAATACTCAGATTCCGCAAAGCTCTCAACGTCGGCCGCCTGCTCCACGAGCAAGGAGGCCAACGGATGATCCCATGCGACAAGAGATCGAATTGATCAAACGACAAAATGAACTGGTGCAGGAGCGGTTGCTTGCCATCACTAGAACATTGGCAACAGCTCACACAAAACCAAGGGACGAGTCCCCCTAACCCGCCGGTCAACATTGCTGCAGGGAACACAACCCCCTGTTACCACGGAGAATGAAGAGCCCCATGAACAGGCTCCGAATAACCAGCCCGGGCACCCCCAGGGTGTTGCCCACGTTGGTAGAGATCCACAGCCGTTAGGAGCTCCGGGCTGGGGAACATCAGCCTTCGTTCCTGACGTCTATTACCGGAGCACTACTCGAGCCCCAACTCCAAGGGCTTCGGGAGCACATCCGGCACCACAGGAGCCTCATCCCCATGCAGCACCAATCCCTCCGGTTCGAATCCCTCCTCCATCCGAGGGGCGTACTCAACCCTACTACCCTGAAGCCGAGGCTGTCAGGCAGGGTTCGCAAGATGTCAGACTCAGAGACCCGCGGAGGGTAGAGGAAATTGCCGAGTCTATGGACTGAACGATTGCTTTGAGAGGTCCTCAGAACCCTCCAGAGCAAGACAAGTTGGCCAGGCTGCTCGGAAGACTGGCCACCCCATTCACTCACGTCATCATGTTAGAAGAAAGGCCCAGAAAGTTCATGGTGCCCAAGTTCACCCTGTACGATGGGTCTGGAGATCCAAGAGATCATCTCTCGCACCACCAGCATGCGATGGCCCTTCACGGTGCCTCTGATGCTTTCATGTGCCGAACTTTCATCACCAGCTTGAAGGGAACTGCTCTGAAGTGGTTCCACAACCTCCCTCCGAACTCAATTACCAGCTTCTATGAGCTCGGTAGACAATTCTTGGACAGGTTTATGACCAGCAGAAGGCTCAGAAGGGGACCAGAATTCCTGTTAAATGTCAAGCAGACTAAGGAGGAGTCCCTCAGAGCCTACATTGCGCGCTTCAATGCCGAACTAACGAAGATCACTGACTGCAGCCCAAAATTCCTTGTAGCTGCCTTAACTACTGAACTTGCCTACGGTGGCTTCAAAGACTCCTTAACAAAGAGCCCTCCAACCGACATGGCGGCACTAATGGATCGGGCCAGGAAAGACCCACACATAACACTCTTATAACCCTTGGATATTAGCATGTCTTTATATACTAGATATATACATATGTTTAATTATTCATGTATACACTTTCATGTGTATATACGTACACTTGGCCACATATATATACACAATACACCTTTAATGTGTGCATTTTCTATTTATTCTAACTAATAATTAATTTTATATATTTAATTAATTAATTATTTTCTTAAGTGTAGATATCTTTTCAGTAATCCCTCGTAACCTCATAATGTGTGCCCAAATCTCGTACTCGTATCGATGATCGGCGGTTGTTGTGAAAATATAATTATCACGGAACCGACAGGTTGGTAATTGCAACGAAAGTGATGTACAGTCATCCTGAGTTTTCAGGACTATTACTAAAAGTCCACATGTCGGGGTCGAAACCGACCCCGTTACTTAAGGTGTCGATTACTAATTTAATACCAACGACTTAATAGCCCTTAATTCAGGTCGGGGTGTTACATAAAAGCTCATAATTTAGTTCGAAAGGAGCTTGTTGAACCACATGAGGGCAGGACCTTTAAGGCTTGTAACAAAGGTTAGACACATAAAGGTATCTGTACCCTTGTACGTGGCCATAATGTGTTAAAAGTGAGATAATTTATCTCTAGGGTCCTGCATCCCATCATAAAAATTAGATTTTAGGACGATGAATTTGTTTGGGTGTTGTTCTCCCATAACTTCAAGAGTGAATGGTGTGCTCAGCCTTCTAAATAGGTTATAGAGATCATCCTCTTCGGGGGTCACATGGGGCTTTTTGTTTCAGACTACTTGGTCTTGTGAGTCTCTCATAACTTCAATCCTATGCTGCACTTTAGGTTAATTTTGAGGGTCAAGTAAGCACTAAATTTCCCTCCTAGTTAGAAACTATAGGTGGTAATACTTGGACACTTGGATTATTAGTTGTTGTTGGCGCCACAAAGGGATTTCCTGCATTCCTTACCACTAGTGGCTGTTATCACATCCCAAACCCAATCGTATGCAGATTAAGGATAATGACCGACTAGTTAGGCACTTTAACAATACACTAACTCTATGTAGCATATTGATCATATGTCTAACCAAATTCCTCTATTAGGACCATAGGGTCCAATATTGTAATTGGCTAATCCAGTTAGACAAAACGTACTTTGTGTGTAATCCTTACATAAGTCCTACGAGTGAGTACCTCAATGCTCGTTCTTCTCCAAGTTTGTCCAAGAGACATTACTGTGTATCATTACCGATCGACTTGGTTCTTGAAGGCTAAAATGAACTTTTGTATTTGATTTTGAATCTCACACACTCACATAATGCATGCATTACATATAGTTTTTATCATAACATCTTATATGCGATTGACTTGTGGTGGTGAACTAATTCTCCCATAATGCATCTTTAAAATACTTAAGGAAAAAATTCAGTTCACAAGACAAGCAAGAATGAGCAACTCTCTATTGCTCATTTGAACGAAGCCTTAGCTTATTCAAATGAACAATTGAGAAGTTTGTTCTCATTCGTTTTCATTCATTCGAACTCTCTCTATTAAACGAAGAGCTAAAACCTTAAAGTTTTGCTCGTTTGATGTTCATGCCTTGTTCGTTCGAATGAACCATAGGCAAAAAAATAGATTTATAATCTAATTTCTATCCATTTGGGGATTAATCAAGCTCTTTGTGAAAATAGATGAAAATAGGATTTTGAGCAGCCAAAAACAGAGTGAAAGAGTCTCAAATTGTGAGTGCTAATTTGTTAATAGATCTTGAAGTTCTTGTGAGAGATCATTCATTTATGACATTCATAATCATCTCTACTCTTTTTCATTGACTGATTTACATCATCCCCATGATCCAAATCAGACCTAGAGAGCCTCGGTTCACGTCAAACTCACCATTGACGATTGATGGAGTTCAAGCACGAGGATTCGGCGTTGAGCGATCGATGGACACCGAGGTTGTGAGGATTCGTGATTGTTGAGCAGCTTGATCGGAGGAGTCCGAGACTGTGGAGGATTCTGGTTGTTTGAAGGATTAGCTATTAGAAGCTTTTGGATTTGAGGGGAATTTGAAGACATAATCGAATAGAATGGAGCTAGAGGTACTTAGCTAGTTCGTAGATTCGTTGTATTTCACTTTCCATCATAGTGCATTCCTTCCATGGGCATTGGCCCGACTCTACAGTTTTACTCCAAAGATTGTTGTCCTTGGTAGTTTTCTCTATCATCAATCGATTTGTAATCTTTTTTTCTCTCTCTCTCTCTCTTTCTCTCCATCTCTTTCAATTTACTATGTGCTTAATTTATATGCTTCTACTTAATTTTAGAAATTGTATTTTTCATATTTCCATAATTGTTCATTAATTTGATATATTGAAAAACTTGATTAGTAAATTGATTGAAATAAAAAATTGATAACTTAGTTGATTTTACTTTGAATTGTGAAAATTGCTATAAAATCAAGCTAGTTGATTAATTAGGTGAAGTTTGAATAGGTTGGTATATTTGGTTGATTCTTGGTAAATTCATTGGTGGATGGGCATATATGTTAGATTAATCATGTTGAGTGATTTTTTTGATTGTGTCATCATTTGTTTTTAACCAAGAATAGTAATTAACTTAAAAGAAAATTTTAAATCAAGACCTACCTATTCAACTCCCCTCCTTCTAGGTATTATTTATACTTTGGGACCTTGACTGATATCCTTGTGGTATCCCTTCGCATCAAAGTGGTATCAGAGCCTTCTTTCTAAGGCATTTGATTGATATCCTAAGAGGGAGGATCGATCTCACGACCACCTCTATTTGAAGGCTCAGATTATGCCTATTGGAAAGCTCGTATCAAAGCATTTTTTAGAGTTGTGGATGAGCGAGTTCGGCTTGCCATTCAAGAAGGTTGGACCCTTCTAGTCACAACCGTAACCATGGAAATTCCCTCCTTAGTTAAGCCTTTAAACACTTGAAACGAGTTAGAGTTCAGGATGAGTGGTTACAACACCAAAAGGTTTAATGCCATATTTAACGTGGTAACTCGCGATGAGTTTTACCGCATCATGACTTGTAAGATGTCTAATGAGGCTTAGAAAATCCTCGAGACTACCTATATGGGTACGTCGGCAGTAAAAAGGTTAAAATTACAAATGTTTACTTCCAAGTTTGAAGTCTTAAAATAGACGAATTAGAAACCTTTTCCGAGTTCTATGCAACATTAAGTGACATTGTCAACTCATCATTTAACCTAAGAGAGAAACTAGAAAGGACCAAGATTGTAAGAAAAATTTTGAGATCTCTTCTCAAGAGATTTCAACCTAAGATAACCACTATTGAGGAGAGTAAAGGCATGTACTCTCTTGTTTTTGATGAGTTAGTTAGATCACTTCAAACTTTTGAACTAACTCTTAGGCAAGCAAAGAAGACTAAAAGTCTTACTTTGAAATCAACACAAGAAGAAAGTGAGGGGGATATTGAAATTGACCTCGAGTCTATGAATGATGAGGACTTGACTCTTTTTGTTAAAAGGTTTAACAAATACCTCAAAGGTAGAATGCCTAACTCCAAGGGATCTCAAAGTTCAAGTAAAAGATCCTTTGGAAATTCTAACTTTTCAAGAGGCCAAGTCTAAAAATCTTCTTCTACTAGTGATAAAAGAAGACCTTCATCACAATCCACCTCTAAGCCTATTGAATGCTATTATTGCCATAACTTTGGGCATATAACGGCCGATTGTCCTAATAGGAGAAAGGGAAATTATCACAATAGGGAGGCAATGAAATCATCTCTTTCTGAAGAGGAAGAAGGGGATGAGAATGATGATGAATAAAAAGAAGAAGGTGATGAAAGTCAATTCTTGGCTTTCACGAGTGTCACCAATATGAAGGATCATCTTTCATTGAGGATAAAGATCATGAGGACATCTAAGACTTTGTGTTTAATGATGAAGAGAGCGATGATGAAGACAACATTGAGATTTCCTTTAAAAAACTGTTCAATGAATCTATAAATCTCAAGAAGTCTAACATGAAGCTTATCACTAAGCTCGTGTCTTATAAGAAGGAGAATAGTGCTTTATAGTTGATCAATCTTCATTGAATTAACTAAATGAGGATAAATTATCTCTCTTAAAAAAATTTGAATCCTTAAAAATGAGAGAAATTTATTGGTTGTTGAGATAGGAGAACTTAAGGCTTCCTTAGTTTCTTGTGAGAATAAAAATAAGGATTTGAATTCCAAAGTTCACTCTCTTAGTGAACAACTCACACAAGCTAGGAATTTCAAAGTTAATTTTGAGGATAGGTCTAATAAGCTTTCTAAAATGCTTAATACTATCCAAATCAGGAATGATAAAAGTTGTTTGGGCTATGGCATGTTCACAAATAAGAACAAGCCATCCACATCCACTTCAAGTCAATCTCACATCCTCAAGCCGATCAGGGTGAACCACTTAAACCTATAAGGAAAGACCAACCACAACCAAAGCCTCAAGCACATTCTCGCCTATTACCTCAATCTAGACCTCAAGTCAAACCTCAACCAAGATCATTTTATTGCTTTTATTGTATGGTTGAAGGGCATTCTAGGAGTAAGTGGGGATTTGCCAAGAAAAGGCAAACAAAATCTCACTTTATGACCTTATAGCACAAATTAGAAATTAGTACCTTGAAGTAACAAATAAATAATCATATTCAAAAATCAAGGAGCATGGCTCAAAGGATCATTCATATTTCAAACCTTGAAAATCCTAAAGTAATTTCCTATTCCAAGGTTAAAGGTAAGGTCAAGACCCTAAAAGTTCCTCCTACTCCCAAAAGAATTGTGAGACAAATTTGGGTTCTAGAAGGATAAACTAAAAGGTATTGAGAAGGAGTGTGTAAATCACATTTCACAATTTGCTTCTTCCTCACAAAGAGCAAATTTGTCTCTTATATGACTAAGAGATTCTTTAGCAATTTAGGGATTTCACTCTTCACTCTCATTTTAGAGTTTCCTTATGAATTGCTCTATTGCTTCTTACCACATTTCTCTCATTGAAAAATCATCTTGAATAAGTTGTGTTCTCTTCCATAGTGTAGGTGATTCTTAGGTTTTCTATCTATTATAGGTCTATGGATTTTTTATCCCTTATAGTTAGGTGCATTTCATACCTTTGTGAAGTAAATAATCCAAAATATTTTTCTTTTGTTTAAATTGCTAATGGTAATCCCATTTTTTAAAAGAAAATTGTATTAAGTGCATTTTGATTGATTAAGTATTGACTTGTGAACTTTAGACTATCAATATCTTTACTTAGTCTTTTTTCACTTGTGTGCACACAATCTTTCAATCTACTTGTGATCTCATAGGTGTTAGTCGTGCATATTTCTTGCATGTGATTGTCTTGTAGATAGGATGGGCTCAATGGTTTTATGTTTTCATCTCAATAAGTCTATGGCTAGAAAGATTGACTTAGGTTGGAAAAATCAAAGGACCAAAAGTAAAAAGCCTTAAAAAAAATGGCACACACACAAAAAATTCAAGAGTGGAAGGAAAGGGCTACCTTTGAGATAGTATGTTTGCTAGAATTGGTAAATCCTTTAAAAAGAGCAGCCTAGTCAACTGTGTGAAAGCCGCCTTGTAAAAGGTGAGTCAAGTGCAAATTCAATTTGCAATTTTTTTGCTTTTAAGTTGAGAAAGAGTTTTGATTGAAAATGGTAAAAAGTTCCTAGCTTGGTTGACTATAGATGTTTGCTCTTATTGACATGAAATCATTCAACACCATAGAAATTCAACCTTGAGACAAAGAACATTTCATGCTTGAAATTAATGTATATGTCTAGCTACCATGATTAAGTGAGTATAGAGTGAGATTGTATATGTTTTAGTGTTCTAGAATCATTTGAATGTATTGATGTTATTTAGAACACATTTACGTCTCTCTAATTCACTCAAAATCTTCTTTAAATTCAAATTTCAACTCAAAAACATTGGGATTATTTTTAGCTTTGTAAACAATTGATTTCATCTTAGAGTTTGTAGTTAAAAATAATGTTTTTCATGAAAAACTCCAATTTTCTCTTGTTTTGCAGTTGAAAAATGTACAAGATTTTCGAACAAAGTAGGACACTCTGTTTTTCTGAGAGAAGTGTAACTTCTGGTGATCATTCGAATGAAGGTCACTTATTCGCTCGAATGAACAACTGCTCAGTTCCAAACATGAGAGAAACTAAAAATTGTTCATAAAATCCATTGGTTTTCTCTCATTTTTCCTCAAATCCTCATATTTTCTTGTGTCCTATTGATCCCGAACTTCGACAATCTTAGATTTCATTCTAGTTAGTGTCTTTTACACATCAAGGGCTTTACTTTCACTGATCGTTTTGCGATTTTGTCCATTCATTATTACGGTAAGTCTTCAAATCCATTTTTGACTTTCCTTTGGTTTATTTGATCTTTCATTTGGACTTACGATTAGTGTGGACTGTAGTTGAGTACACTTGACATAGTACCATCTTAGGGTCATCTTATATTTCATCTCTTTGCTATATACTACGTGGTCATGGCAACCAAGACCATTCCCATAGAGTGTCAACATTTCTCCTATGTCATCTACCTAAGAGTAGCACCTAGGGGTGTAATACGTTTTCGTCCCAAGTCATTCAGGTTCGGGCAAGGACCGTCCAGTCCTAGCAGAGCGGGTATGCACCATTGACGATATTCATGAGACTGTTGCCTTCGGGTGATTTGACTCACATGGTTGGCTACCTCTCTTATCGATCACGGGTCTGGCCAATGAGACCATTGTTCAAGAATTTTACTCAAACCTCGGTCCTCATGATGCCTAGGGAGCCTACGCTGTGATAGTTTGCAGTGTCCCTTTCTCTCTCACCGCTGAGATAATAGCTGAGACTCTTAATCTTCCCTAAGTTGAGCAACCAGGCTTCCCATACCCTCAAGGTGTGGCTCTTCCATTTCCAATCTTATTGCTTCCACCCTCCATGTTGATAGTTTGACTGTCTTTGTCTTGAGGGGTGCGCCTTTAGAGCAGGGATATCTGCATGAGGGTTATCGCATCCTCAACCTTATCTATGCAGTGTGTTGCATCTAGTCAGCCACACAAACACCACTAACACTCTCCCATGCCACACTATTGTATGCACTCAGTGCTTCTATTTTTATCAATACTGTATTGTACATTATTCGAGTCATTAATTCCTTCACCACTAGTATTAAACGCACTGCATCTTCGCTATTCGACTGTCTGATCACTAGGATCTGTGCTACTTAGCAATTTCAATTTTAGACTGTTGATATGTTTGTCCTCTCTCCTGGTCCATTTACAAGTTAGACTCTATTCCAATCACGAGGACATGTCATCGCTCCTCCCAATGAGGACGATGTTCTTGATGAGCATGAGAAGGCACAGCTGCTAGAGCAACTGTCACAACCCGTAACACGTCTTGTGTGGATCAAAGGCAGTAACTGGGGCCAACGGCCCGTAAGTCATCCCCCGCCAAAGGATCTCAAACACTATTTAAATAATCATTAATTCTATGCCATGTCATTAGCTAATCTATTACCATCATTAGAGTATAATTGTACATGACAAAATAAAATAAGTGTTTAGTTATAGATCCTCAAAATACAAATACCTAAGATATGGACACATGGGAGAACTAAGACTACATTACCCTTAGTCTATTACATTAGTAGCAAAAGCATCCACCATACTTGCAAAAGGATAATTTGTAAAAAAATGGGGCGTCCTACTCAATGTGTATGCCTGATGGTCCTTCTATAGTTTGTTGTCCTGAAAAAGTCATATAACTGGAGTGAGCTAACTTAGCTCAATAAGTAAATTTCCTTGCTCTGCCATGGGTCAGGGTTAGTCCAAAAAGAAGGATATAAACAATAGCAATAAAGATATGATATCACAATAGCAAACAAGGGATGTAATGTCACAATAGCCAGTCACCAAAAATGTGAATTAATAGAAATGACCCATAGGTCCCAAAGGCATATCCTAAGGCAGAATAAGCAATCAATAATAGGGATTGGCCTATACAATAGTTAGCTGCCACAATTCACAAGATAGCAATTCGAGTCCAAAGATAGGCAAACAAGCATGTCATCAATCAATTAATATATCAATAGATAATCTAAGGATAGGCTCACAAGGCGTATTAATATCTAAAGAATACATCATCAAATAATCCAAAGATGGGCTTGTAAGGCATATCAATAATCCAATAGTGCATCATCAAAATATCAATAAAAAATATAAGACACTAACATAATAGATAATGTCACAAACAGGGCCTGACATACCCCCAAAAGCGAGGTTCACCTTACTATCAGGTTCCTGCATAGCACTAGAGCTTTTTATCACATATCATGTTTGTCACGACTCGAAACCCACCCTATGCGAATCTCGTGTCGCGAGGCCGAGCGTAAGGCCGTCCCTACTTTTTCCATTCCTATATCATAGTACTAATATGCAATGTACTAAAAATTTAAAACAATAATCAGCGGAAGTCTTTTTAGTGATAAAATCAGCGGAAGTCTTTCAATACAATGATCAGCGGAAGTCTTTTCTATTCAATAATCAGCGAAAGTCTTTCAATTCACAACATGGTTTTACAATAATCCAAATAAGAACCAGACATAACCAGCACCCGTGGGTAGTGAATACATGGGAGAACTAAAACATAAACTGGCACATTTCCTCAAAATGTCCTCCTACGCTTTTAGACTCCTACTAGGGTCTTGCAGTTTCATCACTTAAAAAGGGGTAAATAGGGTGGAATGAGCTACGAAAGCTCAGCAAGTAAATACAGATCTCTGACACTAGTATCGGTAAAAAGAATATGATTCCATGAATAAGAATATGATAGCCAACCATAAGAAAAGAGATGTTGTGATAGCCAATGATAACATATGCCATAACGGCCAATGAACAGTGGGGTCACTGTAATACCCCGACCCGATAATGTCAGGTAATGAGGCACATTTTACGAGGTTATGGAAAAATTGGGAGAATAATTAATTAAGTTAATATAATTAATTAATTAAATATAAGGAAGCTAATTACTATTTAAATTACTAGAATAATGTGATGACACACACACTCACAAAGTGTATTGTGTGGAAGTACATGTATAAATATATGTGTCTACAAGTATATGCATGGAAGTTAAAAATAAATATTAAATAGATAATATAATAATGAGAGTAATAATAATAATAATAATAATAAATAAAATACATGTATAAAGGTATAAAGGTGTGTATATGTATATTATATATATGTAATTGTGATTATGTATATATATAGATATGATTATATATATATATATATATTGAGGGACATGCAATGGTCCAACGTGTACAAGTGTGTGTGAGTGACCATTGTATATTAGTATGTGTGAATTATGAGATATATATATATATATATATATATATATATCAAGGAAACTTGCTGAGGCGAAGCGGAAAGAAGAAAAACTCGAGGACACTGAAACTTTAGCTGAGATGCGTCTCAGGTATTATTACTATCATTAGTACATAAATGGCTAGATTATGATATAGTTATAAGTTAGACTGATTAAGAATTTGATCTTGCACAGTCTAAATATGGGTACGATTTTAAGTTTATTAAGTATCTTCTATAAATTGTGATAGGTTGAAGAGGGAAAAAGGGAAGGCACCTAAGTAGAGCCGACCCAGAAGGACAAGGTGAGTAACCCTGTGTTTGAAATGGAGATTTAACTCCAAATATTTGAAGAAGTTTTAAGTTCAAGTCATGTGAAGCATTTGAATATCAAATTCAGTTTTTGATTCCTGTTTTTAAATTGTTCTGATATGACATGCTGGTTAAATGTTTTATATTCAATTCTTTTCTTGGAAATATTTAGCATGTCCGGTTGAAAATGTAAATTTCTTTTAAATGTTCTGAATTTGATTATTTCAAGTATTGAAGCCCTATCGCAGAAATTGTATATTTCATGTTTTCAATATTCATGAAAAGCCTCTATTGAAGTAGCCATGTGATAAATATTTTATAAGATAAACGGTACTAAGTACCACCCCCTATGATGGTTGAAATCCTTCAGGATTCAACAGTACATGCCCGGTAGCAGGATCTAATCCCCCAGGCAAATATCATTGACAGTATTGGCAGTAAAATGGGAGTCTGGTTCGAAACAGATTCCACCTAATTAAAGAGAAAAGATGACAAATGTTATTGGAAATGGAAGCAAGTTTTACCCCCATTTTCCTATACATGTTTATAAGTTTTGAAGAAACGCTTTGG
Organism: Nyssa sinensis; assembly: GCA_008638375.1. Taxonomy (NCBI): domain Eukaryota; kingdom Viridiplantae; phylum Streptophyta; class Magnoliopsida; order Cornales; family Nyssaceae; genus Nyssa; species Nyssa sinensis. Next base: position 37,812,394 of record CM018035.1, read on the forward strand.
GAAATGGAAGCAGGTTTTTACCCCCATTTTATTATACGTGTTTGTATGCTTTTAAATTGCATATGCTCTATTTGAAGAAATGTGTATTTAGCTTGAATACTTTAAATGTTTCAAAGCTATTTATTTTAAGAATGCATATGCTCTGTGTTCTAAAATGTACAAGCAATTGGTAGTGAGTATTTTATAAACTCTCATGTGCTAAACCGCTACCAGTTGAAAACCTCATGACGAATGCAGGAATTACTCACAAGCTTAGATTAGCTTACCCGGATTTTTATCCGCCCCCTTTCAGGTGACTAATGGCAGATTGATTTTTGAAGACGATGAGGATGGGTCTAGTTTTTTGGGAAGACTTGCTTAAGTAGTTCTTTTGGGAAATCACATGAACTCTAATTAGTACGTTTTGTATTAGCAAACAATTTAAGGATATATATTAAGCCCCACGGGGCAGTTGAATTAAGATTGTAATTATGAAGTCTTTTAAGTTTTAGTTATGCTCTGAATGTATGATCATGTGTACCATTGTGAATAGCGGCAGTATCGGACGGATGTGCAAATTTCAAAATGAGAAAAAAAGAAAAGAAAAAGTTTTTCACGCTTCCACAACCACATGAAGCACATCTATTTGATACCGCTGCAGATGTGAGCCTTCGCCCAAGGGTCCTCGGGCCTGAGGGTGGCGGTCACGATGCGAAATCCGCAGAGGGTGGGTTTCGGGTCGTGACAGTCACAATGTACAATCAAGAGTAATGGATATAACATCAATATGAAACTCTTAATAATAATATGTCAACATGAATATACTGCCACAATAAACCGATCACAATCAAATCAATGAAGAATGTCCTCTCAGTATAAGATAAGTCATAAGGAATAGTGTCATTCAACAATCGCAGTCATATCAATCAAATAAGAGATGCATTTACACTTTTCAGGGTTCGGCATGCCCTCGGTCTTTTAGGGCCCGACATACCCCTTAATGGAAACTCCAATCAAACTTGTCACGACCTGAAATCCACCTTTTGCGGATCTCGAGTCGCGATTGCCGCTCTTCGGCCTAAGGACCTCAGGACAAGGCTCGCATACGCAGCGATATTGAATAGATGTGCGACATGTGGTTGCGGAAGAGTGAAAACTTTTTTTTTTCTTTTCTTTTCTCATTTTAAAATTTGCACATCCGTCCGATACTGTCGCTCTTCACAATGGTACACATGATCATACATTCAGAGCATAACTAAAAACTTAAAAACTTTAATAGCATTACATATCCACTGCTCGAGGGGCTTAATACATGTCCTTAAACTGTCTGTTAATACAAAATGTACTATTAGAGTTCATATGGTTTTCTCAAGAAACTACTTAAACACGTCTTCCAAAAAATGGCTAGACTTATCATCAACGTCTTCAAAATCAGTTCGCCATCAGTCACTTGAAAGGGGGGTCCGAATAAAGTTCGGGCAAGCTAATCTAAGCTTATGAGTAATTCCTGTATTTGTCATGGGGTTTTCAATTGGTAATGGTTTAGCACATGAGAGTTTGTAAAATACTCACTACCAATTGCTCGTACGTTTAGAACACGAAATATATGCATTCTTAAAATAGATAGTTTTGAAACATTTAAAGTATTCAAACTACACACACATTTCCTCAAGTAGAGTTTATGAACTTCAAAAACATATAAATATGCATAATAGAAATGGCGGTGAAAACCTACTTCCATTTCCAAAATCATTTGTCATCTTTTCTCTTTGATTAGATGGAATCTGTTTCAATCCAGACTCCTGTTTTATTGTTAATGCTACGATCTCATTTGCCTGGGAGATCCTGCTACTAGGTATTTCTTCATGTCATAGTTGAATCCCAAAGGATTTCAACTTTGCAAGTGGTACTTAAGTACCATTTTATCTTATAAAACATTTATCACCTAGCTTCTTCAATAGGTACTTTTCATGAGTATATAAAACATGAATTATATAGCTTCTGCAATACGACTTCAAATACTTGTAATAATCAAATTCAGAATATTTAAAGAGATTTGCATTTTACCCCGACATGCTAAACATTCCCAAGAAAAGAACTGAATATAAAAACATTTAACAAGCATGTCGTAACGGAATAATTTAAAACAAGAATTGTATAAAAACTGAATTTGACATTCAAATGCTTCACATAACTTGAACTTAAAACTTCTTCAAATATATGGAGTTAAATCTCCACTTCAAACACAGGGTTACTCACCTCGGTCCTTAGGGTCAGTGCTAATAATGCGCTTTCCCACTTCCTCTGTAGTTCCTAAGAATAATTCATGATAGTCTCATTACTTCACATTCACTGTAATAATACCTATTGATGCTGCTTAACTTATGCTTTAGTTCGTATTAGATCCTAACACGATTTCATAAATTTCTTAAGTACTTAATTCAACTCGTACTCTTAACCTATGACACAATTTAAATGTGTTAGGAATTTAATTTATTTCAATTTATACTCTTCTGGTAGCTCCATTAACTTTAAATTTAATTACTTCACATGTCTACATGTCGTGTCCTTCTGTATTTCATTTTAACATACGTGCTTTAGTTTTGTACTTCGGCAGTGTTTTAATTTATAGCCACCTGACTGATGCTATTCATCAAATTTTATGTCTTTTTATTTTAAACATCTCTTTTGGTTGAATAGACTCTACCATTGAGTTCGGAACGTCGAAGAAAGTCGGTTTAGGCTTTCTTAGAATTTAATTCAGACTTTTGTGTTAAAAGGGCAAAATGGTCATTTACCTATTTACATGTCATAGTTTTTCCGTACTTTGTTTCAAAATTTGGACCCCACCATTTAGTCTGAAACCTCGTAGAAAGTCAATTTAGACTTTCTCGGGACTCTGTTTGAGTTTGGTAGCAGTAGGGGCAATTTGATCATTTTGACATTTTTAGCATGTCTTATTTTTTGGAGTCCCGTCTCGTGAAACAGACCCCACCATTGGATCCGAAATGCCCAAAATAGTCAAAATAAACTATTCGTTTATTTTATTTGGACTTCGTTTGGCCAAATTTTGACCTAGGGGCATTTTTGAAATATTTCTTATTTAAATATTATTAATTAAATATTTAATTTATTTCGGTCAGGCCTTAGTATAATTATCCAAAAGTTCTGGGGGTCAAAATTAAATTTTCATAAGTTTCGGTCTGAACCAGTTGGTTCAGTTCAAATTTAAGTGAACTAGTCCGATTTTTTATTTGAACCAACTGGTTTTGTTGGTTTACATGTAATGCTGACGTCATGATGACGTCAGCCCTAATATTTAAAATCAACACTCCACACGACGTCGTCACACTCAAACTTTCGGTGCAACGGGTCAGGTCCCGACCCAAACCCAGATCAGGCCCTACCCATTTCGACCCGACACTATAGATCGTCTTCCCCAACTCCATCATTGTAACCCTAATTTTCTGGGTTTCTTTTTCTTCAATTTCGTGCATTTTGGCTCCATAAATCCTTACTATTTTCAAACAGAAATGTTCCCATAACACTAAGAATCATTTTGGCATTCGTTTTAGGGATTAAACATGTCTAACGAGTTCGGGCAAAGGGTTGATAACCCAGACCTGCAACCCGTTCGTATATGCTCATTTCAGAGCCAAAATTGATCAGGTTTGTTTTTTTGTGATCCCCTGATCATAAGGTTTCAGTTTTCATTCATAAAAATGGTTTTAATTTCATGTTTGTGAGCTTGGTCTTGGGAACCCGTACTTGCAACTTGATTTTTGAGAGTCGTTTCTTGGGATTTGTGGTCATGGTCATGGGTTTTTAGAATGTTGGTAGGGTCTAGTTCAAGTCTTGATAAGCCAAATAGGGTTTGGTTAACATGGATTCAGACTTGCTATAAGCAAGGTCTCCCATGGCTGTCTTGTGTACGATTGTGCATTTTAGGTTGTTTTAAAGACCAAATTTCATACCTTATTCACGTACTAACAGCCTAAACATCATACATGCCTAAATCAAAGCTTAAACATTCATATGTAGGTAAATTTCTAGAGAGAGAAAATGTTGGGTTTTTGGTGTTTTTACCTCAAAGTGGTATCTTTTCCTCTTGCCCCGTCTCTTGACTTCTCCCTTCTTCTTCTTAGAACTTTCTCTCTCTCTCTCTCTCACTCTGTGTGACTGAGTTCTGGTGTGGGCATGTGTATATACAATATCTATATTTGTATATAGGTGCATATATAATTATTTTTTGATTTTCCCACCAACTAGGTTTCCTCTTGCTTGTTGTAGTACCCATAATGAGTGCTTCTTCTACTCTACTATTTTGGGCAGGCCATCAAGTGGCTGTGCATAAGTGTGTGTTTTTGTTTTGTATATACACATATATATATAATACTTCACTCATACACTAACACACTAAGATACACACATCTCTCACAACCGACACACACACCCACAATCTCACTATTTTGCACCCCCTTTAAATATTTACATATATATACATATATATCTATTTTAATATACATACATGCATGTTTACAACATACACACATGTATACATACTTGGTCACATGTATATACACACAATACACTTGGATATTTTAGGTTTTTCCTTCACTCATGCATATATATATATATATATATAAATACATATATATATAACTATACTTGTACACATACATGTAAGTGTACAGGTACAAATACACCATTGACTATACACACACAATACACCCTTAGTGTGTGTATTGTACGTGTTTCATATTTCCCATTTAATTATGTTAAAAATTTTAATTTCTTACATTTAATTAATTAATTATTCTTTAAAATTAATTAATTATTCTCTTAAGTTTATAATCTTTACAATAATTTTTCATAACCTCGTGAAACGTGTCTTAGGTCTGGCGGTCGTCGTTGAAAAACACAGTCACCCAGGAACCAACATGTTGGTGATTGCAATGAAAGTGATGTACAGTCGTCCTGAGTTTTCAGAACTTTTACCAAAAGTCCACGTGTCGGGGTCGAAATCGTCCCCGTTACTTAACGTCTCATTCACCAATTCATAACCAACGACTCAATGATCCCATATTAAGGTCGGGGTGTTACAAAACCAAACTCCAGTCTATTGCCGAGTGTCCGTTCACGGACTCGACCCGTAGGTCTCCAGTAGATCAGAAAGCATCAGATGGATATCGTGACTGAGCACAAATCTGGTTCACATGAACATATCATGATTATAGTGATTCCATAGGAGTATAAAATAGAACATCATATATATAGTGGAAATATAACAGTAGGACTTTCAAGGCATGGTTTAACATGATAATAATGATATAGCAGTCAATCAATGTCCACAAGATAGAACAATATCACATTGTGGAAAACAATAATATCTGGTACGTTCAAGAGTACAAGTTTGGCAGTAATGAATAAACTTGGCTTGGAAACACCACATGGAAGAGAAAGTGATTTACTTACCTCTAAATATGTGTTCCTAAATCAATCTCCTATTGGTTTGCCTTTCCTTGTCGAGTTCCTTATGTATCAATAAATACGTTTCAGAATAAATGCTATTCATCAAATTTTATGCCTTGCTATCATAAGCATCTCTAATACTAATTGAGACTTTACCATTGAGCCCGGAATGCCGAGGAAAGTCGGTTTAGGCTTTCGCGGAATTCTATTTGGACTTCTAAATTGAAAAGGGCAAAACTGTCATTTTGCATTTTTACGTGTCTTTTATTCCTGAGACCCTTTTTTGTAATTTTGACATCACTATTGGATTTAGAATGCCCGAGATAATAAAAATTAACTATTCACTTGCCTCGTTTGGACTTCGTTTGACCCATTTTTGATTTAAAGGTATTTTTGTAATTTCCTTAAAATAGTATTTTATTAAATTTTCCTGTTTGGGCCTTAGTGGAATTTTCCAAACTTTTTGGGGTCAGTTCATAATTTTCAATAGTTCTGGTATGAACCAGTGGGTTCACTGGCCCAAACCCTAAACCGGTCTGATCTTTCACTGAACCAACCGGTTCAGTTTAATCTCAAGAACCAGAATCCAATAACCTATCCCTTATCCTTTCCTCGGTCTGGATAACCTTAAACCCTATTTCAACTTTCTATCTTTATAACCAAACAACCCAATTCTATTTTAAATCCAACCCCTAAACAACGCCGCATCAGCCGCCCCATCTATTTTCGGTCGGGTCCCGACCCGGTCCTACCCAAACCCAGTTTTAACTTTGACCCGACAGACCCCTCGATATTCCAGTCATTTTCTCCGGTTGTACCACCCTTACTGTTTTTTCAAGCTTTTAACGTCCTTTTCTGCTGATTTTTGGATCTTTTCATGCCGAATTAATCACACAGTTTTGAGCTTTCATTTGGACAGTTTTAAACTTAAGGAAACTATAGTTTCCATCATCCCTTTTTCCTAGTTTCCGGCGTTGCATCGGTGAGGATTACTTGATTGTAACATGGTCATTTTTGGGTCATTTTTCTTGCTTTTTGTTGCGTTAGATTTCTGCTTGGATTTCCTACTCATTTATAAGCTCAAAACTAAGTTTAGTTAAATTTGTTAAGTTTTTTAATCACAAACCCACTCCCTGTAACTCTAAATTCCTCCCTTGATTCTACATGATTTTCTTCCACGATTTTTGCAAATTAAAGCTTAAGGGGTGTAGATTAAGACCCTCCAACTTAATGAAAGTAAGGTGCTTTATTTGATAATGAAAATTTCAAACTTAACTTATCGTTTTCTAAATTTTTCCCTATTGTTTGGTCTCGGCTCCTCCTCTCATTTTCTTTCTTTCTTCTATTCTTTGCGTCTCAATTTCTCTTTCACTTTTCTTTGTTTTCTGTGGGTTTCATTTTGATTTTTGGTTTGTATATATGTTGAATACCCACACACGCACACCTACACACATGGTTGTTTGCATACAGCCACTCAGTTTCTCTCTCTCTAAGCATCTCACCCACTTGACACATGTACATTGATCACATGCACACAACACTCCCCTCTCATTTTCCTCTCCATCTTCCACGTGACTTACATAATACATGTATATATATAAATATATACATGCACCGCTTGCATTCGGGTGTTGGCAGCCTTGCTGCCTTCACCATATGCACACACATCACACACACAGTGACACATGCATACTCATACAGTGACACACACAGAGCCACTCAGCACACACGCGTGACTTCATATGTTGGATGGCAGCCTTCCCATTTTCTTTCTTTCTTTTCCTTTTCCATTTTAATACCTATACATATATATATGATATATGTACTATACCATACATATTTATATACATGATACCATATTATATACATTTACATATACACATGTACACGTATTTACCCTTAATTATACATTCATATATATATATATATATATACATCTATGCCCATTTCTATAAGTGTATACATACACTAATTTCCAATAGACCATGTGTGCATGCAAACAGTCACATGCATGGGAGTACGTGCATGCACGTATTATGAGACCGGGTCTTGGGTTGTTTAGGCATCGCCTGGCAATGTCTATAAAAATGAACCGTTCACATTCCAATACCATTCAGTCCAATGAATACAATGATGTAGAGCTTAACAGCTCAGTTTATAACTAATGATATTATACTCTACCGGTCTACCTTGGTGTACGTGCCATATCCCGGGTCAGGATATTACATTCTTACCCCCTTAAAAATAAGTTTGTCCCCAAACTTAGCAATTCTAATTCTGGTGGTTCCCGGGGTTTCACCAACATTATGATTCAACTTGAATAGGTGTTTACATTTAACTAACTAAAAATTTTTTGTTGAGAATTATGTTTTACCGTCACATCAGATCAAGTTTTACAGTCACATCCGATCATTTCTATAATTTCAAGTGTACTTTGAAATCTTCACGCGAATCTCAATTCCTTTCTATGGTTCTCTTCGTTTTTTTGTAAATTTAAGATATCATTTGGTGAAAAAAATTATAAAATTGCTTAAAATAGCTTTAAAACTCTATCCATTCACTCTACTAATATATCTAGGGTATATATCATTCCAACAGTGTCATATGGAACTCATAGAGTTCATATCAGTTTCCAATTGTCGTTCCTCTACAATAGCTCTGCCATTCAACTAATTGTTCCTTGACCTAAAGTCAGCTATGTAAGAGCATCTGTGTCCCTGGTCTGTATTTCACGTGTTCTGTATCTAACATGGTTCAATGATAGTTCCCTTGACGGTTACGTAAGCAATGAGTCAATAGTCTAGGTGTTCCGTTTCTACATCCAGTTGGCAACATGTGGGGACATATTGAAGGTGTAAAAATAACATAAAATATAAACCAATCATAAGTAACCACGAAGGTATCATTTCCAATGATGTAGTACTAGAATTCAGAAATTCTCGGATTCCCAATTTCCTAAGGATGGTATTTCCTATTGAAGGTATTTGTAACTGTTGCTAATCCTTGTTATGTTCTTTCAAACTATCTTTCATCTCTCAATTTATTGTTACATCCATTCCCTTTCAATGTAAAAGCATTCTAATTCTCTGTTACTTGTCACATGTATTGCCTTTCAAGGTATTACTACTCTGTCTAGATGTCACTATTAGTTCCACTACTTTTCCAAGGTATTTCCACTCTATTTAGATATTACTATCAAATTCACTGCTTTTCAAAGCGTCATATTTTCAATTTTATGTTACATTCTATCCTTCAATGTGTACTAACCGTTTTCCTCGTTCATTATGGAACGTAATTCAATTCTCACAGATTCTCACAGTATAGAACAATCATATAAGCTTAAACATCAAGTTCATAATCCGTAAATAAAAATTCAATTTTTAATAACTCTCGCAATATAATACGATCATCAGATCATAAACATCAAGTCTATAGTCTAGATATAGTAATTCAATTCTCAACAGTTCCCTCAACATAAAACAATCATCAAACTGTAACTCAATAGACATCAAATACATGCTCCTATAAGATAGCATAATCATTAGGGATTACTAATTTCAATATTACTATGATTCTTTCCAAGTTTTCTTAAGTATAACTACTATCTCCCATTCAAGCCCCGTTCATCTGTCTATATCAGTTATCGAAACTTCCTTCAGTATTTTCAATGTCACATCCCAAAAATTCTCATCAATTATCTTTAAGTACACTACTATCCTTAAGGGTCACTAGTCAATAATCATCAACTTCATTTTATCATTTAGTTTCTTTCTCACGACTAGTTAACATTTAGTATCTTAACTTACTTTCATCTTCTAATAGTAACAATTCATTTAGTTGTTTTTAAATCACCAAGTTCTTTCTTGGATCAATTAAAAACTATATACTTATGATCTGTACCTCTTACATTCTATGTACATCATTTATTTCTAATGATTCCTCAAATGTATAACATTCAGTGCCAATGACTCTTTCAAGAGTCGCCATTCATTCAATCTCGGCTATCAAGTAACCATCGTATTTATAACAGTATATAATTCATTTTAAAGATTATAAATCTTTACATTTAAATCTATCATTATTCCTTGGAGTTTATCAATCATGAAATCACTTAGCTCATCAATGTCTTTCAATTTTACGAGTTGATAATATGTCGATCTAACATTCGTATATCCATGTTACGTACTCCACTTGTTTCATGCATAACATCTATCATCAATCATTCTCCTTATGGAATTTGAATAGTTAACATATAACGTAAGGGTTCTATTTCTATGTTCGGCTAGTAGTAAATGTTAGAGCTATAAACCAATACGTAGAGCTAACATTTAACAATACTGGGCATTAGTAAACAACTGAAAAATACCTGGGGCTACTGGTATAGTAACCTACTCATTTTCCAAAACTATTCACTATAAAAGATCAATGGTCAGAATTCATATACAATATTTATCATGTTAGGATTTACTCTACTTGGGTATTGGTAATATCAGTACATCAGTATTATTTCCCATGAACCACTCATTACTAATCTGTTCTAACACCAAGTCTTTGATATCAGCTGAGTACAATAATCCAAACCTAATACTCTGATCATCTCCTAGTATCATTGTGTTTGGTAGGATAGGTGTAGTGGTGTTGTAGAATTCCATTCATTAAGTACACTGGGCATATGTCGTCCTAACAGTATCATAAAGGATTTGTAGTAACTGTGTTGATTTCTAAATGTCATTTCTTTTATATCACCAGACCTAACTTTCAAGTATAGGTCAGTCATTAAGAATACTTGTGATCCTGATCTGTATCTCGTGTTCTATATTCAATATTTCTAAACAATGATCCTCATGGTAACCATAAATGGTTCAGTAAATAGCCAAGAGTTCACATGTTTTCCTGCCTAGAATCCGTAAATCAATGGTCTAATCATTCACTTGCTAAGTTTAATTCAGTGGAATATGGGGACATGGATATATGCGTAAAGTTAACATAAAATCTGAATAGTCTATAAGCGTTATGAATAACTAGAAAATTACCTGTGACTACTGATATAATAGCCTAATCATTTCCTGGTGTTTACTATTTGCTATAAAAGATAACAGTTTAGCATTTACATAAGATAGGCAGCCAACATTCATATTTGAGTCTAGCGTAATAATTAAGCGTTATTCACGGCTGACTCCCAGATGAAGCTTCAATAACCCTTTCCATCAGTCGCTTTAAGCTTTTTATGCGATCCATAACTATCAATGTATTCGTTGTAATAACCATGTCTTTAAAGATAACCAGTGAGATGTCCAGTCAATGTATAAGAGAAACAATCAGTGATCGTATAAAATCTATTTAAAGAGACGTCAGTTTTATCTTCCGATTCTAACTCTAAGCGATCTGTGTGATTCATAACTGTCGATGTATTCCTTGGGATAACCATGTCTGTAAAGATAACCCGTAAAATGTCCAGTCAATCTATAAGACAATAATCAATGATCGTATGAAATCTATATAAGGAACGTCAGTTATATCTATCAACTCTAGTTCTAAACGATCAATAGGTAACGGATTACTCCTCGAGTTAACCATGTCCATAAAAGATAACCAGTGAAGATAATCAATGAGATGACCAGTCAGTGTATAAGATAATAGTCAATAATCGTATAAAATAAACGCCAATCTTATCTATCAATTCTAATTCTAGTCCTATCTCCCATGACTCACAATCGAACCTATAGCTCTAATACCAAGCTGTCACGACTCGAAACCCACCTATGCAGATCTCGTGTCGTGGGGCCGACCCTAAGGCCGTCCCTACTTTTTCCATTCCTATATCATAGTACTAATATGCAATGTACTAAAAATTTAAGACAATAATCAGCGAAAGTCTTTTCAAGGATAAAATCAGCGGAAGTCTTTCAATACAATGATCAGTCAATAATCAGCGGAAGCCTTTCAATTCACAACATGGTTCTACAATAATCCAAATAAGAACCAGACATAATCAGCACCCGTGGGTGGTGAATACATGGGAGAACTAAAACATAAACTAGTACATTTCCTCAAAATGTCCTCCTACACTTTCAGACTCCTACTGGGGTCTGCAGCATCATCTCCTAAAAAGGGGTAAATAGGTTGGAATGAGCTACGAAAGCTCAGTAAGTAAATACAGATCTCTAACACTGGTATCAGTGAAAAGAATATGATTCCATGAATAAGAATATGATAGCCACCATAAAAAAAAAGATATTGTGATAGCCAATAAGAACAATTGCAATAACGGCCAATGAACAGTGGGGTCACAATGTGCAATCAAGAGTAATGGATATAACATTAACATGAAACTCTCAATAACAATATGTCAACATGAATATACTGCCACAATAAACCGATCACAATCAAATCAATGGATAATGTCCTCTCAGTATAAGATAAGTCATAAGGAATAGTGTCATTCAACAATTGTAGTCATATCAATCAAATAAGAGATGCATTTACACTGTTCAGGGTTCGGCACGCCCTCGGTCTTTTGGGGCCCGGCATACCCCCCAATGGAAACTCCAATCAAACCAAACTCCAATCTATTGCCGAGTGTCCGTTCATGGACTAGACCCGTAGTTCTTCAGTAGATCAGAAAGCATCATATGGATATCGTGACTGAGCACGAATCCGGTTCACATAAACATATCATGATTATAGTGATTCCATAGGAGTATAAAATGGAACATCATATATACAGTGGAAATATAACAGTAGGCCTTTCAATGCATGGTTCAACATGATAACAATGATATAGCAGTCAATCAATGTCCACAAGATAGAACAATATCACATTGTGGAAAACAATAATATCTAGTACATTCAAGAGTACAAGTTTGGCAGTAATGAATAAACTTGGCTTGGAAACACCACATGGAAGAGAAAGTGATTTACTTACCTCTAAATATGCGTTCCTAAATCAGTTTCCTGTGGGTTTGCCTTTCCTTGTCGAGTTCCCTATAGACCAGTAAATATGTTTCAGAATAAATGCTATTCATCAAATTTTATACCTTTCTATCAGAAGTATAACTAATACTAATTTAGACTTTACCACTGAGCCCGGAATGCCGAGAAAAGTCGGTTTAGGCTTTCGCGAAATTCTATTTGGACTTTTAGATTGAAAAAGGCAAAACTGTCATTTTGTATTTTTACGTGTCTTTTATTCCTGGGACCCTTTTTCATAATTTTGACATCACTATTGGATTCAGAATGCCCAAGATAACAAAAATTGACTATTCACTTGCCTCTTTTGGACTTCGTTTGACCCATTTTTGATTTAAAGGTATTTTTGCAATTTCCTTAAAATAATATTTTACTAAATTTTCCTGTTTGGGCCTTAGTGGAATTTTTCAAACTTTTTGGGGTCAGTTCATAATTTTCAATAGTTCTGGTCTGAACCAGCGGGTTCACTGGCCCAAACCCTAAACTGGTCTGATCTTTCACTAAACTAACCGGTTTAGTTTAATCTCAAGAACCAGAATCCAATAACCTATCCCTTTATCCTATCCTCGGTCTGGATAACCCTAAACCCCATTTCAATTTTCTATCTTTATAACCAAACAACCCAATTCCATTTTAAATCCAACCTCTAAACAATGCCGCATCAGCCGCCCCATCTATTTTTGGTCGGGTCCCGACCCGATCCTACCCAAACCCAGTTTTAACTTTGACCCAACAGACCCCTCGATATTTCGGTCATCTTCTCCAGTTGTTTTTTTGGCCACAGTCGCCGGAACAGTACCACCCTCACTATTTTTTCATGTTTTTAACGTCCCTTTCTGCTGATTTTTGGATCTTTTCATGCCGAATTAATCCTGTAATATCCCAACCCAAAATACCGGGTCATATGGCACGTATTACGAGGTGAAAGAATGTCACGTCCCGAATTCCCGACAAACCCGGGACGCGAGTAACGAGACAGAAAATAAAATAAATAAAAGGACAAGGTAAATAGATCTGCTAAACATGTATCCATTCCCATCAATACATAAGATAACACAAAATACATCGTTCATAGATCATTCGGGCTTAAGCCCTTACATTACAATATACAAGTCCCATGGACCAAAAATATAACAGTTACTTCACCCTATCAGAGTATCATGGAGTCTCAAGTAGCTAGAGGATCCTCATCTGAAAAATGTTGCCCACGAATGGGTCAGCTCAACTGCTGGTATGATGAAATACTAATGCAAGAAATAAAACTAAGGCGTGGCATGTGCAAAGTGTACATTTATATCTAAATGACATTCAAAGAATCGCAGTAATATATATATGAATGGTATGCATGACGCACCCATGCACAACTCTATGCCACAACCCATGTCTCGTTTACGGGTACTCCCCGATGGCATGAAGTACCAATGCAATGGCCAATTTTGGGTTTTTCACCACAGGATCTACACCCTCATAATGCAAAGCACCACGTGCTTACCCACGCCATGTTCTCAAGGAATTCATCATATGCCAATATGCCAATGCAATCTCAATGAAACATGGTTTCCACAAAATAGCACGCTCGAGACAATAATACATAAATCACCAGCCGATTCCACATGCAAGCATATCTCATATAATCAACTTAAACGTATGTCATGATTCACATTCATCATTCACTAAATTTTCATAAAGTACAAGTAACATGTAAGCATGTGAACAATCAACTCTAAATCATCAAGTAAGCACATTCCACATAAACACATAAGTCATTCCAGTCATTCACAAAACATTCCTAACTTAATTTCATTTCTAACATTAGCAAAACACCATACCTGATGGGTTGGCCTCAACCCTAGAAGATCGTGCACTATATGTAACTGAACCGGTCAATGAAAATGCAGGAGATCAGATCGCCCTCTCCTGTCCCGTCAGTGTCCCTAAAAGCATAAATTACAACTCAGTCTATTGTCATTTGAATTTATGCTATTCATCAAATTTTTATGTCTTTTAATTCATAGGTTTCTATTCTGCTAAATTAAACTCTGCCATTGAGTCTAGGATGTTGAAGAAAATAAGTTTAGGTTCTCGTAGAACTCAATTCGGACATCTGGGTTCAAAAGGGCAAAACAGTTATTTTGCACTTTACACGGGTCCTTACATTTTGTGACCTCTTTTCACAAATCGGACTCCACGGTTGAGTTTGGAATGCTCGAGATAATAAAGTTTCACTATTCGTTTACTAAATTCGGAGTTCGTTTGACTGTGTTCCAATCCAGGGGCATTTTGGTAATTTTAAAGGTTACTACGGGTCTTTTATTTTTTGGGACTCCGTCTCGTAAAACGGACCTCACCATTGGCCTCAGAATGGTCGAGATAGTCAAAATACACTAATGACTTGTCCTATTTGGACTCCGGATTATTTTAGAATATTTAATTAATTAATTAATATTTTATTAATATTTTACTCATGAGGGTCAAAACATAATTATTAACAATTGGGGGGGTCAATTCGTAATTTTTGTAACTTCTTGGGTCAAATTATAATTTCTAAAAGTCAGGGGCCCAATTTGAAATTTAAGAAAACCCTTATCCCATATTTGGATAACCAAACAGGGACCAATTCGAGAACAGGGATCCCTGTTCCAATTTAATTTCAAATTTTTAATTTCTTAAACTTGTAACCAAACAGACCCAATTGGTTTTTAATTTAAAACATGGAAGCGACACGTGGCAAGGGCGGTTCAGCCCCGCCCGAACCGGACCCGAAACCCGACCCGCACAGTGCTCCTTCTTCCCCGATTTCCCGGTGAGCCTCCGGTAGGGTTCCGACGCCTTCTCCGACGCCGGCGACTGGTCTCCGGCGAGATTTTCAAGTTTTAAAAATGCAGTTTTCTTCATTTTCTCCCAAGGATTTCATATGTAGGTTCGGTTTTGGATTCCACCCATTAGATTTTCACGAAATAGAGGGTCAATCCCTCGGTCAAAACTCCGGCCGACCCTATTCTCCCATTTTCGTGACTCCTCGGTCACGGTTTAACCTCCATTTCAATCCCAAATGATTTCTGCACCTCTTAGGGTTCATTCCCTATTATTTAAATTTAGTTTTACACATAAAATGACAACACCCAACTCTTATACCCGTGACCTGTAACCTAGGTTTTCTCCCTAGTTTCTCAACCGTTTTCTATCATTCTTTTTGCAAAATAAACCCTACAACATGCTCTTTAAGATCATATACATTAAACTAATTATCATGCTTTAAAAGAAATCAAAACAGAATGGGCTACTCACGATTTTCCTGTGGGTTTCTCTCTCTAGCCGTGCACCTCTTTCACCCTCTGGTTCCGAGCTCGTTTCAAGCTTCAAGCTCTCCTTTCCAGAACTCTTTTTCTCTCTCTCTCTCTCTCTCTCTCTCTTTCTGTTTCTCTTTTCCTTCTCTTCTCCCAACCGAGACCACATATACACACACACATCAAGTCCCACACGTCTCCCCCTGCACAGCCCCTTTCCTTGACTTCTTCCCCCTTTGTTCAGCCACTTTGCTTCCCCCCAAATGCAGCCTTGCATTAAATGCAAAGCTGCTCCTATATACTTACACACACACACACATATATATATATATATATATCATCATCACACACACACTAAATACACACACTCACTCAACCGGTTGGTCACAACACACACACACCCCCGTCTAGTTACACACACACCCCAACCAGACTTATTTATATACATATATACCTATGCATATCCACACACACATTCACATGTTACATACACACACAATTGAATAATTTAATAAATATATATATATATATATCCATGTATATATATATATATATATATATTATGCACATCACATACATACATTCATCCATTTTAATAATAATAATAAAAAAAAAATTATTTAATAACCAAGAATAATAATAAAAAAAAAAAAATTTTCCATGTCATAACATCCTTCCCTCCTTACAAAAATTTCGTCCCGAAATTTAAAATAACATAAAACAAAAGAAAATACATCACTGATCAAACAACTCAGGATACCTAGCATGGACCTCGGCCTCACGCTCCCAAGTGGCCTCCTCGACCCCATGATGGTTCCAACGAACCTTGACCAAAGGGATGGTCCTGCCTCGCAAAACCTGGTCCCTCGAGTCCAATATCTCCACGGGCCTCTGGTCATAAGAAGCGTCTCCCTCTAACTGAAGATTTACCCAATCTAACACATGGGAGGGGTCGGGATGGTACTTCCTCAACATAGATACATGGAAGACGTCATGGACTCCTGATAGCTACGGTGGTAAGGCCAGCTTATAAGCCACCTCACCAACTCTCCCAAGAATCTCAAAGGGGCCTATAAATCGTGGCGATAGCTTCCCACCGCGCCCAAATCTCCTCAAACCTCGTTTGGGAGATACCTTGAGGAAAACATGGTCCCCCACCTCAAATGCCAAGGGCCGCCGCCTCCTATCTGCATAACTCCTCTAGCGACTCTAGGCTGTCAATAATCGCTGCCTGATCACCTATATCTTATCCGTGGTCTCACGAACTATATATTATGCACATCATATACATACATTCATCCATTTTAATAATAATAATAATAATAATAATAAAATTTAATAACCAAGAATAATAATAAAAAAAAAAAATTTCATGTCATAACAAGGAAAATTGTGTACAAATTTGCATTGAAGAGAACAATTAATTAGTCAAATAAATTAATTAATATTAGGAATGTATTTATTTTAATAACACACATACATACATTTAATAATGTATCATATAAATATCCCATTTAAGGGATATACATGTGTAAAGGTATGTGTATATATATATATATGTATGTGTGTGTGTGTGAACAGTGCAGTGTGTGTGTGTCGGCTGGTGTGTGTCTCCCAACATGTGTAAGTGTATGTGTATTATATATATATATATATATATATATATAATATACCAAATATCTTGCAAATTTAATGCAAAGTAGAAAAGAGAAAAAACAAAATTTATGAGATGGGAAAGAGAGTTATTGAGAAGAGAAAGATGCAGGCTAGAAGTAGGGCTACAAATAGAGAAAGAGAAAGAGAGAACCGTAGAGAGAGAGAGAGAGAGAGAGGTTGCTCTCTTTAAAAGCAAAGCATGCAAAGCATGCTTGCTTCATACGAAATAAATCAAAGAAAGAGGAAGGATCAGAAGTAGAACAAAGAGAGAAATCCTTGTAAAACAGGTAAAATTCCAACTTTTTATATAATTCTCTCTCTAGAATTTTCCTGAATATGAATTATTTTAAGCACTAATTTTGTATATATAATGCTTAGAACATATTTAAACGATGAACAAGCATGAAATTTAAGCTTAAACACACCTCAAAACATCAAACCCAACAGAAACCGCCATGAGAGGACCTTGCTAGAAGCAGGTCTGAATCCATGGGAACTAAACTAAGATTGGTGTGTCGAGGCTTCAAAAAGAAGTCATGAGGGTCATGAAAACCTACATCCGCGATCATAAAACCTAGGAAATGACCTTCAAATATAGAGTTGCAGGTTTCGGGTTTTTAACCCAACACCTCAACTGCACCTCAAAACGTGTTTTCAAGAACGAAATATGAAACCCCATGAAGAGGGGATCACAACAGAACAAGTCTCACGGGATTTAACTCAGAAATGACCATTTACGACCGAATTACAGTTCGGATTATCAAGGTTGAAACTGAGCAAATGAGTTCGATTTGAACTCCAAAATGAATGCCAAACTAATCGTTTATGCTTTAGGAACACATTAAGATCAAAAACAGTGAGAAAACAGTGAGCCAAACTTCACGAAATTAAAAGAAATGAAAACCTACAACTAGGGCAACGTAGGGGAAGAAAGGAAGAAGAAGATGAATAGTGACGGTTCGGATCAAAACGAGTCAAATCGGGTTCGGGTCGGAACCCGACCCATCGCATAAAACGGGTAAGTAGGACGATGTCATTTTGCCTTAGGTTTTTAAAATTTTAAAATGTTAGGGCTGATGTCATCATGATGTCAGCATTACGTGACAAACCGACTAAACCGGTTGGTTCAATGGGAGACCGGACCGGTTCACTTAAATCCTAACTAAACCAACTGGTTCAGACCGAAACTTATGAAAATTAGATTTTGACCCCAACTATTTTATTGATTTATACTGTGGCCCAATTTTTGGAAAAATTGTGCAATTACGCCCCTGGAAAAATAATTAATAATTAAATAATTTACTTAATTATTTAATAAATAAGGTAAAATTATTATTTTACCCCTGAGTGATAAATGGGCCAAATAAAGTCCAAATCAGACATATGAATAGTGAATTTTTACTATTTTGGATATTCTAAGGCCAATGGTAGGGTCCGTTTGGCAAGACGGGACCCCAAAAAATAAAGACATGTAAAGGGGTAAAATGACCAAAATACCCCTGGTACCCTAAAGCCAAA
The DNA here is from genome assembly GCA_008638375.1 of Nyssa sinensis. Lineage (NCBI taxonomy): Eukaryota > Viridiplantae > Streptophyta > Magnoliopsida > Cornales > Nyssaceae > Nyssa > Nyssa sinensis. The sequence goes on from CM018035.1 coordinate 37,831,275, forward strand.
TTGAAACCAGAGAAGGTCTAAATTGACTTTCTTCAACATTCTGGACTCAATGGTGAGGTCCTAATTACGAAACTAAGTATGGAAAAACATGACACGTAAATAGACAAAATGACCATTTTGCCCTTTTCATACAAAAGTCCAAATTAAATTTTACAAAAGCCTAAACTGACTTTCTCCGACGTTCCAGACTCAATGGTAGAGTCTATTTAACCAAAAGAAGTCCTTAAAATAAAAAGACATAAAATTTGATGAATAGCATAAGTCCAGTGACTATAAATTAGTGCACTGCCCGAGGTACCAAACTAAATAGTATGGTACATATTGAAATGAAATATGAAAAGACACGACACGTAAACATGTGAGATAAATAACTTTATTTAAAGTTAATGGAGCTACCAGAAGAGTATAAATTAAGATGAAATTTAATTCTAACATGATGAATTATGTCTAGGTCAAATTCAGATAGTTCATAATGATTAAGCCTCTGACCACGATTAAAGGTAAGAAACAACAAGACTTCCTGGATGAACTAGATCTACAGCATCGAGTACTCCACAAGAAATTAAGGATTGCTAAACACTGTGAGATTTTGTCCCTCACACACTTCATACATTGGGCTCCAATTATTCCAATAGGTCGAGCTGCAGAAGAAGCAGCAGCAAGGAGACTTGCTGAGGCAAAACTTAAAGAAGAAGAAGAACGCGAAAACAACGAAACCTTAGCTAAGATGCGTCTCAGGTAATACTATTATTATTTAGTACATAAATGGCTAGACTATGATACAGTTATAAGTTAGACTGATTTAAGAATTAGTCTTGCACAGTCTAGATATGGATAAGATTTTAAGTTTATTAAGTATATATGAGATTTATGCGATCTTTCATAAATTATGATAGGTTGAGGAAGGCAAAAGGGAAGGCACCTATATAGAGCCAACCCAGGAGAATAAGGTGAGTAACCCTGTATTTGAAGTGGAGATTTAACTCCATGGATTTGAAAAGGTTTTAAATGCAAAGATATGAAGTGTTTGAAATTTCGAATTCAGTATTTACATGATTCAGTTTTGAATTGTTCTGTTTTTATAAACTCTATTATGACATGCTTAGTGAATGGATTCTACCAAAATTTTCTTAAAACATATTTCAGCATATCTAAAGTTTTAAATGCCAAATTATGTAAAGTGTTCTGAATTTGTTATATCAAATGTTTAAAGTATTTGTTATGAAATTATGTACATGATGTTTTAAATGTTATAAGAAGCACCTATTTAAAGAAATCATGTATTAAATGTATTTGAATGTAAGAAAAGTTGTGCCTAAGCACCATGAGTTTTTGGTTGGGTTGTACGGAACTCAGCCAACTTTTCAAATAACAGATTTTTAGGTTGTACGAAACTCAATTAATATGTAAAAATATGATGGGTTTTTGGGTTGCACGGAACTCAATTTACTGTCAAAATGCCAGGTAGCAGGATCTAATCCCCCAGGCATGAGATACCTCGAGGAACCCTATCTGTTCTGTCAGGAAATGAGTCATACCTACCTTTTAGGGACCAGGAAGACGATCCTGATTGGTTCAGTTAGGTTATCTCCATTTATACGTAATATGGGAGTCCGGTTCGAAACGGATTCCACTAATGAAAGTGAGAAGATGACAAATGATTTTGAAAATGGAAGCAGGTTTTACCCTCATTTTCAATATGCATATGTTTTGAGTTTTATATACTCTATTTAAGAAATACATGTTATGTTATATGTTTTGAAGTTCATATGTATAAGTCTAGCTTGAATACTTTAAATGTTTCAAAGCTTTATGTTTAAGAAGATGTTATGTTTGAAAATGGAAGCAGGCTTTACCCTCATTTTCATTATGCATATGTTTTGAAGTTTCTATATTTTATATGAAGAAGTATATGTTAGCTTGAATACTTTAAATTTTTCAAAGCTATCTATTTTAAGAAATGCATATGTTCTATGTTCAAGTATACGAGCAATTGGCAGTGAATGTTTTACAAACTCTTATGTACTAAAAACCACTGCTAATTGAAACCCCATGACGAATACTGGAATTGCTCACAAGCTTAGATTAGCTTACCCGGACTTTGTTCGGATCCCCCTTTTAGGTGATTAGCAGCAATCTTAACTTGAGGACGATGACGATGAATCTGTTGTTTTTGGAAGTTATGTTCAAGTAGTTTTTATCTAGCACTACGAACATTAAGTATGAAATCTTGTATTAGTAAAGTGATACCCTGTTATGTATAAACCCCACAGGGCAACTAAACATGTATTGTTTATAAGTCTTTAAGTTTTTAGTTATACTCTGAATGTTAAATCATGTATGCTATGTATAGAGTGCAGTACCGGACGGATGTGCGTAATTTAAAAATTAAAAAAGAAAAGAAAAAGTTTTTCACACTTCCGCAATCACATGTCGCACATCTATTCGATACCGCTGCTTATGTGAGCTTTCGCCCTAAGGTCCCCGAGCCTAAGGGTGGCGGTCGCGATGCGAGATCCGCACAGGGTGGGTTTCGGGTCGTGACAAATCCCATAATTTTAAGCTTCCATTTGGACAGTTTGAAACTTAAGGAAACTACAGTTTCCATTATCCCTTTTTCCCAATTTTCGGCGTTGCATTGGTGAGGATTACTTGACTGTGACATGGTCATTTTTGGGTCATTTTTCTTGCTTTTTGTTGCGTTAGATTTCTGCTTGGATTTCCTACTCATTTACAAGCTCAAAACTAAGTTTAGTTAAATTTCTCAAGTTTTTGAATCACAAACCCACTCCCTGTAACTCTAAATTCCTCCCTTGATTCTACATGATTTTCTTCCATTGTTTTTGAAAATTAAAGCTTAAGGTGTGTAGATTAAGACCCTATCACTTAATGAAAGTAAGGTGCTTTATTTGATAATGAAAATTTCAAATTTAACTTACCGTTTTCTAAATTTTTCCCCACTGTTTGGTCTCGGCTCCTCCTCTCCTTTTCTTTCTTTCTTCTGTTCTTTGCGTCTCAATTTCTTTTCCACTTTTCTTTGTTTTTTATGGGTTTTATTTTGATTTTTGGTTTGTATATATGTTGAATACCCACACACGGATACCTGCACACATGGTTGTTTGCATGCAGCCACTCAGTTTCTCTCTCTCTAAGCATCTCACCCACTTGACACATGTACACTAATCACATGCACACAGCACTCCCCCCTCGTTTTCCTCTCCATCTTCCACGTGACTTACATAATAAATGTATATATATAAATATATACATGCACCGCTTGCATTCGGGTGTCAGCAGCCTTGTTGCCTTCACTATATGCACACACATCACACACACAGTGACACATGCATACTCACACAGTAGTAGACACAGCCACTCAGCACACACACGTGACTTCATATGTTGCGTGGCAGCCTTCCTATTTTCTTTCTTTCTTTTCCTTTTCCATTTTAATACCTATACATATATATGATATATATACTATACCATACATATATATATACATGATACCATATTATATACATATACATATACACATGTAAACGTATTTACCCTTAATTATACATTTATATATATATATATCCATATATATACATCTATGCCCATTTCTATAAGCGTATACATACACTAATTTCCAATAGACTACGCGTGAATGCAAACGGTCACATGCATGGGAGTACGTGCATGCACGTATTACGAGACTAGGTCCTGGGTTGTTTGGGCATCGCCCGGAAATGTCTGTAAAAATGAACCGTTCACATTCCAATACCATTCAGTCCAATGAATACAATGATGTAGAGCTTAACAGCTCGGTTTACAACTGGTGATATTCTACTCTACCGGTCTACCTCGGTGTACGTGTCATATCCCGAGTCGGGATATTACAATGTCCTCCATGGACTAAGTGTTGCGCTTCATTCCCAATCACCAACCCGTAGGTCCAAAAGCATTTGTGAATCAAATGGACGTTGTGACCGATCATAACTCCAAACGCTCATAATAATATCATGATCATCAAAGTTCTGTAGGCGATATACGTATTTGTGGAATAGAAAATTCTCAGTAGTGAGAGGCATAACAATTTTCCAATATCCAAGCAAGTATAGAAATGGACAAGTAATCATATAAAGATATTCGTAATCAAATTCTCAACAAATCCACAATGTAGAACAAGTATCAAATTGTGGTGATCAACAATGTCAGGTATGTATGGAGTACAGTTTGGCAGCATTAAGGAAATAAATTATGACATGGCTACGAATACCTCATGTTAGAGTTTTGGGTTTACTTACCTCAAAATAGCTTCTCCTCCTTTCTTGAGGAAATCAAACTTCTTTTTCCTTCCCTTTTGATGTCTTTATAAACTAGGAAATATTATTAAGTTTGCTGTCATTCGTAAGCTTAATCTGATTTTATTTATGAATTTACTGTCCTTTAGTCTCATGTGTCGTAGTTTAAGTCTATGGATCCATTTACTCCCGCACTTGGTCAGATCATTGTACTATTACGGTGTCTTAAAAATAGCCTATTTTAGATATTTAATTTGGCAAAACAGATTCTGCTATTGAGTCTGGAACGTCAAAAAACATTAAAGTACGTATTCTCAAAATTTTTTGAGGTCGTTCGGTATCTTCATTTGGCCTTTAAGACATTTTTGAGAATAACCCAATTTGTTGGTTCACATTTTTTAATATTTTATTTTGCAATTTGGACTCTGCCATTGAGTCCGAAATGCCAAAAATTATTAGGTTACACTACTTTTTTGTTTTATTCGGACACCAAGCATATGTTACTAATTTAAATTAATTTAATTATATTATTTTATATTATATATTTATTTGGGTACTAGTTTAACCAAGTGCCTCAGTGGCGCAGTGGTTCGCACATGTACTTTAAATGTTACACACGCACATAGTCAAGGGTTCGAAACTCGCTGACGTTCCTTATATTTTTTTCTAATTATTGAAAAACTAAACAACAGATAGGGGCATTAAATATGGATAGTGTGTCCCTGTTCAGAACAGGGTTAATTAAATTGAATTTCTTATCCGTGTAGCTAAATAGAATGGTTTCTCTTTTAAAATAAAACTAACCCAATAAGGCATCGCTCCACTAAACCCATTTGTACGATAGGGCGGTTCCAACCCAACCCAGATCCGACCCAAGAGTCGACCCTCACTGTTCATCGTCTTACCCACTCCCTACGTTAATGTTGCCCTAGTTGCAGGTTTTAAAAGGTTTCTATTTCGTGGAGGTCTAGAACTCCATTTTCTTTATGTCTTGTTTCTATGAAATCCTAGGGTAATGAGGGTTAATTGGGAGTTGTTTTGGGGCATTGAAATGTGCTCTAGAGCTCGATCGAGTGTGCGTGGTGGTTTCTGAAATTTCCCTAGTACATGCTTGTTTCTCCATAAAAATGGATGGGGTTTGGTTTGTGATGACCCTCACACTATGGGGATTCAATCCCCGTTCTAAAATCAAGTCTTGGTGTTCAAATTGTGGGGTTGGCTCTCCAAGCTGTAACTTGCAACTCAATTTTTCATGGCCTTTTTTTGATTGTTTTTATTATGGCCTAGGGTTTGTACAACCCTTGTAGTATCTAGTTTCATCTCTAAGCATAAAAAATGGGTTTATTCGACATTGTTTCAAACCTGCCTTAACCAAGGTCCAACAATGGCAGATTTGTGTTTCCTAACTTAAAATTGGTCTATTTTGCTTCTAATCTCTTGTGACACACTTATTTCTTGCAGGTATGCAACTTAGTATCTTCTAACGACAGAAATAGTGCTAAATTAGTCATGCTTCTCTAGAGAGGGAAAAATTAAGTTTTCAAGTTATACCTTCAACAATGGCTCGTTCTCCCTTCTAGGTTTATGATTTTGAAAGCCTCAATAGAGCTTCAAGCTTGCATGCTTGCATTCCTACTTCCTTTTCCTCTTCTCTTCTTCTTTTTCTCTCTTTATCTTACTCTCTCTCTACATGCACTCAATCAGACACTAACTCCAAGTCTGTTGTTTTTCACGTAGCACACACACTCAATATGATTCACAGTACCCACACACATGACATGTATTTATACATGTCATCATGTATATATATATATATATATATAATATGTGGCTGATGTGGTGCATGTCATGCTATTGGGTGGAATTGTGTCCAATAGCATGCTGCCACCGCAATTTTGAGTGTGTAGAATTAAAACTTATTAGGGTATATTTATATATATATATATATATCACTACAATTTTGAGTGTGTAAAATTAAAACTTATTAGGGTATATATATATATATATCTTATGCATTATATAGCACAAAAGTGCTTGTAGCCCAATTGGTGTTTTTTTTTGGGCTTTAAGTTTTTCCCTCATTTGGTCTAGGGTTCAAAACTTTTGGCCTCCCTTTTGGCCTCATTTCCCCTTTTTTCCTACTCATGCCTTGTTTGGCATGTAATATCCCGACCCGGGATACCGGGTCATATGGCACGCATTACGAGGTAATAAAAATTTGTGTAAAGGTTTTTACACTTGAGAGAAAAAATTAATTAATTAAATAATTAATTAATTTAAAATATGAGAATATATTTAATTATTAAAATTAAATTCAAATAAACACACATATACACACATTTATGGTGTATTGTGTGTGTATGTTATCAAGTGTATATAAGTATGTATATGTATATCTATATATACATGCACACAAGAAAATATATATATGCTTAAAGTGTGAACAGTAGTGTGTGTGTGTGTGTCGGCAGTGTGTGTCTCATGGGTGTGTGTGGGAGTGTATTAGTGTGTGTTATTTTATATATATATATATATATATATATATATATAACATGTAAATATCAAGCAACATTTAATGTAAAGCAAAAATTGGGAAGAACAAAATTGATGAGATGTGAAGGCCAGTGTAGGGCTACGAAATCAGGAAGATAGAGATAAGGAGAGAGAGAATTTAGAGAGAGAAAGAGGTCGGTTACTTTCTCTTTAAAAACCAAAACATGCAAAGCATGTTTGTTCTCTTACGAAAGAAACCAAAAGGAGATAAACTAAGGAGAATAGAGGAAGAGTTAGAAGTAGAACAAGAGAGAAATCACTGTAAACAGGTAAAGTTTCAAATTTTTACATTTTTCTCTCTCTAAGATTTTGAGCATGATACGAACTGTTTTAAGTTTGTTATGCACGTATGATGTTTAATATATGTCTAAGACATGATTAGGCATGAAAACAGTGAAAAACACCTAACCCACGAAAAATCTCCATTGAAGACCTTGCCCATGGCAGGTCTGAATCGATTTCCTTCAACCTTGATTTGGATTATCAAGACTTCAAGTAGACATTATAAGCATGTTAAAAACCTATAACCGCGATAAAAACTCAAAAGAATTGACCCTCAAATATCAAGTTGCAGGTTACGGGTTTACACCCCAAACCTTTAAAATCATGATTTAATCCAATTTTTTAAATGAAAACTGAATCCCCATGAATAGGGGATCAAAACAAGCAAAACCCCATGAAAAACCATCAAGAAATGAGCATGAACAGTGGGGTTACAGGTCCGGTTATCATGGCTTAAACCGAGTGCTTGAGTCATATTCGAAGCCCTAAATCGATGTTAAAACATGTTTTAGGGTATTAGGAAATTATTGGAAAGGAAAGCAGAAGAAAAGGAAATGAAAAATGCCACAAATATCAAACTGTAAAAAACTAGGGTTACTGTGAACAGTGTCGACTTCGTGGGGAAGATGACACTGTTCGGATCGGACTTCGGGTCGGTTACGGGTCCAGGTTTAGTTCGGATCCGACGGGTCATGGGTTATTTAAACAGTAACGTTTTGGTTTTAAATTTATAAACAATAGGGCTAACGTCATCATGACGTCAGCAACACGTGGCAAACTGGCTAAACCGGTTGGTTTACAACCAGACCGGACCGGTTCACTTTCAATCGGACTGAACCCTTTGGTTTTCTGATTTAGTTAAAACTAAATAAACCAAACCTTTTGTGATTTACGGTTTGACCCGAGAATTTCTAAGGAATTCCACTATGGCCCAACTGAGGAAAATTCTATGCAATTAAACCTCTAGAAAAATAATTAAATAATTAATTTAATTATTTAATAAATAAAGCAAAATTACTATTTTGCCCCTAGGTCATAACTAAGGCAAATGAAGTCCAAATTAAACATACGAATAGTGAATCTTTACTATTTTGGACATTCTGAGACTAATGGTGGGGTCCGTTTTATGAGACGGGGTCCTAAAAAATAAAGACACGTACAGGGGTAAATGACCAAAATACCCCTTGTCCAAAATTTACAAATTATTAGTATATTCTTACTATCTCGGACCTTCTGAGTCCAATGGTGAGGTCCATGACACGAGATGAGGTCCCGAACATAAAGACACGTAAGGGGATAAAATGACCAAATTTACCCTAGTACCTCAAAAGCCAAATTAAAACCAGGGAAGGTCTAAATTGACTTTCTTTAACATCCCGAACTCAATAATGGAGTCCAAATTACGAAATGAAGTACGAAAAAATGTGACACGTAAAACGGTAAATGACCATTTTACCCTTTTTCATACAAAAGTCCGAATTAAATTTTAGGAAAGCCTAAACTGACTTTCTTCGACGTTCCGGACTCAATGGTAGAGTCTATTTGACCAAAAGAAACGTCTAAAATAAAAAGACATAAAATTTGTTAAATGGCATCTGTCAGATGGCCATAAATTAAAGTAATGCCAAAGTACTAATCTAAGGCGTATACGAGAAAATGAATTACGAAAAAACACGACACGTAAATATGTGAAGTGAATAACTTTAATTTAAAGTTAATAGAGCTACCAGAAGAATATAAATTGAAATAAATTCAATTCCTAACACATTAAATTGTATCATAGGTTAAGAGTACAGGTTAAGTTAAGTACATATGAAATTATGAAATCGTTTTAGGGTCTAATACGATTTAAGCATAAGTTAAGGAATATCGAGATGATATTAAAATGAATGTGAAGTTGATGAGATGTTTATGAATTGTTCTTAAGAACTACAAGGAAAGTGGGAAAGCGCATTTTAGCACTAACCCTAAAGGACCAAGGTGAGTAACCCTGTATTTGAAGTGGAGATTTAACTCCATGGATTTGAAAAAGTTTTAAGTTCAAAGATATGAAGTATTTGAAGTTTCAAATTCAGTATTTACATGATTTAGTTTTAAATTATTCTATTCTTATAAACCTTATTGTGACATGCTCAGTAAATGTTTTCTTTACAGTTTCTTAAAAATACGTTTTCAGCATGTCTAAGTTAAAATACAAATCTTGTTAAATATTCTGAATTTGATTGTTACAAGAATTTGAAGTTCTATTGTAGAAGTTATACATTTCATGTTTTAAATACTCATGAAAGTATCTATTGAAGAAGCCATGTGATAAATGTTTTGTAAGATAAATTGTGCATAAGCACCCACAGATTTTTGGGTTGTACGGAACCCAATTAATCTGTAGAAATATGATGGGATTTTGGGTTGCATGGAACTCAATTGACTGTCAAAATGCCAAGTAGCAGGATCTGATCCCCCTGGTACGGGATATCTCTATTGTAGCATTGCAGCATTGTAGTAAAATGGGAGTCTAGTTCGAAACAGATTCCACCTAATTAAAGAGAAAAGATGACAAAGTGATTTTGAAAATGAAAGCAGGTTTTACCCTCATTTTCACAATACATATTTATGTGTTTTAAAGTTTATATACTTTATTGACGAAGTACGAGTTTAGCTTGAATACATTAAATGTTTCAAAGCTATCTATTTTATGAAATGCATATGTTCTATGTTCAAGTATACGAGCAATTGGCAGTGAATGTTTTACAAACTCTTATGTACTAAAAATCACTGCTAATTGAAAACCCCATGACGAATACTGAAATTGCTCACAAGCTTAGATTAGCTTACCCGGACTTTGTTCGGACCCCCCTTTCAGGTGATTAGCAGCAGTCTTGACTTGAGGACGATGATGATGAGTCTGCTGTTTTTGGAAGTTATGTTCAAGTAGTTTTTGTCTAGTACTACGAACATCAAGTATGGAATTTTGTATTAGTAAAATAGTACACTATTATGTATAAGCCCCACGGGGCAACTGAACATGTAATGTATTTATGAAGTCTTTAACTTTTTAGTTATACTCTGAATGTTAAATCATGTATGCTATGTAAAGAGTGGCAGTACCGGACGGATGTGCATAATTTAAAAATAAGAAAAGAAAAGAAAAAGTTTTTCACGCTTCCGCAATCACATGTCGCACATCTATTCGATACCGCTGCTTATGCGAGCCTTCGCCCTAAGGTCTCTGGGCCTAAGGGTGGCGGTCGCGATGCGAGATCTGCATAGGGTGGGTTTCGGGTCGTGACATGGCATTTTAGGTATTATTCGTCAAATTTTCAAATTGTGCCTTAATCACTTTTAAAAACACTTACTTTTGATTTTTGTGTGCTAAATTTTGTTTTTATTTCGCAAATCTTATTTTTTTGGTCATATTATATCGTGTTTTATTCGACCAAAAATATTTTGTATTTATCAATAAATTTGATTTTAAGTTTGTTTTATTCTCGCATCGCGCTAATTTGCCCAATTTCTCTTCGTGTACTATTTTTAACATTTATGACCTACTAGTTTCAATTTAAGATGTCAAATAAATGAATATCTAATTAATCTCATAAAAATGATATTAAAGTAAATTACTTTATCGAATTAGGTTGGGATATTACATCTTCCCCCTCTTC